>VZTZ01022849.1:1954998-2102537 GCA_013400955.1 Drymodes brunneopygia | reverse complement strand
TGCTGTAGCTCCTGTGTACGCCAAGATTTCGTGTTGGTTTTGGGAGTGTTGGCAAGCCACTGTATTTTCTTGGTACCTGAAGTTTGACTTCAGGATGGTAGCCTTGTAAAGTAAAGGTTACTGTTATGGCTGAGTTACCTGCAGGTAATTGCATTGTTCTTCAGTCCTAACCTTGATTATTTTGTGCTTGCGTTTGGAATTTTAGTGGCCCTGCTCTCTTTTCATCCCTGGACCTTCCTTTGAAGTTGCCAACCTCCCCTGACCATAGCAAGGGGATTGCCTAAAAGCTGCCCCTGCCTTTCAGAAGCCCAGCTGGCTTTTCCCCCTGAGCAGCGAGGACCTGCTTCCTCCCAGAGCTCTTTGATCAGAGCCCACCTTCGGTTGTAACAGACTCAGGAGCTTGGCTGTGGCTGTGCATGCAGCTGTACTGTGTAGCAGAACTGCTCAGAGTTTCAGTGTCTTTCCCCTTTCTTTTGTGGGAAATTAGAAACTAGAGTATCAGTCCTATTGCACTGTGAGACTAATGGTAGGTCCCTTTACAAAGAGGCTACTGTTATATATCATGCTATCTGAAGTCAAGTCTAAGCACAGATTCACTTGAAATACAAAGCAATTTCTTTATAGAATTCCTTTTATATAGTGTGACACTACACTGCCATCTAGTAGAAAAATGCTTTGCATCATTATGGTCCTGTACCTAAGGAGCAGCTCTTCATCAGACTTGGCTATTGTGATTCCTGCTCTTGTCTTCCCTACTGCTCTAAATTTTAATTGTCTAATTTTTGTGACATCCTAGTCGCTAAAATCAGGACCAATACCTTGCCCTGTGGGTCTATCAGCTTCCCAGTTTCAGGCTGCTGAGTCTTGCAGGCTGCATAGTTTATTTTACCTGTCCTATAAACATGTTGTTTGTTAGCAGAAATGGAAATGGCATAACATGTGCTGTTTTGCTGTACAGCTTCCTGTGATACATGCTTCTCATTCCCCAGAGATGGGCCTGGCTTGCAAAGCTGTAGCTGTGGGTCAGGGATTTCCTTCCTTTCCTAGAGACAGGTCTGTCTGTGTTTGGTCTTAGCTGTGCCCTCCAGAAAAATGGGAGGCTCCTTGTCCTGAACCCACCACCTGAGGGGGAAAGGAGCATCAGGCTCGGAGAGCTGGGATTTTTTCTGCAGCTTTTGTCTTTGTATTTTTTTTTCCTTTGTTGGATACCAGACCATGCTTTCCTGAGTTGGAATGGAAGTGGTGCATGTACCTGCTCAGGAGTTTAGAGCGATGTCTCCTCATCCTGCAAACAATATATACGTTGTCACAGCTGACTTCTGAGAGGTCGCTAGGAGTTGTGACTTGGGATTGAAGCCAGGAGAAAGGGAGGAGAATGAAGCTGTGATGATTTTGTGTTAGGTAGAGGTCTACTCTCTCAAACCCTTCAAAATTATATTATACTTTTGATAACCTAATTACACAGCTTGCTGAATAGCTACAGTTATTCTCCAAAAAAATGCCTTGACAAGCAATTATTTGGACTGCAACTTCTAAATGTTTAAAAAATACAGGAAGAGAAGTTCTTAAATGAACAATAGTCCTTTCAAGTCTTTCTGCCCGTTTTAATACCTTGTCTTTAGTTTTAGTTTGTGTTCTCAATTTAGCAGCGGTTCAGCTGACAACTAGTTAATTAGCACCTCTGCCTACTGCCAGTAACAGACAGAAAGTCTAAGCCCTTTCTGGGCAGATAAAAGCTGCTTTCAGAGCAGCAGTAGGTGTGGGATAAGAGTGTCTAAGCCAGGAAGCCGTACTGGCTCCAAGTGGGGTCAGCCTGGCTATTCCTGAACTGAAGTTTTTAGGGGGAGGCCTGACCATCCTGGGTCATGTGTGTTGGTGGGAAGGGAAGGGAAGTCACAGCCCTGGTGTGCAAATCCTGAGGGAAGGGAAAGCAACTTGGAGGAGTGCAAGGCCCATTTGGGGAGCATTTTGAGGGCAGGGAGAAGGATTCAATCAAGAGCAGAGGAGAATTTTCACAAATGAACCTTGGCTTGACAAGGGTGGGAATTCCTACATTTATAGTTGAGATGATTGAAAAATGAGACCTGTTGTAAGAGTGATTTGAGCTCCTTGGCAGCTGCATCAAGCAGTCTATAGTTACTGTCTTGGGGCTATGTAGTCTTGTCTGGAAGTATCCACATGTTCCATCAAACCTTTTAGCTTGCACCTATGTGTGATTACTTTGCACAGATGTTTGTCTTTTCAGTCGTGGTGAGTCTACTTGTCAGATTGCTGGTTACCTGGGCTGGTCTCTAGGGGCCTTTTGTTTTGTTTAAAAGTTGAGTCTTTGTTAATCTGGAGGAAACTCTGTCCTGGACCATGCAGTGCTCAGCACCAGGTACAGAGCATCTCTGTGGTAGGATCTGATGGGATCAGCCTGGAGGGTGTACACGTGAAGAACCCTGCTGCCTGCAGCAGCCATCCTGCAGTATCTGCTCTTAATTCTGTGGGTAGTCTGCCTCTGTTTTCTCTGGGTATTGCAGGTTTGGAGTGCAGATTCCTTCACTGGAGCAGTAGAAATGCTTAGCATGGCAGTTGTGCTTTAACACAATCCTGAGATGGATTTAACACAATGGTACTTTCTTGTCTGTGAGCATATAGGTTCCCAAAACTTCTTTTCCTTTGTAGTGGTGGTTTGTGCTCCTTAATCAGTACCAAGCAGGTAAATAGATCTCCTTCTTTGGTTCGTTCTTCCTCTGGAGGAACAGGGTTCTCTGGGTGTGTGGGGAGGGATTTTTGGGTTTCTCTCCTTGGATCCCATTGGAGTGCATGTTCTGTCTGCTCCTGTTACTGTTTGTCTCCTGTTCCGTCAGTTCTGCTCACCACTGCAGCATCCAGAAATCATAGGAGAGGGAAGGGGAAAGGTACAGGCGAAGTTGATGCTTTCAGTGCTGTGGATTTGCCACTTGGGAGGTGGGTGGAATGGGCTGATGGTGGTGGCAAAAAAGGAGGGAATTGTTTCAGCTTCTTGGCACCAGTGGTGAGAAAGGAGAAAAGTGCTTTTTCCTAGTCATGAGTGACTGACTTGGGTCACTTGATTGATTGTGGAAGCCTCAAAGCTTTTGGCACACTGAACGGAGGCAGCATCCAAAGTAACAGTACATCACAGAACTGAGATTTCTCTCAGCTCTGGCTAATTATTATGGGTAGTGCCTACTGAAGTTGTCTATAGCAGTAAATTCAGTGGCACCATTGCAAGAAACAAAAGGCCTTGAGGTTAGACAGGAAAATGTAATGAGACATAGGAGCAAATACAGGTACCAACATTCTTAAGTGGTGTCATGGCTTTGTCCCCTCGTTGGATGAGAGATGTGGTTGTGGTTGAAGGTCAGGCTGTATTTGATGTTCCTCCTGGGTAGCATTAAAGGAAGGAGATGTTCCCTGTTGAAAGGAGAACAAGCATGTAGAACTGCCTCTGGAGCCAGAAAGTCTGAGCTTGGAAGAAACTTTGTGCTGCTGGTACAAGCCTGTTGGACCAGGTTGGTGCCTGCTGGCTTTTGGGAGGCTTGATGTTGGCACCAAGTTGTTGTGATGTGGGGCAGAAGCTGCTGGCAATGCATGGGTGTTCTTATCTTGTCCCTGCATGTTAGTGAAACCCTTCCAAGTTGAGTCTTACAAAAATCTGAAAAAAAAAAGGTGCGTTAAAACATTTCCCAGCAAACTGGAAACACTTACTGTGTGTGTCTCTGTTGGCTGAATGGATTAATCCACATGCTCTTGAAAATGTGGAGTCATCTACCCTGAGGTCTGCAGTACTGGGTCTGACTGAGGTGAGGTTAGTTTAGTTTTCCCCACACTGAGTTTTCATCATGGTGCTCTGTGTGTGTAGCTACAAAGGTGTTGATAACAGTTACCCAGTAAAGAGCTTTAGTGTGGAGGGGGAGAACATGCAGCACTGCCAGGGAGAGAAAAGTAATTTGTAGGATTTGGTTCTTAGCAGCTGTTGAGTGCACCTCTCCCTGTTGCAGAGGTGTTAAATAGCTGTGCAAGTAGATGAACTCTGTGATTCACCTGTAGTGGTGGAATTTGGGGAATAGTTAAGGCCCATAAATCAGCACTAAAGCCCTTTTAGACAGAAGAGATGCTTTAGGGTCCCAGGGTGCCCCAAGACTTTGGGTGGATAATGCAGGCTATTGCAGGAGATGGACAATTTAAAACCTCTGGAGCTGGTGGAGCAGACACCGTTCACAAGGACAGAGTCCCCCAGTGCTGCTGCTTTGGGGTAAAGCCTGGGGGGCTCCTCAGGGAGAGAGGGCACCAGCAGGGCTGAGCTGGAGGCTGTGAGCGAGCAGATGGGGTGACTTGCTGTGACTTGGGTTCTGGCCAGAGCACCAAGGGGGTGCCTGCCTGCCTGCCTTTGAAACACGCATCACTGAAACTCCCCGGGAAAAACTGGGCAACAAATGTAAAGCAAAAAAATCAACACAACAAACCACCAAAAACACCAAACTGAAAAAAAAAAAACCCAATCAAAAACCAGAGCTTTTGCAGAGATGCTGCCAGGCCTGAGTGACTCTGAGCTGCTTCATTTATCAGCGAGATTTCGTAATGACCCTGCTGGCTTTGGCCTGGTGGCTGCAGGATGGGATTTGCAGTGAGTATTGTCTTGCCACCCACAAAGGTGTGCCTGCAGCAGCTGAATTTTCCTGCGTGGCACCTGGTGGGACCAAAGCAGTAGGAGCAGTGGACCAGCCTACAGAGTGAAAAATGGGTTTTGAGGGGAAGGGCAAGGGATTATTTTCATAAGTACAAGTGTTTCCTTCACCTAATCCCATTACAAGGCCTAACCTTGAAAGACTTGGTTATAAATTTTAAGTTTGTGGGTTTTTTAGGTTTGGACTATAGGACTTGTAAAGCTATCTAAATTGGTATTGCTGGTTTTGCAGATAAAGTGTTGGACTTCTTAAAGGGATTAAAATATCATTTTCTATATTAGATCTCTTCAGTTCTCCTCCAAGTCTTTAATAAAGTGCAAATTGGCTTTTAGTTATTTAAAAGTATATGTTTCCTACTGCCTTTTACTTTAAATTTGGTGAATTTTTTGTGGGTAGAGAGAAGGCATAGTGGTTGCAGAAATAAACCTCAGTGATTGCAGCAGAGCAAGATATGAGGCACAGGTGATATACCTTGAATTGTGTATTCCATATATTAGCTGAGTTGGTCCTCCCTAAAGAAGAGTGGGAATTTGAACACTGCGGCATGGTGCTGTTGTACTAAGACATGATTACTTTTTATTAGAAAGGTACCTTTCTGCTAATTTTTCTTCTGGAATTTATAAATGTTTAAATTGAACTATGAATAAATGCTTTTACTGTATTAAAATAGACACAGATTGTGCCTTGTGATCCTTCTTGATAACTTTATAACCTTTAATAAAGGTTATCAAAGGCGCTGGGAAGTCAGGCATTACCAATAAGTTATTTTTATTAAAAGACAGATTTTTAAGTTTAACACGTTGAGCGTTGGTTCTGAGACATATTAACTGAGATTAATTTGTGCTTCATTTATTTAATCTGAATTGTCAGGAATCATGTTCTCTACTGATGTAAATGTCGGCAAAAAGGACTTATTAGTAGATTTGATTGCTTTTTAAATTTAACTAGCAGAGATGCACTGGCATGCCTAAGAGAATTGGTCTGTTTCTGCGAACAGTTCAGTGCCTAATGAATCACTTCAATGTACTTTTCTGAAGGAAAGCAGAGCAATTTAAATGTGCAATGCATTGATTTACCTCAAATGGATTAGGCCTCTGTGTGCAATCCTTTGCATTAATTTACTTTCTCTACAACTGTAATAATAAAGGCAGCATTTCTGTATGGCATTGGCCCAAATTAGCTCACGTAAGTTGCTAGAAAGCAAAAATAATTAATATGTGTCTGAAAATGGGATGTTGGAATGGGTTTTTCTGAGAAGACACAGACTTTCAGAAGTGCAACGGGATCCAGGATGCCTCTGGGGGCCAAGGGCAGGACCACTGGGTTGGATGGAACCCATGTCAAATGAACCATGTGTCAAAGGTTTTCTTGACATTTTAATGGAAAAAAAAAATATAGGTATGTGTGTGTTTGTGATTTGGTGCAACTCTAAGAGATTTTGGTGACGTGGCCAGGTTTATCTTTTTTAAATTACTGAAGAAATAATACAAAAACTTGTAACTCCAGCATATTCATCTTATTTTATTCCTGCAGTAACTTTTCAGTCGTCTCTTCCCTTCCCATAAGCTCAACCTACTGAGCAGCCAAGTGGCCAGGGCACAAAACTCTGGGTAATTCCTTATTTAACCACTTTGCTGCAGCAATGGTGCCTGGGCTTTGTTTCACTCTGCAGGGATTACTGTGGGTGAGCAGCCCTCAGCCGTTTTTGGAATTACCCTTGTAGGCTCCTTACATACTTGTGAGGATTAATCTCCCTTTCCCTTCTCCATCAGTTAATTCCCACTGCTGGGTGGCTGCCTCCCCAGATATAAACAGGCAGAGAAGCAGAGCAGTGGAGCATCCCCAGCTGCTGCCTTTGTCCCTCGGGAGCCTGGCTCCTTGCTCCAATTTGGGGATGGGATGCTCACCCCAGCAGTGCCAGAGTCTGCAGCATCTTGGATGGAAGCAAAGCTGACCAGGACAGCAGATGTGGGACCCTCCTTTTCTATGGGGGCAGCACCATGACTAGGGTGGGGGAAAAGTGTCATTCCTGCCTTGCTCTTCCTCCTCCTCTTCTTCCTTGGCAGCTGGCAAGCGTGGATTACTGTTTGTGATTGACTTGCTGATGCTGGCAATTGTACATTGTGTTCTGGGACTAATAGGGTAGCACCAAATTATGCAGGCGTTATTGAAACGAATCACATTTGTGATGAGTAATAAGTAGGAGACTTTGGTATTTATGAATAATTAACACGGTAAAGTTTTTCTTAGACATGAAGAAATGATTTAATTTCTACTGTGAACACTCTGTAAAATTAATGAAAGATAATTGCATTTGCTAATGTGAGACTAAGAAGCCAAAGCAATCTATTCTTTTGCATTTAAGTTCATATTGCTGATGTAAACAGCCAATGTAGCATTCCTTTAATATGTTTTCTTTGGGTGGGACCTGTGTTTAACATCGAGTGGGGTGGGTTTTGCGGAAATAGAAAGTCTAAACACTTAATTTACTGTTGCCTTTTCAATCTACTCCCATATCTTTGGGTGGATAGTGAATATATGCATGTAACAAGATAATGTTTTTGAATAAGTGGCAATTAGGACCAGCTTTTTTTCTTCTTCCCTGACTTTAGCCTTCTTTCTCAGCTGTTTATGCTTTTAAATACAGAATCCATTTAAGCTATTATATACAGCTTTGAGTGAAATCTCCTCTTTTTTAGTCTTGAAAAAAATCATTAGTCTTTTGAGGCCTATAAATCATAAGATCCATTAGGACGAGACTCAAATCGTGTTACTTCTTGCTTCTCAGCTGCTTATCCAACTCTGAAGGAGTCAAACTTTTGATGTAATATAACTAAATATATGCAGCTACGAGGGAGATAATCTTGCGGCATAAATGATTTTGCACATCTCCATAAAGGCATGAAGAAGAGTGTGCCTTTCATGAGATCCTTGTAGCAAATGCTCCTAATTTCCTGTAATCAAAAGGATTGTGCAGTTTTTATGCTCGTAGGGGTCCAAGTAGCTGGAAGATCAATGCTGCCATAACTCCATTTTGTTGGCTAAGTTAAAGCATTGCAAGGCTCCCAGCAATGGCAGTCTGCTCATTCAGAGTGCTGTTTGAACTGTAAGATCCTTCGGCAGATGCCCAAGTCGAGTGACTAAAACACTCTCTGCCATTGATTATTTTCTCCAGCCTTCCCTTGGGTTCAGAGAAAAACAACTATTTTAACCCCCCTGTTAAGCAAAACAATGTTTCCTTGGTCAGAGCCAGAGAAGCTGCTTTTGAGAGTTTTCTTTTCCAGGGTAACTGAGGGGAGAGCATTTCCTTTTGCCTGTGGGAAAGTTAGTCCCTGGAGCAATCCCAAGCCATTCTGAGGTTCCTAGGTTTTTTTTTGTTATGAGTTCAGAGAAAGTTACTTGGCATAAGCTTGTGTCCTGCTTAAGCAAAACCTGCCAGGTACTAACTTTATCTTATTTTTTGCCAGCAGTTAACTCATCTTGATAGTGAAGTTGCTGAGGGGGTTCTCCTCCCCATGGAGGACTTAAATGGGGCTGGAGGTGGGAGGAGGCATCTGTCCCTGCAACACTTCCAGAAGAGCAGCAGTTTTTGTTCCTCCTGGAACTGATTCCAGCAACTGTAGAAGGGGAGGATGGTGGCTGTGTGGCTTCTGCCTTTCACAGAGCTGTTTCTTTTTCTGTGGGGGTGTTGGATCTAATCAGAGCACTGGTAGCATAGAGAAGGGAGAAGACAAAAGCGCTCAAGGAAATGTCAGACACAACAGGATGTACCTGCTGTATGGCAGATGAGTGACTTGCAGAAACATAAATGACAGAAATTAGTCTTTAACTCCTTTAATTCTTTTGTGCTGCAAGTTAGTCTCTGGTAAGAGACAAAGCTTGCGTTGGCATGGTCACCCCATTTTCTCTTCTACTAAGTGCACGTCTTTAGCCAACACTTCAGTAGGTTTGGGTTTTTTTAATTCGGTGATTTCCAGTAACTTAAGGTCAATAAAATGTGGGGTAGAATTTTTGCTTTCAAATAAAGCTGACTACAAGGGTCAGTTGTTTGGCTTTCAGGTGGCGTGCTGCTGCTGGGATCTGTGTGCTTGATCTGGTCTGCATGAAAGAAAAGTGATACATAAACATGAGAGTGAGATTTGAGAAGCCAGGACGTTACACCTGGGATGAGTCCTGTCTTCATCACCAAGTCTGTCATCTCTCTCAGCCCCTGCCTTGTCTGTGTAATTCAGCTCTTTGCACGAGGATATCTTTCCATCTGTACATAGAATAAAGGATGTTGGATTTCCTGGCCTGACTTCATGTAGTAGCTTTGCTGCCTATATGTGACTAATCCTAGGTAGAGGCAGTGGAAATATTTGTGTTCAGTTTGAATTTAGGGAAGCTGTAGTGTTTAAATATAAACCCAATGTGCTGTAGTGACAGGTGACTCCAGCCTGCTGTGTATGTGCTGGTGTCCTGGGAGGGATGTGGTGTTCCTTCCCTTCCCAGGAAGGGAAGAGGGAAGCTCCCTGTCCATGTGGCTGCTGGTGTGAGGTCACACCACTCAATGCTTCTAGGCCAGAGCTCTTGCATGATCTTGTTTTCACCCCTTTCCATGGATGAAGCAGTGTACAACTTCGCTCTTTGAAAGGAACAACTGAGGAAGATCCTAAGTCTGGTACAGTTGTCCTAAAGTAAGATCTAATCATGCCATAAATGTGTGCTTGTGAACCTGGTCCTCTGACTGAAGGGTGTAGTGAAAAAAGCCAGGACATGCCCTCCAAACAGGAAACTTTGGGTATCTGACACCAGATGTCCTGACTAAAGTCAGTAAGAGTTAAACTGCTGTGCTTTAGGCTGTTGCTCTGTCTGGTGGCTGTCAAGGCTGCAGCTGCTCAGAGTGGAGATGACCAGACCATCAGAAGGTACAGTGGTAGCAGAGACTGAGGAGAAGCTTCAGTTCCTTGATATGAGACTTCCTTCAGAAGTCAGTTTCTTGTATCTCTTAAACTCTGTTAATTTGCAGAACTGTCCTGTATTGCCATTTAAGTCAGTCCTGCTTCAGATAGACCCCAGGTGAGCCCATAAACATAACTAATGGATTTTGCAAAGTAGAGTTATGAAAGCCTTTTTTCATCCAAAGAAAGAGGCAGGAAACAAATGAAAAGAGTAGTTGCACCTGCAGCTGCTTCTCCTGAGATGAGCCAGCCTTCTACTGGTTCACTTTCCATGCTGATAGTTGCATTTTGGATGTCAGCAGTGTTCTGGGTTGGAATATGAGCACTCTCAGGATTTTATGGATAGAGACAACTTTCTTACTGAGTTAGATTTATGGGGTAGTGCTGGTAATACCTGCTGGAGATTGGAGCTCGCAGTTTGCTGGCAGTGATGCAGAACAGCTGAACAAGAGGGCAGTGACTAGGGATGAGTTTTGACTGGGGAACAGTTCTGCAAGCTGCTTTATCACCCAGTACTTCGTGGCATAGTTAACATGCTACCACATGCAAGAAGAAATTGCAATTTTGCTAGAAATACAGTCAGCAGAAAATACTGCACAGGAAATGTGTTAGCACTGCCCTGTGGTTTGAATTACTGAGCTCTTTTGTTGCTTGCAAGGATGGAAGTGTGTTAATAACTATCCTTGTCTGTGAGCATGGCTAATTGCATTTGGCCTGGGGTTTGGTACGATACAGCTTTTGGAAAAATCTGCCATAAATATTTTTAAATTTATTTATTGGGGCATTTAAGTGAAGGCATGTAATGGTGCTGATATTTCTCAGGATGGGATCAGAAGGACATTGTGCATCACTAGGTTTAAAAGGCACACAAACTATATCTTGTCAAGCCTGAACTCTGTTGTGTTAACAGAAGTACTTATATATATTACTTAAGCATAGACTCAAAGTGTTTAAATTTATTGCTCAGGGCTTTGCAGAATAGGGATCAGTAATGGTGTCAGCACCTTTTGTTGCCCTGGAGTGGTGAAGTTTTGTGCTCTGCAGACCTGGGGTTCCACGTGTCTTGGCTCTTTTTTGGGATGCCAGCTTTCCCCTGCTGTAATTCTTACTGTCTTATACCTTGGGGCTGGTCAGTGCTGCAGCTGTGTGTGCACCAAGACGAGCAGGGGTGCAGGGTCTAGAGACTTGCTGAGGCAAGTGAAAGTTGAGATTCCCTGTTACAGGACCCAAAGCTCTGGGGAGCAGCTTGGGTAGGTTGATGCCTCCACATGATGTTGTCCATCCTGACTTGTGTGTCGGGCTCGGTTTGGGGACCTGGAGAACCAAAAGCAGCAGCTGTCTCAGGCTCTGTATAACAGCCAGGCCTCTGCAGGAGAAGGCTGTAGGAAGTGATGCCTTTCCTGGGCAGGTTTGTTTGAGGGCACAGACAAAAATGGGAGATTTAGATCTCTTTTCCATCAGCATCTGAAAGAGCACACTAAAAAGGCCAACTCTGTTTGACCTGAATCCGGACCTCCCGTCAGCCAATCCTTTTTATAAAATTGGTCAGTGTATCAGGCAGCCTAGAGAAAAAAACACAGAAAGGACTTAAGAATAACTGAGCTCATAGTGAGATAAAAATTTCTCAGAGCCTGGATTATGGAAGGATCCGGTTATTTGTAAAATATATAAGCAGATTCTCTGGCTTGGCTGAAGAGGCTCAGCAGTCGTGCTGGAGGATTTGATTGTGTGCTCAGCCCATCCTGCTGCTCTCCCAGGTACAGCTGAGTCTGGAAATTGAGGTTTAAGGCTGATGACAACTTGTGTATTAAATGTTACAAATTAACTGTACTTTGGAAATTGCAATTATAGGCTTTTTAAGGAATCTAAGGCTCTCTTGTTTCTAGTCTAAAGGGTTGGTTTTGTTTTTCCCATCATGTTGTGTTATTTTTCTGGAATTAGCAGGACATTTTTGCTTCTGTTTTTCCTCGTATATCATTTGATGTCAGCAAAGTGAATTGCTTCCTGCAATAAACCTCTGTAATCATAGAAGACTTATGGGTATAAAGTGTGGTATCATACTTTATTTTTTCCCTTACAGTAAAAATATGTCCTATAAAATGGTCCATCAAGATAAGTGATTTTCTGGTCTCTTTACTCTTGTGATTAAAACTCTTTTTAAGGATATTTGTATATCCTCAGTACATATTGGAGTCCCAGTACTTTTAGTTGTTTATAATGGAGGTTAGGTTGGTTAAACCTGAGGTCTGTCATCTCATGACAATGGGCACTCAAGCTGAAATCTGATCATCAAGAGAAGGTAACACAGTCTGTGAAGTGAGTTGCTCTTTTTTGGCAGCAGGTGTTACCAAAATGCTTTCCTGTGACTTGCATGTATTCGGCTTCCCAAGAACCTTATTGAGAACAGCTTTGGGGTGGGAACCTCATCTCCTCCCACCAAACACTCGGCAGGACAGAAGTCACTGGACACATGAGCATTTACAACTGGCTTGCCCGTCTAGGACTATATTTTTTAAAGCATGGCTGATCATTTTGATTACAGCAGAGGACTGACTTAATTTTCTATGGAGAGGGGAAGCAGGCATCTGGGATGCAATATAAAGGCAGGAATTGCAATTGTGGTCTGCCAGAAGTCATTCCCTTTTTGTACTTGTGGAAGTTTGTGTTGGGCTCTATTACAGGACTTGGGAGATATGCTTTCTTTTGGATTTAGGTTACTGTAGGATTTATGGAAGCTGAAGAGTACATTGTGTCCCAAGGGCATGTCCTGTGCTAGAGTAAATGATCCTAAAATCTGCAGTGTGATGGCTAGTGCGAGCCTATCTTGGGTGTTTGGAGAAGTGAGGAGCAGAAGACAGGCTTTTTAGCTCATGGGGACAACATACTTTTATTTTGCAAGTGGGTTTTCATCTTTGCTTGAGCAGCTGAGATGAAACATCCTTTCTGTTAAGGACAAAAGCAAAACCCTTCACTTTAATGCAGGTAGCAGGGCTGGGATGTGCTGCAATCACTTGGCTTTGATCCTTGGTTGTGGTGTAGAAGTGCACAGCACAACTCAGGAAGGTGTAGTGGTGAAGTGTTTTTAAGTCCCTGGTCTAGACTGACGCCTGTGTTGCTGGCCCAGAGTTCACTCCAGGCTGCAAGTGCTGTTCAGCTCTTTGGAGTCACCTGCAGCAGTCACATCCCAGCCACCTCTTCCTCACCACTTGCTCCTCCTCCACCGGTGACCCCCAGGCAGGGAGGCTGGAGGAAAATTTTCTGGGAGGAATGTCAAAAAGTCATCTGTTCCCTCCCTGCTTGAAGATTGGGATTCTCTTATGGCCTTTTATTTTCTACATAGTTTTTGTGTTGAATGAGCAGCCTTTTTGCAAGCTCCACTGCTCCTTCGGCTGGGAGCAGGGTATCTGCCTAGCAGAGATTTTGTGGTAAAATTTATTGTGCTGTACTTGAACACTAACCTGAGTGGTTTTTCCCCCTCTCTCTTTAAACAAGCTTTTTTCTTTTGTTTTTCCACTAATGGAAAATTTCAGCCTGTCCTCCACCTAAACACAGTTCAAGCTTTTCCAGGAAAATTGAATGAATCAGTAACGCTTCCCTCTTTTGCTTCTTGTATGCTCAGCTAATTGTATTATTTTTATTGTGGTTTTGATTGCATAAAAATCTTCTTCTGGCATCATTTTCTGCATAAGAGAGGGCAGACAAGATCTCTAATGCAGTGCCTCTCCCCCAGGATCTGTGTTATCCCCAGACCTTCAGAGTCTGGAAATCACAGCTTTAGGAAGAGGCTGAATCTGAACAAGGACAGACAATTCTTACAGTATGTTGTTCTCCTATGGACTGAAGGGTTTTTATTCAAATGATGTACAGGGATGAGCATCCAGGGGCACAGAATGGCTCTGAGCTTACCCTTTGGCAGCAGGGAGAGGCAGCTTCCCTCCACAGCTCCCAAGCAGCCTCTTGGTGCTCTTCATCTCCTTTGCTGCCACTCACTCTCCTTGCAGATCCCAGCACTGTCGTAGAGGTTTGTTCTTAATTGTTTCACCTTTCACATAGACTCGATGCTCTCTAGATTGATGTCTTGAAGCACAGGTTTAAAAATCAAATAGCAAATGACTGCACTCCAGTGGATGTTATTGCACTAGACATTAAGTTTTAAAAGTCACTGTGGTTAAGTGGAGTATCTCTGGAATCTTGTTTTTATCAAGACATTTATGTTCCCCTCTAATTTTTGTGGAGAGTCGTTTAGACGTTTTCCAGATTAAAGCATAATGGAACTGCTAGCTATAAATGTTCAGAGGAATCCATTACACATGCTGATTTAGTGGTTAGTCACAATTACTTTGCAGCTACAGTGTCAAATTTAACACCAACCTTCAAAACCACATATTGTGAAATCCGGTCATCATTCCTATGAGATGTTCCAGCCTCTCTGAGAAGAAGAAGACATTTTGTACAGCAAGTTTTAAATGCAGTTTGGAGGGGACAGACTCTTGCTGGAGGAACAACTCGGTGTAAGAAGCAGACCAGCAGGCAGCTTTTCCCTGTAGAGTTTTAGCCTTTTTCTTTCTGCTTCATTCAAGTCCAGAAGATTGGTGGTGGCAGTGAGTTGGTTGCTTATTTCCATGTTCAGGAGGTGCAGGTGGAGGCAGTGACTGATGGAGCTGGAGCAAGACAGTCCCACGTGCTGCAAACCTGTATGTCCTTCCAGCATTGCAGGGTACAGAGCTCTGGCTGCTCCCAGACAGCAAAGAGCTGGTCCCCTTGGGATCAAGACTGGTGTTTCTGTTGATGGTAGTGGAGATGTTCCTGCGGGTTCTTTGGAGAAGGCACCATAGGCCATAGAGCTGTAGGTAATGATTAGAGTGACTTTTGCATAACTCAAGTATCAACAGACATTTTCACTTACTGTAACTATATATAGGTGTAGGTTTAAAAATCAAATAGCACCTGCTTTAACCAAAGTCCAAGAGTGGAAGCTGTTCTGAAAATTGCTTCTGAAGCACCACCTTTTCCCTGACAGAACTCCCTGCTTGTCGCAGCTGGCTGCGTGTTCCTGCATCCCACAGATGGGAGTTGTGTGCAGTGTCTTGGCTGCACCTTCTCTGACCTCCTGGGGTGGGAATTACTGCTCTGAATTGAATGACCTGCATCTTGCTGCGTGTTGTTTGCTGAGGGGAGGCTTATGACCTGCAGGACTGGGTATTTCCTCTCTCTCAGCTTGTGAGTTAAAAGTGAGTTCGTCTGAAGGTTGTTGTAGCACTATGTCTTGGGTTTTAAGCCAGGGGTGGAGGTGGTGAAAATGAAATTAACCTGAGATTTAGAGGATGAGCAAGTAAATCCCATTGAATTTGTGCATGTTAGAGTCTCAGAACAATATTTATGTTAAGGGATGAACTTGTGCAGCTGGACATCCTGAAGCTCTTCGGTTGCTTTGTTGTCCAAGAGTATTTGTTTCTGCAGTGCCTAATGCTAGAAATGCTCACAGAATACCTGAAAATACTTCACTGTCAGTAGTTTAATAGCAATGATTTAATAGCATATTTAAAAAGAACATTATTTGGTATTAAGTCTTGGCATTGGTTTGGAGTTTCTTGATACCTGGAGGAGATATTAAAATTCTAGGTTTGTGCAAGCTTGAAAGGGTCAGTACTCTGATCGATAGCTGAGTTTACTAGTAAAGCTTCCTAAAACACATAGGAATTTTTTGCTATTTCAGGTCAGACCCCCCTTCTTACCGGTTGCCCAGACATTAGAACACTTTAAGACCTAACACTCAGATCATGTAACTCTTTCATTCCCTTGGGTTTGAACATTACTTTTGCTCATAAGCCCAAGGTAAACTTTTAGAAGAGTTAACATTAGAGGACTTCAGTTCTGTGTTGAAATTAAGTTTTCTGTGAGGTAACAGCAAGGTCGCAGAGAGTTTGAACTACCTGGGGAAGGAGTTTTTACTGGCTGTTATGCCTCTGGCAGCTCATCCTCAGCTTGCTCCTGGAGGCATCCACAGGGCATTGAAAATGTCAAAGCAGATGCTGTGCCCTGGGGTGCTGCCAGGTCTGATCTTGGTTTGTTCTCCAGAGCTGCCTGGTCTGGCTGCTGTGGATCCGAGATCTGCAGACTCCCCATCGTGCGTGCCCTGGACTTGGCAGGGGTGATGCTTTCATGGCCCAGCTCACCCCTGTTAAAGACAACGGTGCTCATCCTGTTGATTGCATGAAGAGCCCCCTTCCCTGGAGAGGCTGCCTGCCAGGAAGGGAAGTAATTCATGCCCTGCATCAGCTCTGTCTTGAATTGGTTGAAGAACAGGATCCGGTTAGCTTTAATGATAAGAGCTGGGATTTTGCAGTGTCAGCTCTTTTCCACAGGGTTTATGATGGGACCACAAAACTCATAGGAGTTGTATGATGGGATGAGAGGTTAAAAGCCAGTGTAATAGCCACAAAATGCTCCAGCCTTACAAAGAAATGTCACTGCATCCTCATTGGATACTCGTAATTAGTAATTCCTGATTTGCCCTGTCTCTTCAGAGGAGTCTGCTAGGAGGGCAAGCCTGTGAGCTGCACTTGGCTGCCTGGTTAGGGCTGTTAAACCAGAGTGCTGCTTCTGACATTGTTCATTTTTAGAACTGAGTTCTCATGTCTTGCTTTAACTGTTATCATTAGGAATTTGGTGGGCTTTGTTTTGGTGATGGGAGAGCGCTTTGTGATCTCTGAAGCATTCAGAAGTGATCTCTGCAGCAATGTATGGCAGGGACAGTACATAAACCAGAACAATCGTATTGTTTTCTAAGTGTATTTTTGTCGCTCTGTTTTCTCTTTAAAACTAAATCTTCTGGGCAACTCAACTGAGCATATGTTATTGCTAACATTTTCTTAAAATCAAATCCAGTACATACAGGTTTTTTGCTGTTGCTTTTAGAGGACTAATTTCTTTTTTTCTTCCCCAGTAGACTGTGTTCATTCTGCTGTCATGACTTCTTTCCTGTTTAATTGCTTTACTCTTGCATTGAATTCTGCTTTCACTTTTTGATTGGCAATCATATTGTGTCCATGGTGGAAGAGAGGGAATTTCACTGTGGAATTGAAGACAGAGATTTGGACCACTGTGTTTTCATTTAACGAGGAAGGTACTTAGTACTTCTCTTCAAACTGTACCTATTACACCAACAAGTGGTGCCTGTTTAAGTGAACCCTATCAGATATATAATACAGAGATTAATGCTCTATAAAAAATGATAAATTAGGGCATTGATAGCAAATAACCAAGACTTGGTGCCGTGGCACAGCCAAGGAGGAAGGTTGGTGCCGGTGTCACAAAAGGTATGGGCTGACATGGGTGGTAGGGATGTGGCCAGAGAAGCGTTTGCTTCTGTGGCTCTCAGGTGGGTGAGTGAGAAGGGTCTCACCTTGACTGATGCACAGCTCTGTGTCCTCTTCTCTGCTCCTGGACTTTGCATGACAAGCTGGGCAGCCTCTCCTTAGCACTGCAGTAAAATGGTATAATTGAGATGATTTCAAGGTTAGAAATTTCTTCTTCCCAATGGGTTGAGATACCCCTCATGCCCTTATATTCCTTATGTATGAATGCTTAATTGCAGCTTTCATGCGTTTTCTTCCTACTGCTCTGGGTTGCTCTGGGAGCTGGCTCAGTGTAGAGCTACACCTGATACAGGGCAACAGAGCTGCTCAGACTTCTGGCCCAGGGTCCTGTTTAAACCACCCAGACAATTTTGTTAGCAGATGAACACTTCAGCTCTGCTGAGTTAGTGTATAAATAGCTTTTGTTACAGCAGTTCAGCCTCTATAAATGCCGTAATGTCTGTGAGGGATCCTGCACTTAACATTTTAGGGTTCTTAGGGTATGGCACAGACTATTATTGATCGCTTCTTATAGGTGCCTGTAGTTAGCATAAAACAGGAAAGTACAGCTTGAGTTGTGGGCACGTATTTATAAACATCTTAGAGCAGCCAGGGAGCCTTGGAAGGCAGAGTTTGTGCCCCTAGGTGTGGGACTGTGAACTTGAGCCATCCCAGCTCCTGTACCAGGGGTTCAGAGCCAAACCCTCCAGCTCTGCCACCAGCAAGCACCGTGCACCTGGAGCTCACTGCCTGGGTAAGGAGGCATGAAGGAGCAGCAAAGCAAGTTGTACTTTTGCATAATAACTACGAGTCTCATCCTGCCACCTGCCCAGGCATTGTGGCTTTGAGGTCACATTGATGCAAATACGCTGTGCTGAGTGCTGGGAGAGCATCTTTCCTGCAGCTTCACCCTTTTGAAATGCATGCCACACAGTCCTGGAATTCAGCTTAATCAGAGGCAGGAATGTTTGTACCAAGATTGGCTGATGTATTTATTTTACCCAGGATTAATTTATAAACTCTATCTCTACCTGGAGAAGTTTGATTAGCATTATAAATCTAACGTGCAACGGATACTGAAGGAACTGGTGCATTTTGAAAAAGGAGATAGGAAATTAGAGGGAGAAATCGGATTTAAATTGCAAGGCTTCCTGTGGTCCTGGAGGAGCTGGATAAGGTCATGTTCCCTGAAAAAATGTAGCCTATGTGGAATCTACTTGTTTTATTTATTACAGATATTCAAAACATGCTTAACCCAGATCTGGACATGCCTTAATGATTTAGAGGTGATAACAATAACAGAACTTTTTTTTTTAGTTGCAAAAGTACACAATATTTATTCCCTAACGTAACATATGGAAATAAATATGTAAATCCCAACAGGCAGCTGTGATTATGGTTTTAGTTTCTGTGATGGACAAGATTTTGAGCCAGCACTAGGACCTGTGTCTGATGAAACTGTGTCCATGTGTTACATCTCTCCTGCATAGCCAGATGTCTTTCAAATCCTTGGTCAAGTTTCTTGTGGCCACCCTGTGAATGTTAGTAGAGCTGCTGCTTGCAGAATTTATTTCTACAAAGCGCATAACGTTGGGATTTTCCTCCAAGGGCAGACAAATGGCTTAGGGGGAGAAAAGAGTGAAGAGTGATGACGAGTATTGTTAAAGTTACTGAAATGGTTTTTAACTGCAGACCTGTTTGAGGGCAGGGGACATTTCTATAGAATGAGAATTTTTTGGTGTTATTCCCAGTTATTCTAGAGTTTGAGTCATTGGGGGAGGTCCTGGTCTGATTTTTTTTGTTTTGTTTGCTTTCCCAGCTGTTCCCCACTATGTGCTAAATGGGTCTTGTAACTGAAATGGATGCAGTTGCTTGGATGAAAGAAGACAGCTAAAGAGAGAGGAAGAAGTGAGGAAATATTTTATGAGGCAGCCGAGTGAATGATTTTGCTGATTGGTGAGGTGGCAGGCGGCCATCTGCTCGCTCTGCATCCCTTCCAGCTGACCTTAGCTTTGTTCTTGGTGAGTTTCTCCTAGGGCCCATCACCATGGAGAGGAAAGATATTCACCACAAACAGATTCACAGGAGGTCACTCTTTGTCTCAGACCTTCTCTCTCTATACCAGGTTGCTGAAGCCACCCTCACATCATCTGTCCTTATCCCAGAGCAAACATTAATGGCCCCAGTGTCTCTGTGCTGCTGACGCAGGCAGAGGGTCCTTGAAAGCAAGGCAGTGACAGTGCAGAGCTGGCATTTTCCACTAGGTCTGCTAATTAATTAAGGTCACGTGTCCCAGCTATTAGTTTGGCCATTTCTTTTCTCCATTAAGCAGACAGTGAAATGCCAGGGAAGGGAAGAACAGTTCTCCCTTCCACAGGGTATCACCATGACACTGGAGTGATGGTCACAGAGTGCTGTTGAGCTGTGGGTACGCCAGCCTACTGATGAAGCAGTATTTGCTGCTTCAAACAGGAAAATTTGGGTTATGTGGTGAGAAATTCTGCATTCTGGAGCGTTTCCCTGATTTTTCTAAGGGTCTGCTTCGGTGAAGGCTTGCGAGAGAGCGAGGTGTTACTAGCTAAGCTTGCTGGGTGCATGCTGGCAGAGCTGAGAAGCAGCCTTTAGTGTTTTTAAATAAGCAATCATTGCCTCACTTTAAAAAT
Organism: Drymodes brunneopygia; assembly: GCA_013400955.1. NCBI lineage: Eukaryota > Metazoa > Chordata > Aves > Passeriformes > Petroicidae > Drymodes > Drymodes brunneopygia. The sequence goes on along the minus strand of VZTZ01022849.1, from coordinate 2,082,882 downwards.
AATAATTCTTTTAATCAAGACTTATTGTTAATGTGGAGGACATTCCAGTGCAGAGTACGTCACTGCTGCAATTGTCTAGACAGGTTACCAGTGTCCCTGTTAAGCAACCTCATTATTTATTTATAGTTATTTATTATAATAAATGTGATTGCCTGCAGTAAGACGCGAACTCCACCGAGTCATATTTCAGATCTCACAGCTGTGTTGGTTGAATTTTCAGAATAAATAAAACGTTTGCAGCTGCAAATAGAGCAGCCTTTTACGCTCTCAGGTGGCTCCAGTTGGTGCTGTTCCTGGTAAAGGTACAAGAGGAGGAGATGCTCCGTTTTGGGGAGGAGGAGGAGGCAGCATCCTTCAAGTCCCTGCACACTGTCTGACCTTGGATGATGTCCTTGTGGGGTATAGGAACTGGTGGAACTTGCTGTCATTGCTGACTTCAGCAGGGCTGAGATAATACCTCAGGTGCTGCATTTAAATGCTTTAAATGAAAAACATCCAGTCTGTACAAGAAAATGGAGACTTTATGGATTTGGTGTGTTATCACAGGGACCATGTTCTCTGCTGCAGGCCAATTGACTTTGGTAGAGTTACTTAAGGTTTGCCTCTCTCTGTGGCCACAATGAAAATTTGGTGTCTGTTTTTTCCCTGGAATTTTGTTGTGTGGCAGGAGCTGACCAGCATCCCAACAGCTCCAGTTTTCTGGAAGAAATGAGAAGCTTGCAGGTATCTGACTTCTGTCCAAAGGGAATTACTTCCTTTTCAACCATTTACCCAAAATCTGGAGTTCTCTGAGCCATCTGACCAAGGAGGGGAAGTTGTTAGTGAAGCTGGAGAGCAACTCAGGAGAGAACTGACCAGAGGGAGCAGTTTCCTTGCTCACCCTTTCTGATTGGTGTGCAGCCTAGAAATGGTCCTTGCTCTATCTCCCCTTGGAGGCTCAGGTCTGCATCCTTCTGGGAGTGCTCTGGCTGCTGTCCTGGTGGTTAAGCCTCTTTCAGAAGCTTTCCAAAGCTCCTCTGTGTGGATTCCACTAAGTTTTGGGCATGTGCTACTTGCATGTGCCTGTCCTCTTGGGTGTATTGTGATTAGTTCAACTCCTTGGTTGTAGGGACAAATATTTATCCTAAATGAGGTTTACCTGTCTGTGAAGTGAGGCCCAAGCCATATGCAGAAGATAACCTTGTATGCTGCCAAAGAATGGTGAGAAGCTTACCCAGTGGTGTATTTTATATATGTGCTGTGTGGCAGGATTATGTGTAGCAGATCTGTGTTGGTAAGGTTGGTGTGATGGCAGCATCTGGTCAAAATGGTTGAACTTGGCTAGATGTATGTTTTCTTTCCTATAGAACTTAATTTTATCAAAGTATGAAAGAACATTAAATTTGGCATTTTATGAAATGACTTGAGGGAATTGAAGTTAGTTGTTCCCTGTAGCATTTGATAAAATACACAAAGGCCAGAAGGAATGAATGATTCATGTCTCGACTGTCAGCTATGGTGGAAAAATGAGGTGAAGCTGGATTCGTGATATAAAAATCTGTTCATCAGCACTGGAACTTGTCAAAACATAATTTCATCTTGTTAATTTTAGTGAGTTATTGACTCAAAAGTAAATCATAAAGATTTGCAGAAGGAGAGCAAAACGGTGTTTTAGAGTGAGTGCTTATTTTTAGCTTGATTTTTTTTTTTTAAAGGAAGATTTCATAAAACTTCCCGCTGTTATAAAGTGTTCTTGCTGCAATAATACCTGCCTGATTGCAGAATTTGAGGTTTAATCATGCACCATCAAATTCTGTTTTCAAATTTAGAGTTTAAACAGTCTTTCAGGCTTAAGTTAACATGCTCACTTTCATTTCAGTGCACATAGTGGCAGATAATTATTGTGTGTGCTGTATTTCTCTCATTAGTAGGTTAGTATTACAGCTTCTGCCAGACCACAAATAATTAAGGGTTACTTCAAGTATGACTTTTATTTAAAAAAAAAGGAAAAGTAGTTCTGCGGAATCCTACACAGTGAGGTAATGAGTGTCTGCAGCAGAGACCTCGTAAATGACTTAATGTGCCCAGATCAGCTGATAGTCAAACATAAAACCTGCTCAAGCTTGTTAGCTAATCTCATCCATAGAGCTAACTGCCTATTCTTCATGGATGTTAACCCAGTTATACTAACTTTTTAAGGTAAAAAACCCACAAAAGTGGAAAAACTACATTTGAAAAGGGAATAATAAATGAGGCTTCCTTCTGTAATTAAACAGACCGTTGATTAAACAGACCTGTGGACTGATTCAGACACTGCTGCTCACCGTGTGTAGCTGGTTCTGTTCAACCAGTGCTGTTGAAAGTGGCTGACCAGCCACATCCCAAGCAAAAGCTGCTGGGATGGGAACTTCAAAATTTCTATGCCAGTGTGTGCATGCAGCTGATGGACTTGTAAGAGAGGAGAAGAAATAGGCTGGCTGTGGGGAGAGGATGTACATGGATGGAAGGAGTGCTCACAAAACCCTCTTGTATCGTTGACTTAGATGAGTTTGTGTCTAGCAATAGATGCAAGTAATGCAGCATTTTAGGTGTGGAAATTCCTCTAGGATCCCGGGATGAAAAAGACTCTATTGCTATTAATGACTTATAAGTAGTTTTGCTGGAGCCCTAATGAAATAGCAAAACTTGAGTGGTTTGGGCTGTTCTTGGGCAGCACAGCTGTGCCATGACCATCCATCCTTCTCCTGTCTCCAGAAACACTGTATAGTAGAAAATGCATAAGGGTCCAAAAAGTAGTGGGGTGTATAAGAAGTGCTCATCGTCAAAACTGGCTTGGCTGTCAGGGTCTCTCTGCAATGCTGATTTTTTTCAAGTGGTGTTTCCTTGTTTTTTAACTGCTAAAAAGTAGTGAAGTCTTGGGATCCAGCTGGTCTTCCCATTCTTTTGGAAGGTGCTCCAAGGTGTGTGATGGTCTCACCTTCAAATCACATCAGTTGATACAGGAGAGCCCAGGACAACCAGATCTGTTGGCAACATCAGCAGAGACCTAACGGAGCCGGATGCTCCTGGAGATACTTTTTTTGTTGAAAATGTTCCTGTAGAAGAAGCAGAGCTACTTTCCAGGTGTTTTTCTTTAACTGTATACAAGATCTTGCTGTGGAAGAAAGCTTTGAAAGCTGGTTGTTTTGCTTGGCTTGTGAATGGTGTGGGTGGCTTGGAGGTGGGATTCAGCTCTTCCCAGCAGAACTGGGAGATGACAGGCAGTAAAGGTGGGAAGGTTTTCCTTTATCTGAAGCCAAACAGCTGGTTGGGTAGAAAAGCAGGAATGGAGGACTGATGGAGATGCAGTTGAAATTGCTGGCTAGGAGAAGGACCTTTCTCCTCAGCTCTCTTAGAGTAGATATAAGCAGGACAAGATTCCATTGCAGAGGTTGAGAAATGTGCTGTAATTGAGTTGTGCAATGAGCTGTCCCTGGTGGAAGCTGCTGCGTGTGGCTGGGTAGGGAAAGGCTGTTCTTTAAATCTTATGCAGAAAGAATCAGCAATCCTTAGATTCAGACTGGCTGTGAGGATCTCTAGTGGTTTGTTAAAAGCATGTTTGATGAGTGTAGAGATGAAGGGAAGATGGGGAAAACAGCTGGAGAGACAAGTGCATCTGAGCCTGGGAGGGAAAAGTCTGTGGAGGGTGAGGGCAGCAAGCTGGTGGAGAGCAGGAGGATGGGTAGAGATGGGCTGGGAGTCACAGGTCATCACTCTGGGTGCAGTGCTGCTCCCCAGAGCTTTGCATTCCTTGTGACAGTTGTGGAGAACTAACGTGTTGTGTTGCCAAAAGAAACAAAAATCCTAATGCATTGCCATTGAGGGTGTGGGGTGCTTGTACAGAAAGCTAGAGGAAAGGCAAGTGTTTAACAGTGAGGGTAGTTTGACCCACGGATGGTTTTCTGCTTGTTCCCTCTTCTCTGGTTTGCTGAATTTTAGTAGGACTTTAATAAATGACCAAGCTACTGTGATCAATTTGCCTCGCAGGTATTTGGGAGCTGATTTGTGGTGGTGGTGACTGCAGCTGGGGTGGGCAGACATTAGGAGAGGGAGTCTTTAGCAGCAAGATGCTCGTTGGAAAACCAGATCAGCCTCCCTGGCTGTAACTAGTTCTTCCTTCCTATGTCCTGCTTTCAACCTCTGATTAAATTTTGCTTATTTTAAAAAGGAGATGCCTTCTAAAAGAACTTGACAGTGTGTTAGTGAAACCATTTGGTGTTGGCTGTTTCTGCTTTTTCCTTCAGCAATGCTATTGAGATAGAGATCCTGTGATTTCCTGTCTCAGATTCTGCATAGGAGTTGTAGAAGTAGGGGGAATTGTTCACTGCTTTCCTGTTAGCTTATAACATTTGTGCAATTGGTATTTGGCAGGATCTCCAATATATATAATCTGTTCCAGAAATATTCTTGAATTGCAGGTGAAGAGCTGCAATAGTAACTTGGGCGGGATGGATTTCTCCCTTCTTCTGCTATTGGGTTTTTTTGGGGGGGGGGGGGGGGGGGGTTTTTTTTTTTTTTTGGTTTGGTTTTGAGGTTTTTTCCCTTGGTGTTAAAATAAATATTGAATGAGTGCTGCTTTAAAAAAAGGAATTACATTCAGGTGTCCAGAACCAGTAACCAACAGAGAGCAGTTGAAACAGTCCGAACATGGCCAGGCAGAGGAAGGGGATCATTCATCATGCTCGCAGTTTGTTAGAGAGATAATGTTTGAGGAAATTAAAGCGTGGTGCAGAACTGCTCAGGGGTGCTTTTCCTGCACCGTGCATATGCTCATGCTTTATTTGCCATTATTCTGCTGTAATGTATGTTTGGCTGCTAGCAAGCACATGAAAATCTAATATCAGGCTCAAAATGTGCCTCCTTTATTTATAAACAGCTTTTCTTTTGCTTTACGCTGATAGAGCATGATACAGAGACATCTTGCCGTAGACTATGTCAGTATAAGGTGCCAAAAATGAAGAGGAAACATTTTATGTGATTAAACAACTGAGATGTTCTGACAGATGTTTGCCTGACAGAGTCTGCAGGAAAGGCAGCGACACTCAGATCTGGTTAGTGCTTGTGCATGTTTGTGCCCCGAATTCAGGGGGAGGTGTTAGCAGCTGGCTGTATCACACAGGCTCCTGGAACCCCTTCCTGTGCGTTGTACGGTGGCTCTGAGTCTGCCTGGTGTGGGCTCTGTTCCTGGTGCTGGGCTACCTGCAAAGTCCTTCCCCATTCCAGCTCCAGCAGCTTTCTCTTCTCTCTGGTCTTTCTTAGCAACATCGCTTTTGTTTTCTGTCTCCTGACTCTGTTTCTTTCTTGTGCTTCAGGAAGTGTTTACTGGTTTCAGTGAAGGCTTTTGACACAGATCTTGCCAAAATAAAATCACGCTGAAGGTACTGGTTCTCACCTCTTGGCTACATCTGAAGTCCTTTTGCTTTAATTCCCAACCAGATGTTTGTGTGCTTTAAGGGCAGTTTATGTTGGGGCTTTGACGGTTTTTAAAATAGCTTTAACTTGAAGTTTGAATTCAAGATAATACAGCTATGGCTTTGGAAAAATTGCTGTTCTTTATTTCATATTCTGAAGTAGGTGGTAGAAAGGCCCTAAATATTTTGAAGTTGTATTTGGAGAAGTAATAAAAATTAACTCAGAGCTGTCTAAGCTAGTCTGTTTGGCTTTTTTTCCTCAGATTAATAGAGCAGGATGGATCTCTTTGTGATGTGTAATCAAAGTGGAAATTTGTATTAAGTCAGACTGCAAAGGTGTAATCCCCTCCAGGGATTATGGTACCTTTTACATATTGCCTCCAAGTGACTTATCCAAGGTTTCAATGGATGCTTTAACTCTGCTGCTATCTATAGCACTTTGGAAGGCATTCATTGATAAAACTGGATTTTACCAACAGCTTTGCAGGGACCTGAAGGAAGGCGGAGATGCCTGGGAGAACAAGGAACATTATTGCCTACAAAGACGTTGTGATTCTTTCAACTGCAGTGATGAGAAAAGAACACCTGCCAGAAATACTTATAACTCATTTGGGGTTGACTTCAACCCCAACAGCAAGTGTGTGTTTGCTTTTCCAGGCCAGCTCTCTGCTTGTGAGCAGCTGGTTGTGTTGGAGTGAACCAATCATGGTTTGCCATAAATCTCAATTAGTTAACAAATGGTAATGTGTTACATTATATCTGTTTAGTCTCATTTCCATGGGGTGGAAGGTAGTATGAAGACTTTATTTGTTGGTGTGTGGCTAAGAGGATTAGAGGTGGCTCTGCAAAGATGGGGGCAGATGATGGGGAGCTGGGGTGGTGGAAGAGCATCTGCCTTAGTGCTGCTTATGCCATAAACACTTATTTAAAAGAAACCCCCTCTTTATCCTGCTGTGTTTGGATTGAAGGAAGCACATTTATTACTTTTGACTTGGTTGTGGAAGAATGCTAAATAATTGCTTCATCTTACCAAAGGCAGTTGGTGAACAGGGTAGAGAGATAGCATAAAGGCTAAATAAGTGTAAAGGGTTTAAGTGTTTCTAATTTATGGCACAGTGCTCACAGGGGAATATGCTCAGTAAAACCTGCAGCATCTTTCCTATTGAATGAACGGATTAATGATGGCAAAGTCTGCCGTGTTAGGGATGTGGGTGAGGTCACTCCTTGTCTTTGGCCGTAGGAAATACTTCAGCTGGAAAAGCCACCATTTCCTTGAGGCTGCTTTGGGTTCTGCTTTTACAGTTGAGAGAGCAGACTCTTTTTCTGGGATAGTTTTGGAAAATATTTAATTAAGCGGCTCTAATGAGGGGCCATTATAACTGCAAACGGAATTATTGTTATCATCATTTCAGCTGTTAACATTTTAAGGGCAGTTGTTCACAAACTGTTCAGTAATTAGGGCCCAATTCACTGTGGAAAAATTGTAGCTGGGCTGCTGATGCAAGTGTAACATGGAAAGGAACATTTGAAAGGAAGTAATTCTTCACAAGGTGTGCAGTGGACAGGTGGACCCATCACTTTTCAGCCCAACGTGGTCTCCTGTATGTGCAGGCTGCAGAGGTTCAGATCCCAGAAGTGGTGTGGGCTGCTGTGCCATATGCACGATAGGATTTTTCACTCTCACAAGTACTGCAAAATTGTCATGGTCCTTTTATAGGTGTGCAGAGCAGAGGTTTGGGACAGAACTGTGGGAACTCGTCCTTGCGGCACAGCTGTTCTACTGCTCACAGTCTGTGGCAGTTCTGCAAACTCAGTGGTATTGTGATATTAATGGCCAGGTGAGCCTTTGAGCCTCCTAGGAAATTAAACAGCACGAGGAGGGGAAAAGCGCAAATTACCTCTCTGTTTTTGGTAAGAAGCAGCACCTTACACAGCTTGATGCAAATTGTTTCTAGTTAAGGAATGTCTTAAAATGCAACTCTGCAGGGTTGCTGAGCTGTAGCTATAGTTAGAACTGCAACTATAGATAGCATTAAATTTATTTAAGTGCTTATGAAGTGAAGTTTGCCATTTCCTCTGAGACTTATTTTAGAGCAAGTCTAGCAGAATTTTCGACTAGCTTTGTGCACCTCCTGTTCAAGCGTGTTTGTACTGCTGAGGCTGGGCAAGAGCACAGGGCTCTGTCAGTGTCTGGCTGAGTGGGTGCTTTGCTTCCTTAGTCTGGTTTGGGATGGTCCTGCAGAAGCTGTGGGGTTGTAGCAGCCGTCCTGCTGGCAAGGTGGCAAAGTGTGGCTGGAGCACAGGGCTCTGCTTCCACAGGCACCCATGTCTGGTACTGAAATCACTTCGTGTCAGTCTCATGCTGGTTCATGTTTGCTTTCTGGATTAGAGCGTATTCTGCAACTCTGGATTGGTAAATCCTCTTTCTAAGCAGGGGAGGAAGAGGTTTTGCTCAAGAATGGGGCTTGGTGGCAGCACCAGGGAGCTCTGGAAAATGCTGTGTGCCACATCTAAGCCCTGAGACTGCGGATTTTTTTGTATTTACTCCTCTTCAACTTAAGTAAATGTCATCTCTCCTGAGAGCAGATGGGTAACTTTTATTGGATCTGGGCAAGGCTTTTTCCAGGTAGCAGTGGTCTGATCATGGCAGAGGACATGGCAGAAAGTCATTAGTGCCCGAGAAGATGTGCTGTCAAATGGCTGTGGTGGTGGTGGGAGATCAGGGTGTCCCTATCCCCTGACTCTGTGGGAGCACATGACCTGCTGTTACAGGACTGTCCCTTGGAAAGTGGGTCTGGGCATTGGGGTCACGGTCCCTAGATGGTTTTTTGGATGGAGAGCTGGTTTCCTGCAAGGCCCTGCTATCCTGCAGAGCAGCTTTCCTGTTTTACAGGTAGGAACCACAGATAAATGGGAATTCTCTTTGGCACCATGTTGGAGCTTTGGGAGAGGCAGGCAGTGAAGTGCTGTGTCATTTTGGTCTGAGAAATGGTGTTTTTCCAAGAGAAGGGGGACACATCTCCTGCTAGGGAACAGCAGCTCATGCAGAGAGAATTAGAGATGCCTTCAGAGACCAGTTGGCCAGCCAAGGCTAGTGGCAGCCCCAGAAGGTGTGCTGGGGTACACGTGGAGCTGCTTTCCTCCCTTGCAGGCTCGTTCCTGTAGCTAAGGCAGAAACATATCTAGCAGTGAACTGAAAAACCTGTTTGGGTTAACATTTCCCATCCAGGGAATACCCTAGAGCTGAAATCTTGCTTTGCCTGCAGGATAGAGTCAGGACAGGCACAACCATCTCATGTGAGAGCTCTTCTGTTGCTGTGCTACAACAAACAAGCCAAGATTTCCAATTCTGGAGAAACTGATGCTTTTTTCCATTCCCATCCTAAGCAATCTGCTAGCAAAGGAATTTATGATAATGAAAATATTTTTTGTGCAGAGTGCAATAGCATAGAGCAATAAAACCCCATAATTGCAGCAGGAATATTCCACGTTAAACCAAACTATCAATTATAGTTTGCACAGAGGTTTGCTAGACTAAAAAGGTGGTGCTTTCTTGTGAAAAAATATTCATTATCTTCTTTCAAACACACCTTAATTGCCAACATCAAAATTATTAATTAAGCAATACATCTTGCAAAACTGGATTGGCTCACCCAGTGCACGTGGAGTGTGGTAAGAAAAGTATGGAGAGCATATAAGTCCCTGGATCTTTGCGAGGGAGACCTGCCTGTGAGGTCTGTACTCAGAGTTCATTTTGTGACAATTGTAATTTTTTGGGGTGCAGTGAATTTAATTTGGCATCAAAGCTGTAACAGAAACAGTGACAAATTCTTCATCCAATCCTTTTCCTAAGGTTCCCTGTTTGGCAAACCCTCTGGTCCTACTACCGGCTCTTGGAGTGGCCAAGCTTTGTGCTGGACATCGCTGCTGCCGGATCTCCCTGTCCCTGGGCTTAGCCCCAGGTGGTACAAGTGCCCTGAAATGTGATGTAGAAACATTCATAACAAGTGTATTTGGAGCAAAAAAAGGCAAAGGAAGAATCTTAGTTCTGTTTTGCTCCTCTGTGCCCCCCCCAGATGTACCTGTGCTGTTGGCTTCCAGTTGCTTCCAGTGCCGTTCTGAAAAGCATAACTGCTTTGAAGAACAGAGCTATCCTACTTGAGGCATTCCATGTTTTCATGCTAGCAGAGGCCTTGGATAAAATTAAATTTTAAGACTGCCGGTTGAGACCTGGAAATCTAATTTCTTTAGCTTCTGGTAACTCAGTCCTTGCTCAAAAATGGCTTTTCTGTATAATATGGTTGGTCAGCATCATATCTGATTAGTGCAAGGAAAATCTCAGACCTGCTCTGTTGTGTATCAGATGCTTGTTGTTATCTTTCTGTTTTCCTTCTCCTTTGTTTTATCACTCAGGAACGTCCCCAAATTAATGGTGAAAAGCTGTCACCCAGAAGGGTCCTTGTGATTACAGGTGAGACTTGAGAGTACAGCTGGATCTGTGGGTATCCAGCTTACACTGAGCCAACCAGACCTTTCCTCTCCAGGCATCTCAGTGCACCCTCCCTGGGCAGAAATTCCCCTCACTCATTGTTGATATGCATGAAGCCCTTTCTGTGCTTGACCCTAATTTTGTTATATGTGTGATCTTGCCATGATAACAATGAATAAGTTTTTTCCTCTATATATGATTTTAGAGAATGCTATTATCTTCTGTTTCCCACTAGCTCTGGAGGAAACTATGCCTCTGAAGTATTTGTCTCATCAATTTGCAAAGACATCTTTATTGCCCTTGGTGGATCATAAAGGCTGCTTTCCAGGGGGGTGTTTACTGTAAAAGCTAATGAAGACATCATTGCTTTCCGTGGCATTTTGTAGCTTGTTCTCCAGCAGGAGTGATTGACTTCTTGTTGTGGCTTTTAGCTTCTAGGTGTGTGTTTTAATGATTTTTTTTCTCTTCAGGTTGTTAATGGTAGAGTTGCTGGATTGGACAAAGGCAGTGTTGTCTAAACTGGCAGGGCTTGCAGCAGGCAGGGAGGATGTCTGGGTGCTCTCTTTGCTTTCCAGGCTTTTGTTGCATAAGAAAGTGCTATTGTGTGCATCACTTAAAATTAGATATTTAATAATTTTTTTGAGAGTTTCTCTCCCACATTTCAGTGCAGATAGGGTGTTCCCAATTACACTTTTATGACTATAGATCCTGCACTTCGCATTCTCAAGAGCATGGAAACGTGATGGATGTAAAAAATTGTCAAACAGCATTAATCACTGTTGATTTCTTATCGATTCCTGCCCTCCCTTTTCCCAGAGAGCCATTGTGCTTGCACTGGCCCGTCAGCTTCTGTGCAGTGAATAAAATCTTACACCTTTCTTGGTGCCCTCTTGCCCTGTGTTTAAAACAAGTTCTTTTAACAGCCAGGGAACTGCTCCTCTGGGATTATCGGGTAGCTTTAGTCACAGTGGAGAGAAATAATGGGAGGAGAGGATAAGCATATTCTATTTGATGCCGTTGCTTTGCTGCCACGTGTGCTAAACTACGCACGCAAGACAAGTGGTTTTACATCTAATGTATATTTTCAGCTGGGGTGGCCTTTGTGAGACATAAGTGACATAAGGTGAACAAACTGCTTATTAAGGTAAGACAATGAAGGCCCAATTTTAAAAGGTTAAGATGTACTAGAAAGTATCAGAGCATCCTCCAAGTCATTAATGCTGTACAGAATGCACAGCATGTGGTATTTTGAAAGGCCACTGTAACCTTTTCAAGCATGAAGCATGCTAAAAGGAATCTATTTCCTCACTGCCTTGAAAAGGGAAATCAGTCTTAAAAAGCCTTAGTTTTTATTTGTTTAAAAAAAGAAACAAATTTGGTGCATAAAGAGAGAGGGAGGATCCTTAAAGCTAAGTGAGCAGTGAGCTGCCTGCAGCAAGGGAGCAGCCCTGGAAATGCGTAAGTGATGTGAGATGTGGAACTTAATTAATTAAAGAGAAAAATATTCTGTTATATTTCTCCCCCAAATTCTTACCTGTGTTTTAAACTTTGCACAAGCTTGGTTTTGGCTCTATTCAAAGCAGCAGAATATTGTGGTTGGATGAATGTGTGGTGTGGGATCTCTGCACTGTTTGCAGTGGGGAGCAGAGGTGAGGAGGCTGCAGAGTGGAGCAGGAAGGGGGCAGCTTCACCCATCCTTTGTGTCAGCAGTGTCCTGAGCTTCAGAATCTGAAGTAATCAAACAGCAGTGAGTTCCGTTAGGGGGAAAAAACATCCAGCAAGTCTTCAGGCAAACAAGCTACAAAGACATGAAAAGGGTTTGTGTATTCCATATAGCTTGTCTGGTCCTTTGAGTTAGTGTGTTTGGTCTTATCTAAAGGATGATAGCTCCCTACAGAGCCAGCCTTGCTGTCCTGTGCTGTCACACAGCAGCAGCACTGCTCCCACCCAGCAGGTCTCTGTGCTTCCAAACCTGGCACGTCTCGCTACCTGCCAGCACCTGAGAGCAGGAACAGCCCATTCATTCCTGCCCCAGGGATGCTGCAGCCATGTGCCCAGCCACTAAGTGTCTTGGGGCAGCAGTAGTGCTGAACAGTGATGGACCTGCTGCCCCACTTCAGGTCTGTTAGGATGAGTTGGGCAAGACCACACTTTAAAGTGCTCTGGAAGTCCAGTCATACCTCCTCCTAGCATGGTACAACTTGACAACTGTCTTTTGGGGATGTTGTTCCCCAGCCTGCTTTGTATTTTAACAGAGAAGGTTGTGAAAAGTTAACAAGCCTCCTGAGACTTGAGGAAGCCCCCAGGTTGCCTTTTGCTGAAGTCAACTTACCTGTTAGATGGCCACGCTGCATTGAAGCAGCTGGGCTTTGCAGCAGGCATCCTGCTTTTGTTGCTGAGAAGGTCTTCGTGAAACAAATTAACCATATGCAAGTTCTGCCTTAAGCCCACTGGGAGCTGGGAAGATAACAGACTGTCTTGCCGTAAGTTAAATATGAACTCTATGAAAGAACAATTTAAGTGCTACTTGTAGTCTGTCCTTGGCATCTGTTGGCTAAATGGCCTCTTCAAATACACACTAAAGCTCCAACTTCACTTGCTGTAGCTAAGCTCCTGATTGCAGGATGCTTTTTACTCCTGACTATTCAGCCTTTGACTCTTGCCGTGTCAGTGGAATTAAAGAACATAAAGAGCAGGGTTTTACAGTCAGTACTGCTGCTTTTGCTCGTGAATCCTGAAAGCTGCTCCGGAAGAGCAGAGGTTTTGTGTGTGGAGGGAAGAGATGAATTAAAATATTTTATCCCCTCCTGAACACAGAGAAAGAGAGTCCTTATGTTTAGATGATCTCATTCAGTGGGTGTCTAAAAGCTGAGTTATGTGCACTGTGCCAGGATTTTCAGTACATGTTGCATGGGAGTGGGGCTGTTCTGCTTTTCTGAGGGGATGAGGGTGATTTTGGTCTGTCTGGGGTTTCTCAATTTGGATTTGGTTTGCAACCAGGCAGTTGTCACCCAGGTCTCTCCTTTCATATGTTACAGGTCCATCATCTACCTCTAGTTCTCAGTTTCCTGAAAACCAATGGCAATTTCAGTGTCCCTGTTTTGGGACTCCTGTGGGACTGCTCCCATTGTGACACTTTCAGCAATCAGATCATAAAAGTGAAGTCTAGAACATGCAAGCAAGGGACAAAGCAAGGATCTTGGCAGCTCACCAGCCTTGCTATCTTTCTTGGCTGAGGCTTGCAAGCATCAAGTTGCACTCCTGTGTGGAGGAACAGTGGTTTAATGTTTGATAGTGATCAGATGAGGAGGAGAGCAGAGCACCAGGCATCCGACAGGTTGTCAGACCTGTCACATCCCAGCCTTTTCTTCCCCTTGACAAGGTTAGCCACTGACTGACAAGGGTACACTTTGCCAGGATGGCAGCAGAGCCTTTAGGAGGAAGAAAAATGCTTTCAAAAATGAGCTCGGCTGCTTTCCACGTATCACAACATCTCTGCACAAAGCTGCATTCTCAGATGTGCCTTTGCAATGACTTTGAATCTTTTCCTTTCTCCACCTCCCCATTACTGGAAAAACAAACACACACAGAGCCTTTTCCACAGGCTACAGGTGCCCATTGGATGAGGTGTGGAGCAGGATTGCAGGGCCCTAAACATCCCTTGTGGTGGCTCCTGGTGTGGGGTGGATGTCTGCAGTCCAAGCACCAGGTGCACACAGCCATGAAAACCCACCTCTGGTGACATTGGTGTTACAGATAAGGCAGGTTTGGAAAGGAATGAACTTCTTGTCTGAACTGGAGAGGTTTCTCTCTTGAGCCTTTCCTCCCCTACCCACCCTTGCCTCTCTTCTGTTTTTCAGGATATTGAAGGGGTGAAAGTGCCACAGTCTGTCCATCTATTCACTGCTCACATTGCTGACTGCTGTGTTGGTAAAACACTTCCAACTAAATTATTTTTTTAAGTGTATTTTAATACTACATCATCCCTAAGTGTCTGTGACTTTTGCAAGGCAGCTTGGCCCTAGGATTTTGTAATGCAGCCCAGTGTGTTTGTGTTGCACACTTTTCCCTGCTGTGTGCACATAATCATATATAAATGCATGTGCCCTCGATTCACTTTTCCCAATCTGTGGCCAACATCAGTCACATTAATATTAAAACTTCAGGTTTACAAAACCTTTGTGGAATCTGCATTTGCTGTAGGAGTGGAAGGATGTTTGTTAATCCTTTTCCCAAGACGCACTTTATACTACCTTGATCTGGTGTAGTTTTCGCACTTTCGATTCAAAATCATAAAGATGATCGTCATAAGGCGTAAAAAGTTAGCATGCTCTTATCTATTTTAATTTTGTTTGAATGATGCCATCTGCTTTTCTGAATATGGCGGGTAGCTGAAGCAGGAGAATGTACCAGTCGGGAACGGCAGAAACAAAACAACAATGTATTTCTTATGGCTGATGGATCATTATTTTATGTGCTGCTTAAGTGAGAAACCCGTGCATCCCAGTAGGTCCTTCCTCCAGACTTCATCCAACAGCCTTTCCAGGCTCTGAGCTCTAATTGCAGTCCTGCTTTTCTCTAAATACCAAACGCCTGGTAATTGTAGTCAGAAAGAGGCAGATATGGGAGTGCTTTTGCAGGATAGGTTAGTTGCACAGATTTCCCTTTTGGGAATAAGCCATGCTTGTACCCTCTCTGTCGATTCCTTGGGGGAATCAAGGCAGCTTTCCTGCCTCTCTGCTCTGGGAAATGCCACTGGGATGTTGCTTAACCCAGGACTGAGGATGCACTTGCTATGATCTCAGCGATGGGACAGATCCCAGCCTTTCCTTGCACGTGTTCCCTCACCTGCATGGGTCAGTGGCTTGGGATTAGGCCTGAACTGCAAGACTTTCAATTAATGTGATTATTCTTCTGCTGAAAGTGAGTATTTTTCTGTTGAAGTATTATGACAACAGAGTGGGTGTGTTATGTAGAAAGCTGCGTATTTGGAGTACTCACTGTTGTTTGTCATCAGATCCAGAAAGAAATAAACTGGTTTTGTTAGTTATTTTATTAGAAAGGCAAGAAGCATCTACTTAGCTGCATATTGGTGTTTTTTGATATTCATCATGGTGTTGTAAGCATCTGTTGACAGGTGGGAAGAGCTTTTGGTGAGCAGGCTCATGGCTTTGTTGTCTTCCTGGGTATAGCTGCTGCCCAGAAGGCTGATAGGTTAGGAGAAAACCACTACTTTGTGCTGTGCAGAAATCTGTTGGTATGGGTGGATACAGACTGACCCAAGCAGCTAAGATAGACATTAAGTAAATACCCTCAACTTGAGAATGAAGAGCTGAAGCTGAGCTGCTGTCATGCTAATGCTGTGCAGGAGCGTATTTTTAAAAGTGATAATATATGGGAGTTGTTTCACTAGGTTTAGTTTCCATGTCATGTTATGGATTCGCTTTAACTCTGGAAGCTGATACTCATCGAATGAAACTGGAATTAGTGTCCAGCCAAGTGAAATAACTGGCTTTGGAGAGTGAGAGGATATTGAGTTCTGTAAGGTATTTGCCATGAAGTAGGGTAGCTTCTTTGTGGGGATAGAAAGCATGAACATTTAAGTGAGTTTCATGGTGTTTTGGTACTTCTCAACTTTCCATGTTCTTGGTGACTAAATGGGCTAAAAGACTTCAGTAAGAAAAAGAAAAAAGTTCCTCTTTTGACACAATGCTGTATATCTACTATATGTCTTCAGAATGTATGAAGACAGTCTTTGACCTGCACAAATATCAGAGGTCCATACAGTTGCTTTAAGGTCACTTGAATAACCCTGTAGAATAATATGCTGGCATTGCCTTTGACAGATTGCCTGGAGATTTGCTTGCTGAAGCCAATCTTCAGAGCCACTGTGTCTTGGTAGCAAAGACTGTAATAAAATTGTTCGGTTCAAAACAGGCCGTTCTTCATTTTGACTCGTAATCAATAACTGTCTGCGGCTGGTGTCGCCTCGGACTCTGTCTCATGGGGACAGATTGTACAGTGGAGTCCTGTATGCTAATCTGTGTCTATAAATAAAGATCCATGTCTGTGAAGTCTCCTACATCCTTCTGGGGCTGGTGGAGAGCTAGGGGCTAAGAGAGGAGCTCTTGTTGTTTAGAGCCTTAGTAGACTTTGGTTAGTTTGTATTCTGGATCTGCTTTTTCCTGAAGGGAGACAGGATTTGGTACTTTTAGCTGGGCAAGTGGTACATTTGCCATGTCTGTGGCAAATGTCTTTGTATTCCTCATGGCTGAATAAAACAACAGCCACGGTGTTTCTGGCAAACATGCATAGATGACAAATTCTGGCCATCCCCTCTTGAGTGTGGTGGAGTGACAGCACGTGGGGACTTGTCCCTGCAACCAGGGAGGCCGAGTCAGTGGTGCTCAGTGCCATCTTTGGGTCATCTCTTGATGGGTGTGTTTGGGGACAGCACAAACCTGCGGCAGTGCTTCCTCAACCTCTCGCCGTGACGGGAGACTGTGTCCCAGTGGCACCCCACTGCCTTCCAGTGAGATGCTGGTTGGTGATAAGGATTTATTTAGGGATGTGGCGAAGTGCCACAGGAGTCTGGTTCCATGTGTCCCAGTTTAGCAGTGTAGGTGCCAGGAGGGAGCTGTGGGCAGAGCATCCTGGTTGAAACGTGAGGCTCGTGTGGGATCTGCTGACTTACAACTTGCTTCTGCTCTGCTGGAGTTGTGGGATTTTTTTTAAAGATGCCTGCAAAGGCTTCTTTATATGGACGTCTGAGGGAGAGGCTGGTGGCGTGGTGGGAGGATATTGAGTTACTTTGGGCTGCAGGACACCGTGTCTGTGGAGCAGACAAGTCTCTATTTATATATGCAGCTGATGGTGGGCGTGTGAAAGCTCTGGGGCTCCTGCGTGAGCTGTTGTCTGTGCTGATAGGAAACAGCCGGATGGATACTGGGGAGGTCAGAGATGCTCTGCCATCCCACGGTGGGGCTCTATGTAATGCCTGGTATATTTGCTGTCCTATTGCTAACTCTTGCTGCAGCACGTGCAGGATATGACTTAGATGCAGCAGAGTCCTCACCTTGAATGCCATGGTCTGACCAGAAAGGTATGGGTGCCATGAGCTGTAGGAAAAGGGTTGTGTGATGGTGGTGTGGGGCTGTTCCTGCAGCCCTGCTCCTTCATGGGCTCAGAGCGGGTTTAGGCACAGCCCAGCAAGGAGGAAGGCCACGTGCCTCATGTGCCAGAGAGGGAGCAGGGTGGCCGTGTGTGGCTGAGCTCCAGAAGAGCAGGCGAGTGCGTTGGTGGCTGCTGCTGGATGATAATGAATATGAAACAGGAGCAGCAGAACATGGATCTAACTCAGTGCCTGCCTACGCTGTTTCAGACCATGGCTTAAAGAGCATTTCTCTCCATCAGCTGAAGCTTCCTCTGCTCTGATGCTTTCCTCATCACGGCTCTATGGTGAACCAGGCTGGGGAGTCAATGCAGAGTAAAAATAACTGAGTTGGAAGAGAGAGTGCAGCTATGGCACACCATACCACTGAGGGAAGTGCTTGCCAATATGTGCCCACAGGGCTGAAGCAAGAACATTGCACGTTTTGAGTCTTAGACGGCATGTGGAAACCAACGAAGAGCTTTTCTTCCGGTTTTACACTTTTTTTTTTCTGTTGTTGGAATGTCTCTTTCTTTTTATGAACTCTCTTTCACTTCAGGGGAGGCTTAGGATTGGTATAGTGAGATATCCTGCCTCTGTATGGTTGTCTTACAGTGTGGGGTGACGCTCCAAAATGTGCAGCTTTGGGATCTTTCTCCCTTTGGCTATTAGCTTCCACACTTAAATTGCATAGCTGGCAGTAAATGCTGCCAAAATGTCATGTAGATGAAGCAGCTTCATAAGAGCTTTAGTGCCACAACCTTTCCCAACCCCTGCAATTACATTTTAATTCAATATTTCATTGGAGTTTTCAAATAATTCTAAATTAATAGGGACCAGATTGCAGGGGGAAGAGCTGGCACGGTTCTCTGTTTGCTTGTGGAGTTTTCTGCACTGCAGATACCCAGTCGATACACACAGCTGGGAAACCAGGTTTTCTCTGAGGACAGTTGAACGATTCCTGTTAGAGCCCATCCAGAGTTTAAATGCTGAAACAGCTCCTAGGCAGGGAGCTGCAGTGAGGGATGTTTTACATGTTGGGGGGTAGGTGTGGGGAGGGAAGGGAGAGAGAAAAGCACAATTTTGGTTCCATCTTTAGTTGAGTTTAAAAGTGTTGTTAACAAACAGCAAAGCAGTTACAGGAAAGGTCCTCTGCTATCGTGCCTGGCTCTGAGCTTTTGAGTTCATGGATTGTGAGCAGGCATGCAGTGATTTCAGGGGGGTTGTCATTTGGGGTGCCTGTGGTGCTTCTGCCTTGGTAGGCATGAGGGCTGCCCTCAGTTCTGCATCCACAGGAATCCTTGCAAGCGCATCCATGGGGAGCTGTGGGCACCTTCCCTGTGCCCTCATCACTGTGCTTGTGGTTTTGTCCTGGCTCTGGCCAGCTGTGACTTTAGCTGAGCCATCTCCTTGCCACAGGGACTCAGTTATCCTCCCCAATGGCAGGGCTGAGGGGTTTGCTGCCAGGGGCTGGCTGGGAGCTGTGCATGGCTTGAGGCTGGCTTGCCAACTTCCCAGACAGTCCTTGAGCAATGGGCATATTAAAGGATGGTTAAAATCCCCTGAATTCCTCCAGAGACAGAATTTCACCTCTTTTGCTTAAAAATGATAAGGCAAGGAAAGCACAGCACCAGTAGTCTAGTGATGGACAAGCTTGGTAAAACTTCAGTGTGTTGGGCTTGATGGATTTAAACCACTGGATTTGGTCACAACAAATGAAGGCAACACCCTTCATTTAAATAATTGACTTGAATCTTGGGTTTGCATTTATATTTATTTAAGTGATTCTCATGGACTGGTAGCCATAAAATATACTGAGGAGGAGAGGCTGTGCTACAGGATTTGGCGTTCCCTCTTTCTTACCCAGGAAAAAACCCAGTGTCCATGCATACATATTTAATAAGTCGTATAGATCTATATGTGTGTGTTAGGATTTGTAGCATTCTTGATATACTAATTACTGTTGTTTTGCCTGTGATTTTGTCTCAGACGCTCTTTGAAAAGAAAGTGGAATTCAATTACTGTGCACAAAAATAGCACTTGCAAAGCTTTTCTGAAATATAATTATCTAAAGCGTATCAGATGCACACAGGAAATACTGTCCTTTGCATGATGACTGTGCTGCTAATAAGCAAGTCTAGAATGTGAAAAATTTAGGCTGATGGCCTGTCTGTACCATGCTTCTGAAAACCTGAGGATGAGTAGATCTCACTGTTTCTTCATGAGAGGAAACTCTAGTAAGCTCCCCACTTTGTCTAAATCCAGTTAGTTTTTCAAGTGTGAGAGGATAAAGTTATTTGAAAAATCTGGTGGATCTGTTGAGCCCCTGCACGCAGAAGTCACCTTTTTTAATCCAGTTTGGTGGCTTGGTTGCTGTAAAACTTTGTCACCAAACCTAATTTTAAAAAGTTTTCTCTTTGAAATCTCATTTCTGGTAACAAATAAAGAATAGAGGTATTTGAAATCTTCAGCTGATAGTGAAAGAGTATTACAAAATGTATTTGTGATGTGATTTGAGAGTACTTTCTTGTTAAAAACAAAAATGGTCATGCAGATTCCCAACGCAAATTGTTGTTTCAAACTCTGGTCTTGGTCTTCGCAGTGACATTACTTTCATGTGGGAGATCCACTGGAAAATTTGTTGGCCAGATGTAAGTGCAGGCTTTTAACCACTGGAAGTATTTCTAATAAATTCACTTTTCAGGCAGCTGAGGGAAAAGCAAATTTCTGTCAATAAAAATCTTTGTTTTCTTGGAAAGTCAGTTATGAATGGAGAAACCATAGCATCATCAAAATGTGTGAGAATAAATAAACTATTTTGAGTGTTTACTAAGGAAAAGATGACAAGACAACAAACCAATGTTCTTTAAGACCTAAAGATAGGAACTCTGACTGTGAGAGTGAAAAATGGGCCATCTCAGGGCTGCTGTGGTTTCTGATACGGGAAGGAAATCCATTCACTTAATTCAAAAGGGAGAAAGTTATCTATAAGCAGTTTCATTAAGTTTTCACGATCAGTAGATTGGGAAAAAGAAACAATAGCTGTGTGACAGACTTCTTTGAGGTCAGAATTTTGTAATTTTAGTGGTAATGAAAAGACTGGAGTTCTTTGTTGGAGTGACTTGACATAAATTGGGCCAGATGTTGCCAATAGTATTTAAGAAATTGGTAATGCGATTAGTGATTTAATGCTGACTTTACATAAGAATGTTGTTAATATTTAATCAAGTTAAACACACTTTGTGTCTGTGCTTTGCAGGCAGGGGTGGTGTGAGACCTTGCAAAGCTGCCACGGCACGTGCCAGCTCTGTGCAAGCTGGTCACAGCCTGCCCCAGGTCTGCCTCTTCAGAGCTCTCACATCCTGGCCTGCCTGCAATTTGAGCAAATTTGATCTTTGATTGCCTCCAACATTAGAGATGCCCCAAGGGCTGATTATATCAGTCTGGCCCTTTGGCATCTCTGCTCTGCCCTGTCAGGCCTTTTGGCTGCTCCTCCCTGGATGTTTTCTACCTCAGTGGTAACTTTCTGGTACCTTTATTTGCACTGAAGCTCATCCACCCCTTTTTTTTCCTCATTCACTCCACTTCTGAGGTCTCTCATCACTACTCAAGGCAGCAAGAGAGATGTTTGGAGTCAATCTTTTTCCAGCTTCCAGGTAATAGTGATATTTTTTAAGTAATTCCCATTTATCAGTGGATAGGAGTACTGAAACGTGCTGTTAACAGTTGTTAGCATTCCTGCTCTAAATTTGTTGTTACACTTGCTGAAGAGGCAAGCACACTCAGAGCTAGTATGTGGCTTAGCACATGTCCATCTGCACGTATTTTTATGTTGGGAATGGCAAATGCCGTGGCTCATGTTTACTATGAACTGCTTAGCTTGGATGGGGCACCAAGCTGCATTTGCACAGGGGCTGGAATTTCATTAATACAGGAATGTGTGCTTCATTTTTTTTTATTGATGTAAAGTCTTAAATTTGCTGGATGCCTAAAAAAACCCATGTTTAATCATTATTTTCTCATTATTTACTAAGGAGAGGAATGGTGGGATCAGAGCAGTCACTGGAGTACTTTTCAAGGGATGTGGGTGCCAAGCCCTGTTTGTTACACCTGTGTGAGGACTGGCAAGTCTCCTCTGCAGTTGGTATCTGTGGCAGCTGGGTGGCTGACTGATTTTGGGGTGCATGAAAGAATCCACAGAGCTCCTGTTGATGTTGTTTGGGTCTAAGAGAGCTTTTAATGTTCCCAGGTTCATGCTGGGTGCCCAAAGCAGCTGGCCCTGGGCAGCAGTGCTGCAGAGCTCTTGTGTTGGATGACTTTTCATAGAACCATAGAATGATTTGAGTTGGAAAGAATCTTAAAAGATCATCTCATTCCAACACCCTGCCCTGGGCAGGGACACCTTCCACTGGCCAGGTTGCTCATTGCCCCACCCAGCCTGGCTGTGAACACTTTGAGGGATGGGGCAGCCATAACTTCTCTTGGCAACCTGTTCCAGTGCTTCGCCACCCTCTCAGTAAAGATTTTTTTCCTCACAGCTCATCTTTTCCATAGCTGTGGTCCAGCTCTCTATCTGGAAGGATGGAGATTGGGTCCCTCCAGTGGTTTTCTTGGCGTCTGCTCCATAAAATTCACATGCTTTCCAATGAGGCAGCAGATTTTAAAACCTAACCGTTAAGAGATAAAAAATTTCCTTTTTAGGAAAGGAGTCTGGTTTGATGGTGGGTATTTGCACTTTGACACAAAATTAAATTTAAAATCTTCTCCTCCTGGAGCTGCAGCTGGGCCCTGGGGTAGCTGCTGTCTGAATGGATCCTCACTTACATGGTGCAAAAAGGCTGGGTTTGAGTTGAAACCTCTCAGATGCTGGGGTGGGTTTCTCTGGGATCCCTGTGCTCAGTGTGTTTGCATCCCATGCACAACAGAACGCAGGTTAGAAGAAAGCCAGAGTGAAGCCTCAGATGCTTTAATATCCTACCTCTGACTGAAACAACCTCCCTGTGTGGGAGATAATAAACATTTCTTGTCTCTTAAGGGAAAACTGTGCACAGACAGAGACAAGCACATATAAATAATTTACAAAGCTGTAATACACTGTAAATAACAAGCCTACTGAATAATGAATTAACCCAACTGCTGATTCATAGGTAAATATCTCTTGTAAAGCAGAATTTTTATAGATTTTTACAGCTTAGTTAATATCCCCTCGTATTTTATTAAGGCTGTTCAGGTGAAGTATTCTGGTAATAATATGTATATCTTTGGAAGTGAGGCGGGGTGGTTGCGGGCTGCTGTGCTGGAGGCAGAGCCTTGCTGGGCCTGGGCACACTCTGGCTTTTGTTAGTCAGGCTTTTCTTCCCCACTCAAGCAGGCAGCAGAGATTAAGCAGGAAGAATTTTGATGTGGCCAAAGAACTGGAGAGCTACAGGGAGGAGGGAGTCTCTGAGCATCTTTTCTTTCTTTTTTTTTTTTTTTTTTTCTCCCGAGCTTCTGGTAATAAATAATGCATTTGCTCTACTTTGGCTGTGCTCAAGACGTGGTGAGATTTTTCCGTGCCTTCGAGGATGAGGAAGCAGCAAAGCTGCTGGGCTGGGATTGCCACCCGCCGGCTGCCGCGTCCCTCCACGAGCACTGCATCCTCCCCATCTGTAATGACCGCGTGTCCTTATTCCCTCTCATCAGCCACTCAGAAAGAAACCAAACATGACATCTACTGCCTCCATGCTGCTTCAGCCCCCTCTTGCCCCTCTTTCTCAGAAAAGCTGTAAGAAGTAGAAGCAGTTGCTAAGGTACTGCATGCGGAACATCGTGGCGTTCAGTTGCTGTCCCGTATTAACGCGTCTTTCTGAACGCTGGGGGAGTGGGAAGGGCTCTCTCGTAGCTGGAGCTGTTTGTCAGCTAAAGTGTACTCCTAATGCAGGTGATATTGAATGTGTCAATTTAATTTATGCCTGAAAAGGTGGGGGCATTTCTCCCTCTCTTTCCTCTTGCTCCTGTTAAATGTAGGCTAGTGGGAAAAAAGGTATTACCTGTTTTTTTTCATCTGTTTTGGGGCATGTAGCTTGTCAAATATGTTGCTACTTTGTTTTATTTCTGATAGCTTAAATAATTGCTTTCATAAAAGATAACTAGGTTTCTTTCATCTGGAAGTAGGGAAGTTGTAAATTGCATTTTCTGTTAAACTTAAAATGTAGATGTCAACTCTGATTTTTCACTGGCAATGTACAGTGCTGTCACTGAAAGTGTCTGTGGCAAGGGAGCATCTTAAACATTGAAGGAGAGATACTTTATGAATGAAAATTATTCCAGGGTGATATGTGTGGAGTACCCACTGTGCTAATAGGATGATTTCAGGGTATTGTTTTGTAAGGAAGTGGACATTTTGCTCAGTATGCCAGGCTTTCGTAGAAAAAAAGTTCCACATTCATTTGACTCAAGATGTGGGATGTACCAGAATGAAAGTTTTTCCTCTGTTTAAATGCTGTCAGGCTTCAGTTCTGGCCTGCCTGGAGCACCTTGCCCTGTAAGAGGAGAGTAGATCCTGAGGTATTCACTGCAGAAGAGGACACTGTAGCTCAGGATGGGATTATACCTGACCTTAAAACTATTTTCCATGAACGTAGCTCTTTCATGTAGAGTTCCTTCATTTATGATAACCAGCAACTAATGCCACTAGGGATACATTTTGTGTAGGTTTGCAGTGAAAGTAAATCTGAAATACCACAATATTTTGGGTTCCTATCTCCTTTTCCCGTCAAAATCCCCCCCCAAATCCTTATCCCTGCCTGGTAGTGTGTTTCATTAAGGAAGCCCTGGGTTCAGTGTGCCATGTGGATGTCAGGGAAGCGCAGTCACATCTCTCCATGCCTGGGAAATGCTAATTGGTCACACACCCCACTCTCATCACACACCGCGCTGCTCCATGTGCCATCAGACCCCAATTAATTCAGAAAGTTGGTGCATGCACATCATTTCCCATGTTGCCCTTCTGGCAGGAGAAAGCTGCTGGATTTTTGTGTTCAGAATGTCATTTTAAAAGCCTCATGGAATTACCAGGAATTGGGCTCGAAAGGAGGAGCCCAATATACTCAGGCTCATGGCAAAGTGTAGATTTTTGTGTGTATGAATTTCAGTGTAGCTTGTTGAGCCTGCATGGCACAGAAGTGGAAGTAATTTACAATGCAAAGTGCTATTTTTTCTATTTTAAAGAATAACAGCCTAATTTGGAGGGAAGAAAGTGTGTGAAATTAGTTCTCTAACATTTGTAGCTTGTTAATACTTAAATTCTTCTTGATTGGGAGAATATAAAATGTTTCTGTAGAGCTCTGCTTTTTTTGCCCATGAAGCATTTTCCTTTCTTTTTACCCTTCTGTGCAGACAGATTTCCTGGGGGCTGAGGAATACTTTCTATTGTAAGGAAAAAGGAAAGAATAACCACTAAGAAGACATCCAAATTGCTGGGGGGGAAATCTATAAGCAAAAAACTATCTGGAGAAAGTCTTCCAAGATTTTTATATTTTAAACAAAATTCTAAATTAGGGATGTTTATAGTTTCAAATAAAGTTTGTATTTATAAAAAGTACTGTGCCGGGAGCTTGGCTGGGGTCTGATTTTTCACCCTGCCAGGTGCTGTGCAAGCACCATCACGTGGTGCTTCCCAGGAGAGGCTGTGGGACAGTGTTCCTGCAGAGGTGGGAAAATGGAAATTACAAAGACCAAGTCATCAGTGGAAAATCCTAGTCAAAACCTTTGTCCCCACCACTCTGTATTTACTCATTATCTTCTATCCGGGCACAAAACAGTCTTCCATTTTCCATGGAAAGCACTGGACTGGAGCAATGTTTCTGGCATTATTTCTTCCTTGTAAAGCCTTTGAGGCCTGTTGCCTTTTTCCATGGGGGGATTTCATGGTGGTTCCCTCTGCAGGCTGGCTGCAGGTCAGGCTGAGACCCCAGCAAACCTGTGGGAAGCAAGACCTGCTGGTGCTTCTGCCCAATCCAGACTGCAGCACCAGGGGTTCTTGTCTGTCCCACCATCCTTGCTCTTGTAAGGACTCAGATTTTATGCTGTAGCATGTGTGGAAAGAAATCGGTGAGTGTTATGTCTGAGGGGAGCAAAACTTGTTTTTTATGTAGTAAACAGCCTGGAGGACAGGTTACAACTTTGCTGGTTTCCCCCTCCCACAGGGTGCTGCTGAGCATCTCATACAGCCATGTCTTTGGGCTTCGATTATGCAACTGAAGTAAGAAAAGATGAATGGATTTGATCATAGGTTAATTATTCTTTTTTTGCATCTTACCGTTGTCAGCCTAAGCCTCTCTCAGTTAGGGAGACGACTTCTTTTGACTTCTGAATGCCCCATCCCTCCCAGAACCATGGCAGTCTCTCTCTGCACAGGTGACACCCCGTGGGGAGCAGCTGTGACAGCTGTACCGCCAGCAGCAGGGCTGAGCTTCAGAGCTGCACACAAAGGAGAGCTCATGCTGCCTGGAAAACTGATGGTGGGGAGTGAGAACATGATCAAAACCTGCAAAACCACGTGTGGCTTGGAGGGACCAGACAGGGGATCACTGGCTGCTCTCTCACCATGCAAGGGCTGGCAGGCATCAACTTCAAACAACCTGTGGGAGGTGGATCCTCACGATTCCACTGTGGGTATTCAAAATTTATATGAGCTCAAAGACTGAACAAAATTACCTTAGTATTCTGGACTACGGAGATCTTTGGCCTACACAAGTATCACAGACTTTATGTTTTAGAGAAACTTTACAGTTTTGCTGCTGAAATCAGCTCTGCTCTTCCCTGAATTCTTCCTTGAGAGAGGCAAGCTGTGCCTTCAGTGATGTGCAGCCTCCTGGGCAAACCCAGGGATAATAAGTCAGGCATTTGTGGTGTTTCAGTGATGATTTGCAGTTGTGGTAGGGTGTCTTTAAAGTTTGGCCTGTCCCCAGGGCATCCGTCCCAAAAAGAATTTACTGAGTGCTTGGTTCAAGCAGTTGGTGCAGGGCTCTTGCACAGTTTTTTTGTACTGGAGTTCCAGTAGTTCTGTCCTGGAAAAGCTCATATCAAAGTCTTGTAGCAGCAGTAAAATTAGTTTAGAGACTTGCTGTAGCTTGAACTGGTTTGGTGACAGAGCTAGGCATTCATAACCTCCCACTTTGTTTCTCCTTCAAATGTACTGGAGCTGTATTTCTTATAAGAAGATCTGTGGTGACTGATATTGAAAGGTTAAGAAACAAGGAGAGACTGTCAGCTAAAGCTGCAAGTGTTAGCAGTTGAGAGGTGCTCTTGGGTGGGAAAGGCTAAGCATTGCCCACGAGTTATGGACTGACAGTCTGGCAAGTCAGGTGGCCTCACAGGATCATTCAGCCCTATCTTCTTTGATTTTCTGCTGGAGGTTACTTCTGCTTTTAAGGAGAGGCTCTGCTCCCTATGTGATCTCCATTCTGAACACATTTCTGTATTGCATACTCCTGCCCTCTCAAGGTGATAAACTAACAGAAGTTATCTGTCAGGACTATTGTCCTCCTGAAGTGAAGATGAAAGGGATGAAGAAAGATGCCCCTTTCTTTTTTTCAGCTCCACATACTCTGAAGTCTCCACTCTGATACCAGTTCATCCAGTGTAAATAAGGAGCAGTTTCACATGCAGTTAGTCTGTCCTTGGTGCATGAAGAAGTATGGGCTAAAAATTGTGTTACTGGGACTGGTTATAGGTGGGCACATGCAAAAGTCTCTTGGGGTTCCTTAGGAATTGGGCATTGAAAGACAAGCTGTTGTTGGGATGGCCATGAATACAGGACAGGTGTGCAGGTTGCTGGACTTGGATCCTCTCTTCAGAATGTGGCAAAAGTATTCAAGTCCTTTTGGGTGAGAAATGTTTCTGTGGAAAACTGGATTTGGCTCCTGGTATTGCACTTTCCTGCCCACTAACTATCCTTGTTGATGAAGTCTTGTGCTGCTTCTTCCCTTTGAAGTCTTGAGGCATCACGTGTCTATCTGACCCAAGGCAGAGGGACACCCTTCCTCTGCCTTGGGCCCCACCAGCCCAGCCATCTGCTGCCCAGGAGCAGCTTTTAGCCTAACTGCCTCTTCCTCTGTGAAATGGAGCAAGTGGCCTCCATTGCTGTGTTTGGTTTTATCATGCTAAACAGTGAGTTTTCATCTCTGTACGTGCAGCTTCCACTTAGAGTCTTCACCAGGGTCTTACAGGCAGATACTTGGAAAGTGTCTGAAATGTCAGGAATCAGTGGCATAAGGTCCTGCTGCTGTGATACCCTAGCACTTGTCCTACAGAGGGGATGCATGGGAGGGAAGGCAAGAAGGAGAGAGAGAGCACATCTTTCCATATTGCCTCCCCTTGCCTCTGACTCCAGAGCTCAATGACTGCTTTCTCTAGATCCTGGGTTAATGAACAACCATGTTGGGAAGCAGCCTGATGCACAGATGTGCTGATAGATGTGACAGTCCATAGGAACCCACTACACCAGCTTTCTGCATGGAGTTTGTTAATTTTAAACTTGTTTAATGACCTTAAATTGCAACTGACTTTAGAAGGATTAATGTGTTGTCTGGAGCCTCCTCAGCAGAGCTGTTTATCTGCAGGGAAGCAGATGCATCTTCATCTGCTAGCAAGGCTCCAGACCTGAAGCTGAATGCTTATGGGCAGTGTATTACTGTGGGGATGAGCTGCCCAGAAACACATTTTGGCTAGAAATTAAGGATGTCGAAATGTTCATTAGACCAAGCAGTTGTTCACAGTCTCCTGGGGAAGACAAATCCTGCTTATTTTCAGAATAGAGCTTGCTTATTCTTAGAGGCAGGGAGGAAGCCATGCAGCTGTCTGGGAGAGAGCTCAGTGTAAGGATATGTTTCCAGGCTGGTGTCCCAGCCTTCCTACAGCATCTCAGGGCAGAGTAAGATTCTTGTTCCAAACCTTGTAGCCTTCTTCACCACCAGGCTTCTCATCCAGTGAGGTGAAAGATGCCTGGGGATTTTTGATTATGGTGCAGTGAGATGGCACACAGTGATAGATCTTTTGTTCCCTGGGGAGGCACTTCACCCCCATAGCCCTTTGTGCCCTGCTGTGCATTGTTAAGGTACCACCATCCCAGTTTGCTGGGCATGTTTGTGGTTGCAGAGGGAACAATGGAATGAGGATTTGCATGTGTACATGTCCACCTGCCTGTTGTATGCTCTGTCTGCCAGTTTGAGGAGGTTACACTGACCCCTGTGTTTCCACTGCTCCTTCTGGAGTGAGCATTTCCCATGGGTGAGCCTGCCTCCTCCTCTGAGCTCATCAGGTACTTCTGCTTGCTCTTGATGGAAAACACTCAGTTGTGTGTGCAGGCCAGGTGCTGTTACCTCAGATGAGTGTGGTGTTGTTCCTGGTGACCTCAGCCAGAGCACTGTGGGAGCATCTGCTGGGGTAGCTGGGTTTGGATGAAGGAACACTCTCTAGCCCCAAATTATTTTCCTGGAGATCTTTTTCTATTTGGTAGTATATTGCTTTATTGCTCTTGGGTGAGGGCTCATCTTGCAGTGTTTTCTGCCTGAAATACCCCAGTCATGTATCATCCCTCAGTTCCTGGATGCTACTGAGGACAAGTGTGGGAGGCAGCCCCAGCCAAGGGCACTGCAGGGCTGTGGGTTCTGTGCCACCCCAGCACCTTGTCCCAAAGGGAGCAGGGGATGCTTGGGACCCTGCCTGCACCTCACAAACCCCTCCAAGCCTCCTCTTTAAAACTCCAGCAGTGGGTGCAAGGGGAGGCTAAGGAAAAAACCCATTTGAATATAACAAGATGAGTCTGGTTTTCGTTTTCATCATTTTTATAAGAAGTTGTAAGACTTTAAAAAACCTCTTTTTATGTTGTCCATGATTTTTTTTTCACTAATTTGACACTCTGGGATGTTGTTTTACATTTCATTTTAGTCTCTAATCACAGAAAATTATAGCTGGCCGCACATGCTGGCTTTGCATTCTTGCATCTTGTTTATGTTCATTTGTACTAAGGGATAGCACTCACCGTGTCTGCCCAATTTATTTTTCTCTGCAGCAGCAGGAATTTCCAATACTCTGGAGCTTCATTACCATGTGCAGGAAACTAAATTCAAGGTTATCATACTTGAACTTTATGACTTCTTGATGTACAATGTTTTATTTATTTATTTATTTAAGGTTTATTAAATCTTTCAAAAAAGAAGCCCTTTGGAAGAAGCGCATGATGTGTAGCTTATTAAGAAAACCTAATTTAATTTTGAGATTTAAGAAGCTTAAATTATGAATGTCCCAAATATTTGATTTCTGCCTTGAGATGTGTGGAGAGGAGAGATGAATGTTTGAGCCAATGCCTTGATTTCTGATATCTGCGAGCCAGTGAAAAGCATGTTTTCAGAGGGGGATGAATTCACAGATTTCTTGCAATTGTTCTACTTGGTGTGTTTTTGAGGTCTCATTTTAATGTTAAGGTTTTACCACATGACCTTGCAAAACCTCCTTTTACTGAGGTCTAGAAGATAAGGAATTTTTTTTTCCTCCACTTTGATTAGTAACCATTTAACGAGTCACTGCTGGTTGGTTTTGGCTGTTGGTTTGTGTCTTTGTTCGAAAGGCAAGTGTCTGCCAAGGAAGGCAGGAACCTCCCTTGGAATGGAAAATACAGCCCCCTTCCCTCTGAATTATGATAACTTCGAAATTAAGGGGCTTTCAGGCAAAGGTATGGGAAAAGGAACAACAGTTCTTTACTAATATATATATATGTGTGTGTGTGTAAGGCAGCAAACAACAACAATGGCAACAACAACAACAAACAAAGAACAGAAAACCCAATGAACAGTCTCTTCTCGCTATTTAAGCAATTTCCCCCGTGCTGGCAGCAGCTCAGCTGTTCCCTCCGAGGATCCTGAGAGAGGAGCCGAGCCCAGTCCCTCACCCCCTGCCAAAATCTCAAAGTATCTCTGCCCTTCCCAAGAGAAAAGCCCCCAGCTAAGGGGCTGCAGCTAGCTGCACCCTTTCACCCCACTTTGGCCACTTCTTTTGTCTCTCTTCAGTACCGGTCATTATTGTTCCTTAGCCAACAGATGGGAGAAAATTCTCCTGAGAGAAAAGGAAAAAAAAAATAATCCTAACCTCCAACGGGTTTTTTTTTTAACTGTTGAGACTATTTCTTAATTCTGAGCACAACCTGTGGTGATCAGAGCAAAATCTCCAGATATTTTCTAGCACTTGTACTTAACAGGAGCACCTTTGGTTTATATTTTAAAACTTTTCCTTGGATAAAAATCCCCATGAGGTGGGTTTCTGCTGTAATTACTTCTTTCCACAGGAGATGGTCCTTTGACACTAAATCCATCGTTTGCTCTAACTCACAGCATTAAAGGTCATGTCCTTGCCAACGTCTTCTAAAGCAGTATACTGAGTGCTTTTTTGGATATGCATAGTAAATGTAATCCACATTAATTTTTAGCAGTGGCTGAAGTTTTTTTTTTCTTCTCTTTTTCTTTTCTCTCCTTTTAGAAAGGTGCCATTTAGAAAAGTTTGATATTTGCCTTATTCCAGCAAAGTTGCTGTAGGCCAGTGGGCTCCTGGAGTTGTTCCCATGGTTTGTGTTGTCTCGCTGGCCTTGGGTCATTCATCAGTGTGGGTGGATGAGGGATGTGCCTGTGGGCTGTGAGGCCTCTGTGACCCAGCAAGGGAATCTTTTTGGAAATCTCCTGGGTCCTGGAGCCACTGAAAGTAAGGTTTTCTGCCTCGCTGTGGTTTGAGAAGCACCTCTTGGCTTCACTCCACTGTCATCCGCATTCAGAATAAACTCACACACTGCTCAAGAGAACTGTTGTACATCGATGTCTCCTATTCTTGCTCATCATCTAACAAATAAATAGCAACTTGAGCACTGAATAATGCTGCTTTCAGAAAAAGCCTTCATGCATCTTCCTCCTCCATGGGGAAAATGCTGTCGAATGTTCTAATGAATGAGTTTATTTTGGTGCTGTGGAAAAGACGTGGGTGGTGGCTGCTGGGGGGGTTGTGCTGGTGTGAATGGCTGTCTTGTGCAGCCTGTTGAGAGGGCAGGACTGTCGTCTGTGTGTCCCGACAGCAAGTGCACCAAGGGCAGTGTTTGTGGAAATGCTTACTCTGCCCTGCTGGATGCACGGGCAGCTGGGAGGAGCTGGAGACAGATGGCCTCAGTAAAGAGAGGGATGAGCAGCGTGCTCAGATCCCAAGATGAGGTTTCAGACCCCGATTTGGACATGCAGTTCCTGCTGGAGCTGCTTGCGTCAGGACAAGAACAGAGATTTTGTTTATGTTTGCAGTGTGCTGAGGTTTCTCGTTATTTTATGATGCAGCCACAATTATTTATTTAAGGTAGTTGTGCCCTGAGTGTGCCACACCGACCTCACATCTGCACATGGAAGCCTAAAGGGCAGTGTGGTTTAGTGGTGGGCTTGGCAGTGCTGGGTTCATGGCTGGACTCAACGAGCTAAGATGTCTTTTTCAGCCTTAGTAATTCTGTAGTTTCCCCCTTGTTTTTCTGTGGCATGACCAGTTGTGCAGCCTGCAGAGGAGGGCCTGGTTGCTCCATGGTGTGGACCTGCTGCCTGTGTCCAGCCCAGGGCTGGGATGGAGTGCAGGGATTTCTTGCTGGTTCATTCCCTTTCATGCCTGGCATGCAGCAGGTCCTGTGCTTGCGTTACCTCGTGCAGCTTCTCATCAGTTACAGAAACTCCCAGCTTCTCTCCTCTGTAAAATCACCAGGCACGGATGAAGGATTAGTGAGGGATTTTAATTTAGCACAAATAATTGGATTAAGCTGGAATGTGCTTCCCGTTAGTTTTAGATTAGCCAATACAAATAGTTGGAGCTTGGTTTTGCACAACCACAACAGGCCACAGTGCCACATGGAGCTGATCAGGGCTGCCAGCCACTGCTGATCCATCAGCTATTGGTTTCCTGATTTGTGTGTGTACACAATGGGTGGCTAGAGATGACAACCTGTTGCAGCGACTTATAAAATTGAGACAAATTATATATTCAAATTAGATACATTTTATAAACCAGTTAAACTAGATAAACTAATTAAACCAATTGAAGCCCTGTCAACATATGTGTACAGATTTGTGATGTCGAAACTCATTATGTGATTCACTTAAGAATTCTCATGTTTTTAATAAGGATAACCTAGAATGTGCAGTCATTCACCCAATCAGGTGAGGGCTTTCAACCTTGGAAGAGTTACCTTAGGTTGTGTTCCAGCCTCAGAGGAGAGTCCCCATCGACAGACCAGCTCCACTGGCCCTCCAGCAGGGTTCCATCTATACCCAGCTGGGTCTTTTCCAACTCCAGATAAGGTCAAATTAATCCTCATCAGCTGGGCTCTGACCTTCTGCCCCAGCACAGCCACCACACAGACATCCTGGGGGACTGGCCAGCATTCCATGCCTGAAGCCAGCCATGGCATGGCTGAGGCCAGTCTCAGGTCACATCCCTGCCAGAACATGTGGACCTGCCACACAGCCCTGTTGTTCCTTGAGATGTACAACCTGTAGGTGCTTGTTCAGTCCATCCTAATCACCAATCATCAGTCTCTTGCTCAAGTTCTGTGATATTTTCACGTCTGTAGATTTCAACTACAAAGGAGAAGTTCCATGAATGTTTCTGGCATTAAGGACATTGTCAAAAACCTGCTGATGGAGGGGCTGCAAGGAGAGCAGGAGAAATGCTGGATGCAGAGTGCTCACAGCAACCTGCTGTGCCCCAGGATGTCAGAAGCAGGAGGGCATTTCTCTGCTGTGGGAGCACAATCATCACCCCCAGACTCTACCAAACAGGAGCAGACAGGCTTGTTTTACAGCCCAGGAGACACAGTGCATTCATTAATGATCTGTTCATGGCTATCTCATCTCTTTGCTGGAATCCTTTTTCTAGAACTTAGCTTAAATCTCCTTGAAGGAAAATGTTTTTTTGTAGTACCAGGAGCCTGCTAATTTTTTCCAAGTAGCTTCAAAGCACTGCCTTAAACGGTCTTATTTGCAGTCAGGCATTTGTCCCAGGGATGAATTTTTACAATGGGTGCTTTGTAAAACTGTTCAGTGTGTGTGGAAGATCTTAGTTTTTTTATCTTTTTCTGATGCACCGCTTCATTAGATTTTTTTTTCTTATTATTGCTGTTTAAGGGATTGTGAGCTGATCCCTTTATTTTTTGAAGAGAATACCAAATAAACAGAGATTAGCATGAAATATGACTCATGGCTTCCTAAAGGATGTGCTTTAGAACTGGTAAACAGTTGTAATTGCTGTTAGATGAAAGTAGCAAATTGAATACAGTCTCATAATAATTATAAAGAGATAGAGTATTCTTTCTCCCAAGTCTAATTGGGATTAGTATAGTGTTCAGTTTTGCTAGTAGAGGATGATCTGTGTGCAAGTTAAATGTAGTTATAAATGTATTCATAACAGCTGAATTTAAGTAAGTGGAAGAAACCTGCTTCTACACAGAGGCCAAGGAAGTAACTATAGTGTGTTATTTTTCTGAGGAGAAAGAATTGAATATAATATTCTATGGCCTGGAGATCATCTCATGTGGAGTGGTGTTACGTGTTTGCTGGGATTGGTGCCAAACTACTAAAGATTTGTTTGAAGGAGACCCTAAGCATGAGCCTTTGAAAAGTCCTGAAATCTCTTCTGTCAGTCACATCTGAGAAGGGGTAGAAGTAGGGTGTTTTTGCAGTATCACTGATTTAAATCAGAAATCGTAAAAGAAATAATGATAATACTGAGTAATTCATTATAGAAAACTCTATACTTCTCCTGATGCAGTTGCATACTATTTTAGAGATCATTGGTTCCTCTGAATCCAGTTAAATCTTAGGGAAGAACCTGGGATATCTGCATGCTGTGAGCATTCGGCAGCAGCTCTGTGCAGTGTGTGGAGGTCTGTCAGAGATCTACCAGGGAGAGGTGTCAGGTCTGTTCTCACTTTTCCTTCGGCTCGGACTGGCTTACAGCTTTTCAGACATGAGTCTCTGCTGGAGCTGTCAGGTGTGCCTTCACTGACCTGTGCACTGCGCTCCGGGATGCTCCAGCGGGATGGCCTCCAGCATCCCAGCCCTGACGGGCTTGCTGGGTGTTGTTCACCTGAAGTGACAGCCAAGAGGAGGAGGAGGAGGGTCTCTGCCAACGAGCTGTCCCCCCTGTGCCAGTGTGACATCCTACCAGGCTGTGCTCTGTGCCCACGTGTTCCAGCAAGCCTGGAGCAAGGCAGGAAGGGACACAGGAGTGTTCACAGGGAGCTTTTCCTGCCCTTTACCCTTGTTAAGTGACTGAAATTGCTTTCCACCTGCAGGTGGGTTTGGGTTCCCTCAGGTTGCCCAGCAGTAAACCACTGTGTCAGAGCCATGCTGGCAGCATTGATGTGATCAATGCTGGGTGTTTCATCAAAGAGCACAGGTGGGGAGTGGACAGGACAGGGGG
Organism: Drymodes brunneopygia; assembly: GCA_013400955.1. Lineage (NCBI taxonomy): Eukaryota > Metazoa > Chordata > Aves > Passeriformes > Petroicidae > Drymodes > Drymodes brunneopygia. Next base: position 2,048,342 of record VZTZ01022849.1, on the reverse strand, counting down.
GCTTCTTCACTCAGATGCACTGTTCGGGATGTCACCCATGGGGAGAAATGCCACATGTGCCTGGGATTACTGCCTTTTCCTTGTGCTGGCAGCACCCAGCTTACTGCTTTGCCATGCCAAACAGTGGCCAGAGGCTCTGCAGTCGGCTTCTTAACAAGGAAATTATTTTAAAAGAGCTCGTTTTGTAGCTAAACTTGGTACCCTTGGATGCCGTCCAAAACTCTGCAGCAGTAACACAGCAAATATAACTGTTTTAAAATACATTAAATATGCAGGTTGGCTCATGGTAGCTAAGCCCTTGCAGACAAAGAATAGGTGAAAAACACTAACTTGCATTGTGTGCATATATGGGATGGTTAATCATTTGCAAATAAACATCTATGTGGGGAAAAAATAATAAAACAAAACGTCAAATTGCAATGTTACAGGAATGTGTTCTTGGCAAGAGCTCTTTCGCTTTTAAACTGAAATTCTTACTCAAATCTGAGCTGTAAAATACACAAAAGGAAAAAGAAATGATAAGCCCGTTTTAGTTAAACAAAAGCAATGGATTCAGCATTTGCTAGAGGCAGATTTTGAAGAGAAACTCAGGCTGAAACTAGCACAGAATCCTAATTAGTGTGTTTTCCTAACAATAGCAGCGTCTTTCCAAATGAACAGGGGCGTACAACTGAGTAATTTTTAGCAGAGTGATGGTTTGGTTTTGAGGCACAATCTGATGAATCTGCACTTACATCATTCCCAAAAGTCTGTCCTGATGTGATGCTTCCAGATTTCACCTTCTTAAGTGCATGTATGAACACTGATTCACCTGAGTGTTCAAAAATAACAAAATGACAGCCGTTGGGTTCAAACTGATAGCAGGCAGATGATTCAGGTTTTTGAAGGTTATTTGTATCAAGGCATATATTAAAAAAGAAAAAAAAAAGACCTCATAGCTATTAGTAACTTTTGTATGTGGCTATTAATAGAGATTTTAGTGTATATTTTCCTAAATATCCCACCACCAACCTCCAGAGAAACAGCTCTCCAACCTGGCTCAGTTAGTTGTTGATGGACTTGGGCTGAATGCAGTCCTTTAAACTGATTTAAGCAAACAGCAGGCAGATTTGCTGTACCATTTTTATGGTACTTAGGTGAGGTACTGCTTTTTAATTAAACAGTGAGTTGGGAAAAAATTAGTATCTCTAGGCCAGCTCAAACCACATAAATATGAATGTCTTGAGCAGATGTAGGTATATGCTATTTTTAGTTTCTGCTATGGGTTATGTTGGCATTTGTAGCTTTATAAACATTTGCTGAGAGCTTATGGGTCAGGACCAGAAGTTGGATCAGCAAGGGGATGCAAGCAGTAGGCAGAGGTTGAAGGTGAGGAGGTGGATGAAGCTTGCTCTCACAGCTGGAAGTCTGAACTCATGGTGGGGATTTGGACCACCTCAGTGCCAACTGGACTGCAAGCTTCTGCAGCATCCCTGTAGCCAAACTAGGGAGATGGGTGGACTGCAGGATGGCGGGGGGATGTGGGACTGGCTGTATCATCATATGCAAAGGAGAGTTGTTAAAGGTTCTATTTCAAGTGGGATTCCTTTGGGGTGGATAGAGGGAGCAGTGCTGTTTAGCATCTCTGTGGTTACAGAGATGATGGAGGCAGGGTATGGTCTTTTCCTTTTGTACTGGAGATCCGGTTGCTTTAATTACTTTCTCAGCCTAGCTGACAAGGGCAGAGAGGGTATTTTCTAGTTTGTGTTTGTTTGTTTGTTTGAGATTGAGAAGTTGCTTAGGAGCTGGGAAAAAAAGAGAGATTTGGAAGTGTTGGTGATATGTAGTCCTCTCAGACCCTTCTTACATCTTTGTAGTAATAAAAATGAGCAGCAGACCTGACCCCAGGCTCTGTGACCCAGGAGGAGCAGGGTTTCATCTTCAATATGGGAATATGTACATTGACTTCTGGAGCAGTCATAGTGAGCACCTAATCAACTCCTATATTGCACTGCACTGATTCCAGTAGGAAATGCACCCCTGTCTGCGTTTAGAAATGCTGAGCTAAATTTTGGAAATCTGGTCTGTTACAACTGGAGACAAACCTGTCAGCTTTGCTGTACCTACATTTGTATACCTTTCATTGAGGCAGTTTGAAATGCAGCTATGTTGTTAAGAGACTGACAAAGTACAAATGGCAATCTGCAGATTCAACCAATTAAAGATTTCAGAATCTGTCCACTGTATTAACAGCTTTCCCAACAGAAGCCATTATCTCTGTGGGTTCTGTGGGGTGACATAGGCTGCGTTATGCTGTTGTTTCATTTTGGTTTTGACCTGTGGTCACATTGTGGCAAGAGCATGGTTACCTGATAATCGCAAGTAATATCTCTTCTTCTTGTTCCTAGTCCAGTTTCTGGGGCAAGATGATTGCTGGTGGTGGAGCCAGGGATTGTGAAAGGTGCTTGTCAATGGGTGCTGCCTTACAGAGCCTGTGGTGGAGGGAAGGCTGTGCTCCCCAGGAGGGAGTATTTTCTACAGGAGTGAGGAGTGAACAGCTCATTCCCAGCAGTGAACCTTGAAGTGAAGCCGAAGTGCCTGGCAGATGCCTCTGTGTTTGGTGTGGTGTTGAGGTTTTTAACAGCCAAACAATAAAATGTGATGTTTGAAGGGAGCAGGAGGGGATTGATTTTTAATTCTTTCAGAATGTTTTCTTGGCTGCTGTTCTAAGACATTGGAGTTGTGTGAGTTCTTTAGGACTGTCTGGCCTGAATGAGCTTTGCTTACTGTGTAGGAATGATGATAGGAAAAGGATTTCAGGGAAGGTAGCTTTTAAATGAAGGTGCCTTGATGAAGCTTATGCAAGTGCTGTATTATGACCTGAGCATCTAACATTTGTTCAAGACCCCAGAGAAATTTGAAAAAGTGCTCAGATAGGACCTTTCATGTTTTATTTGAAGTCTGACTTCTCTATCAATGTGTTTCAATGTGGGTAGACAGTCACTGAGGCAGAAAGGAGGAAGAAGAATAGATTCACTACCTAACTGGTGATATTTGCAAATAGGAACCTCATTTTGTATGTTCAGCTTTGGTCTGGGCTTGGCTTCTGCTTTTCTGACACAGCTTTTCTGTGTCCAGAAAGAACCTGTGGTGGTGCTTTCATGTTAAAATTTCTGATTTAGACAAAGAACAGTTTTCTTGCTTGGAAGTCAGAGTTTTGCTCCCTCTGGGGAAGCCTGTTATCTGGTTACAAGCTAGTACATGATGGAGGCATGCTGGAGAGTGGTAGTACACTAAATGCTGCAGCTGTAATTGAACCACACCAAGCATCACCTGCTTTTAAGTTATTAATGAGTTTGAACTATTTATAAGCAGGAACAGTGTGAAAAGAGAGGGCTTGTTTGTCTGTGGAAGAAAGTCCTGTTAAGGTTTAGGAGCATGCATTTATGCAGCATCCATCATCATCTGAGCATCCTCAGCTTCCTCCTCGCTCCTCAGGAGGACATGCTGCCTTCAGCCATTTCATGCAATGTGAAAATGGCTCCAGGTGGTTGCCAGGCTTGCATGGTTGGATTGAGGTGTCCATCACTACCAGAAATATTGCTGTGCTCAGCTGACCCTGCTGCTGCTGAGTGGCCCCAAGTGACAGCGACGTGGAGAGCATCTCCAGAATGGCACAGGATAGGTCATAGTGCTTTGTACCTCATGCTCTGGAGAAATTGGGAAGGAGGCATTTTGTCCTCTCCATTTCAAGAACTCCCTGCAAACTGCCTGATGACATTTGGTCAAGTGAAAAACTCACAGGTAATAGTATAGGTAGGTTTTGGTTTCCAAACAAGAAAATAAGAGGATGAAAAACAATGGTATGGATCAGATTTCAGGAGGGGAATAGACTGCTGGTGGTGTTCTCAGATGTGGTTTGATCTCAAAGAAAAACAGATCTTCACTTCATCATTTTAAACCAATTTCATGCTTCGGCAGTTCTACCCACTCCTGTCATCTCAGCACCATGGGTTGCAAATGGGACCTGTGCAGCTTGCAGGAGCTGAGACTTTGCTGCAACCCCTTCCTGTGTTCAGCCCTGTGGGTTATATGGAGCTAGAAAGGCCAAGCAAAGTTTCTTTTGATGCCCACAAAATTGAGACCTTAAATTGGGCTGTTTTAAAGATTGCAACGTCTTATAAATGATGTATTGGAGCAAAAATAGCGACTGCTTGTCTGACTTCAGGGATTTAACTGTGAGGCTGTGACCTCTAGAGGCTAAGAATAAGCAAACAGCTTTCCATCACTCCCTGCTCCAGCAGAGATGTGTTCCTGTGGTGACACATTTTTGTAGCATCTCATGAACTCTTGTTTCACATGGCTATTCCTCTAACTTTGGAAATGTAATTATAGTGCACTGTAAATTTTTTACTTTTGGCAAGATTATTAGCGATGGCCATTTTGTTTGCAGAGATCATTTTTATAGCTGTTCCTAAACTAATATCTTAAATTGGTAATGGACATCTAGACTCAGTAATACTTGTGCCTAAAATGCCACATGGGTTTTTTTGCACATGCATATTTAAGTGCATGTTACATTAGATTTAACTTTAAGTAAGCTCTGCTGCTGCAGAGGGGCCATTTCTGGGATGTAATAGGCAGCCACAATTTGTTGTCATTGGCATTGCACACCAGGGAAGCAGGGAATAGCTGCTCTAGCTGAAAGCACCGTGTCCAGTGTGGCTTAGCTTACAAGCTCAGATGGAGTCACAGATGGTGCTGCTGATACGGCCATGGCTCTTACTGCAAACAGTGAGTGCTGGGATGGAGCCTTGTACGCCCTAAATAACCAGCAAAGTGCTCTTGCTTCCTGTCTGTGGTGTTTGCAGTATAACATTCTGGGTTTTCTTTGGTGTATAATTTAATGTCTGAAGCTTTCAGTTGCTTTCTGTCTGTTCTTAAGGTGTTACTGGGACAGTCCCCATGCTCACCCAGCAGTAAACAGGAGAATTGCTAAATGGGATCAGATCCACAGTGGTTCAGAGGAATGTGCAGACAGACCATAATCTAGACCCAGGAAGATAAGTTACTTGCAAGGTCTGAAACCACAGTCTTTGTTTCAAAGAATACTGGATTTTGTGGCAAGCCCAAAGATCCTGCTGATGCCTGGAGGTGGCAGATCCCTCTCTCAGACCTGTGGACATCCTTGCTTCCCCTCTGCCTGCAGCACTAAGTTTTGCTATAACCTCACAGGCTGGGAGGAGAAGAATTTTTTTTTAACTATTTAATAAAAGTAGGTTGCAATTTCAGGGCTGTAGTTGCTCTTAGTCGACCTCATTGCTGCCATCACCTGAGGTGCTGCAGACTGAGCTGGATGCCTGTGAATGTACCCTGAGGCTCCTCTTACAATCTGCTCTCTTTGCAAGGGGGAAGGTGGGAGAAGGAGGGAATCTCTGCATTTGAGAGTGGGGGCTCCAGTTTTAGTTGCTCTTTGATGAATTCAGTGCATGCGGCCCCTTCTCCTTTCCTGGTTGTGATGGGAAAGGACTTCCTCCTCTTCAAGACTGAGGTTCATAAAGGAGCCTGGTGTTCAGGAGATTGTGCCTTTGGGGTGACATGGTGCAAGGGGCAGTACTTTGATGACAGTGCATACATTTTTCTTGAAATGAAGACTTCCCTTGCATAAGCAGTGCTGTGCTTGCCCTGTTGCTTCATGAGACTCATGTTCTAGCAGGTGGCTGTGCTCTGTTGTTTGGTAATTGTCTAAATGTAGTGGTGTTGATTGGGTGATCATTTTTCTTCTGTTCTCTTGATTTATGCTTGTGAACCTTTCTACTGTCCGGGTTTTTTCTTGGTTTTGGTTTAGTCTTTTTTTTCTGTTAATGGTATTATCCTTTTGTTCTAAGTCTATTTTAAGGCTTACATTGTTCAACGTGCCATGACAGGAGTTTCACAGAGCGTCACAGAAGGCCACTGTTGTCTTGACTCCCTTAGTGCAGATACAGAGCAGGATCTCTCACTTCCCTCTGCAGCCATGCTGGCCCCAGCACACCTGGAGTGAAGGTCTCCTCCCTGGTGGGCAGGTGAGCAGAGTCTTTCAAAGCGAGGGCCCGCAGTGCAGTTTGCAGAGAGTCACACAGATCGCACAGAGGATCTTTGAATAAATGGGATTTATGCACTAAGTAGGTTTATGAGAATTAGAAAACTGTAATGAATATCCAAATAGCTTTGTAATGTGGTGTTGCCATAGAAACAGCGTTTGTACAGCACCTCATCATCAGAATTGTGCCAATACTGTCTCCTACTTCAGCCAGTTGTAGAGCTGTTTGAAGCAGCTGAGAGCCCTTGGCTTGAAGTATCTTGGGGGTTTTCCAAGCCAGTTAGCAAAGAAAACACCCAGCTGGCCTGAAGTCAGCATGGAGCACAGGGGACCCCCTGGGTGCTTTTGCTTCAGGGAAACCTGGGTGCAGTGTGGAAAGGGCTGGTACCTCCTCTGGTGTTGCTGGTCCACCCTCAGCTGTGCCAGCTCACCGGGTGGGCTTGGTGATGACTCCTTTGGTCCATAGGACTGCTGTCTGCAAGGAACACAGTCTCCTCCTTCCTCACACTGAGCTCAGAGCCTGTGGCTTGGAGCATTAATGGCTGTGGTCATTATCAGTATGTGCAAATGAGGCTGGGCATTTTCTCTGTGCAAATGGACCCATGGAGAGATGCCTCGTTTTGCTTTACAGACAGCACTAAACCATGGTTTTCCCACACCCACCCTTTCTTCCCTGCCACCACTCAGGCTTGGGGGGAGTAATGGATGAAGGAAGCAGAATGCAACTCCGTGACAAAGTGGGGTACAAGCAATCTGTGAAACGTGCTCCAAGTGCAATATTCAGCCTCCCAAAATAAACTGCAAAGCAAGCCCATTCAGGGGGAGGGCAGTGAGCGCAAACATCTGAGGCAAACACAAAAGCTGCTTGGAGAGTCCCCAGGGCTGTGCTCTGTGGAGGGGCTCAGGGCACCACAGGAGCTGTGCTTAGTACCCAGGGGGTCTTTTTCTTAACAAAAACCACAGCAACCCCCCCCTTGTGCTACAGAGACTTAATTAAACAACAGCATGTGGTTCTTGTGCTTCCTGGTGATAACCGAGTGCCAGATGATGGGATGTAGCAGAGCTTTCCTCATATAAGTGCTATGCTAGTACTGTGCTGTGAAAATGAGACTGGCATTAAAAACAGTCCTCCCGATTAATACTGGTAGTTGAGTGCTCTGGGTTCTTATGTATGAAATTAAACATTGTACGTCTGATGTAAAATGCTTGCAAGACAGGTAATTAATAACATTAGAGACTAATTAACTGGAAGTCCCGTGTATCTGATGATGACTACGTGAGCAGACTTGATTTGCAAATCACTCTGGATGTTGTGGAGAGGACTGGGGCTTTTGTTCTCCCACAGCCTCCTACTCCCTCAGGTGCAGAGGGGACAAGCCCAAGCAAGGGCTTGATGCTGTTCTAGGCTTGTTGCAACCTTTTGTCTTCCTCACCTGGAAACACAGGGATGAGCAAATTAGCCAACAAGTTCATTATTCTGTGCTTTCTGGTCCCAGTGACAAGGATCCAGTGGGAGCTGGTGGCTGACACCTGGGAGGAGGATGTAGCAGGGCTGGGAGTGGGTCTGTGCTAATGAGATGTGCCTGCCTTGGCCCATTGCTCCCCTGTGCCCAGGTCACAGTGAGTGACGTCTGCCAGGGCCACTGCGAGGCAGAGCTGTGCTTCCAGCCTAATTGGCAGCAAAACATCCCTCAGCACAGGGATGCTTTGGCTTCTCCCACATTCCTGCTTCCATCCAGCAGCAGCAGCACAAGGGTGGATAGGTCTTCAGTGGGAAAGGGCTCAGTGATGCCTTGTTGTTCCCATAATCCCTTCCTGGAGAGCTGCTGCCTTGTTTCTTCGTTGGGTTTGGCATTGGTCAACTCAGGAGAATTTTGGGGGGAAGAACCCCCAGAGGTTACCAACTCTGTGCTCTTGCTGCCCTGTGCTCCGGGCCCCTTTTTAGTTGGCAGCCTAATCTTCAGTCTTGCACGTGGGGTTTTGGAGATGCTGTGGAGGGTGATAGGGTTATGCAGGGGAGAGTGCAGCATGCCCAGTCTGTAGGATTTGGGCACCTTGCTGCAGAGGGGTGATTGAGTTGTTCCCTGCCATCCCTGGCTGCAGGTCCTGTGTGTGGAGCAAAGATGTTTCAGGTGTAGGCGCTGCTTTTAATGCAAATCCCCTCAATATGAGCACTTGGAAACCCTGATGGAAAAGGGCCAGAGACCTCAAACCAGTGAGGCCATGGGGAAAAGTTAAAAGGGGGAAGATGTAAGAGTGAGCTGTGCGTCTGCTTTTGCCTGGTTTGGAATGTTCTCCCAGCCATGTGGGATACCGCAGGCTGCTCCCTGCACTGCCAGTGCAAAGTGGCAGCTTGAAAGTGCCAAGAGGGAGTGAGACTCTATGGAGCTTTTTGTTGCCCTTCTGACAGGTAGTAAACAGGGCTCTCTTCTCATTATTACTAAATCAAAACTCTGTTGATTCCTTCTGTGAAAATCCAGTGTGACATAAAATGTTTTATTTATGCTTTTAACCCGGGCTTGCTGCAAAAATGCTGTTTTTGTAAATAAAAGAAATTAAATTCATTGCTGAGCCAGAGGCTCTAAAAACAGTCAAGCTCTCCCCGGCGTCTCCTGGTCAATGGGAGGCTCAGTCTTGCTGGCTGGTCCCAGCAGAGTCATGGGGCTGCCTATGATCTCCCTTGGGTACTGCTGTTGTGGGAACGGGATCTAGCTCTATGTGCAGCGTCAGGACCAAAAGTGCTGTCGTGTCCTTGACTGTCCCTTGTCACTGCACTTTCTCAGAAGCTACCAAAGTGCTAAAACACCTTTCCTTTCCAAAGAGTATTCCCTGTCTGCTCCAGAAGAAGGAAGCAAAATGCAGAAGGTTTTGCAAGTAAAACACTGCTCAGCAACGCATCTCTGCCCACTTTGCAGCTGTGTTCTGCAAAGGACATGCCAAAAGAAGGAAAGCAGGTTACTGATGCTGTGTGCTGCTGCTCTGCTCACGGGCAGCCAGGGGAAATGACTCCACCATGGGTTTGGTGAGCAGGAATGTCCAGAGTTATTGGGTCCAGTTCAGACCCTGCAGCTGACCCAATGCAGGGCTGGTCATGCAGGGCACTGGAGGTGTAGGCAGTGTGCTCGTCAGCACAGCATTAATTATAGTTGTTTAATATGGTGGTTAGTGTTGTTTGTTCAGATGTCTAACGTAGCAATTAGCCATATCAGGGTGTTCAGTGATAGGGTTTGAGTACTTTCTTTCTGCCAAGGAGTACTCAGCATGTCCAGCCTCCTGGTGCTCCTGGGTTCTGTAGTGCTCCTGCACCTCATCTCAGAAATAGTGCAGGGTGATGTGACCTGCTGGCTCAGGGATGCTGCTGGGCTACTGTCCAGTCAGAACCCAAATTGTCGCTGTGTCCAGCTCAGCACCTGAAGTATGTGGTATTCTCCTGGCAGGGACCTGCATGGCTTGACCTGCCTTGCTCCATCTAATGCTTTGGTTGAACCTCCCTTAACAGGAATGAGTTTTGAACCAGAGAAGTGGCCCATGGCTAATACCCACTGTGATGTGCCAGATGTCCTTAGCTGCTACAAAGCCATCATTGATAAGTTATCTGGGATCATGTCCCTTGATTAAGATCCTGGGATAGGAGACAAAATACATCCCCTGCTGAAAGAGAAAGCTATTGATTTTTCTTCCACTGGATGAGATTGGTTTCTTGGTTTTGATGGATGACAGGTTGAAGTGTAACATAATCCCCAAGCTGTGGGGGTTTGGTGCTCTCTGGGACCAGTACCATCTTATTCCCAAAGCTATCAGGACCATCAGGCTGTTCCACAGTGTATTGCTCCACAGTGCTGCCCTGCTCTGGTAGGGGGAGAGGGAGGCATCCAACAGCAGCTTTGCAATGGAGTGTTTACTTAGCAGAATGCTTAAGTGTGAGCAGCTGATTAAAAAGCTGGGGCCGAGAAGTACTGTGGCTCTTAGAGGAGGGGAAAATGCACTAGATTTAAGGAAATAGGCTGTAGAGTGTCAGCAGCTTTCTCTGAGGGTTTGCTTGCCCCTCCATCCAAGGCCGGACAGGAGGAGGCTCTACTTCCTGCAGGGAATGCTGGTCTATCCCACTCCCCTGCTTGGGTCTGCTCCAGGAGTCTACTCATGGCATCTTCCACTCCTCATCCTCCAGGTCCCAGAAAATGCATGAGAAACATAAGGAAAATGGTGCTTTCTGCAAGCTGGAGGCAGTTACACAAGCAATTTGGGGAGAAATGAGTTGTTCCTGGTACCTGGGGGGTTCTGGGCTGTAGCCCAGTGCTGAGCAGCCTCGGGACTGCACTCCACTATTCAGGTGGGCTCAAGACATGGAGCCCTTGGGGGCCAGGGAAGAGGTTCTGGGTAGGCAAGTCCCAGCAGACATATTTTTGATGGGGCTTCTACCACATGGCTGATGAACATATTCACTTGGAGAGGTTTCTGGAGGAAAAAGAACCAAAGAATTGGTTCCAAGCCAGGTGAACTCTGGTGAGAACAGTTTCCCACAGTTCTTCATCATTTAAAAACAGTTTCTTTAGACAAAGTTGCTTCTAAGACTTCCTGATTTTTATCAGGAAAGCAAGCTGACTTTTTCCTGGTTTTAAAACTAAAACTGGAAGAAGAAAAATAGCTGCTGGCAGTAAGTGCTTGTCACAGGAAAGCAAAACATAGAGGTGCAAGAGATGAAGCTGCAGTAGGTGTGTGCCAGGCACCCTGACACTTCCAGCAGCCCCTGCCTTGATGAGGAGGGATGCTGGACCACTGGCATCCAACCCAGGTAAAGGGTTGCTACCTCCTCACCTCCAAAAAAAGTGTTCTTTGAGAAGGGCAAAGCTGTTGACAGACCCATCAGGGAAGACACCAGTGCTGAGAAATGCTGTCTGTTGACTGGGAGTTTTCAGAGCAAGATCAACTGTACGTTGGTTGCTGCTTCATGCCCAGAGGCAGGGAGCTTCAAAGTGAATTATACAAGTATTGCACATCCATGCCGCGAGGGTGGCTGCTGGAAGGAGCCTTCTTGCACTGCCTCCCTGGCAGCCCTTCAGGCAAGAGCAGAGCTGGCTGTAGAAGAAGCACTAATTCAGCCCTGGGGCAGCAATGCTGTGGCCAGTAAGAACAGCTTGGCTGGACATGGTTGAGTGGAAATGCTGAAGCGCAAGAGAGCGGGGGAAAACATTGCACTGAAGATGCATTCTCACTGTGGTGTCAGGCTCTGTCTCCCTGGGGGGGTTCCCTGGCCTTCCCTCCCATTCCTGCACGTGTACCCACACGTGTGCCCATCACCAATGTTGTGTGCTTTCTGTTATTTCAGGGTTTCTCCTTGGACATCATTGTCTGCTCTGGGCTGAGGATGGAGCAGGGCTGCTGGCAGTGACCTGGACTCTGCTGTGACAGCGATGAAGGCCAGCCCCAAGGCAACTGGGGCAGGGAACAGTGCCAGGGGTGACTTCATCAGCAGAGTGGTCCTGTGGCAGATCCCACTGCTCTAAGCCCTGAGGCCCTCTCTGCTGAGGGGCTCCCCACAGGGATGCAGAACCCGGCAAGGCCTGACTTGGTGCACCAAGGTCTGCCTGTGCCTCTATTTTGGCTGTTAAAGGTTTCATCTTTTCTCCCAGCACTGCTCTTTTGCTAGAGGAGTCTGCTGTATAAAATCTCGGTGTTTCCCCCAGCGGGCATCTGGAGCAGAGGGTCTAGGTGGTTCTTTGCCCTGGGCTGTTCCTCAAATGTTTATGGTCTCAAAGGGTAGGGCTGTCCTGCAGAAGCAGGAGCAACAGGCGCATGAGGGAAGAGCACTGCAGCAAGACCACATCCACTGGCATTCCCTGTGCGCCGTGATAAGCTGTCTTGATTTCTTTGTGAATTATTTAAAATGCAGGAATTGCAAACAGAAGTCTGGCTGGTTTTGTCGTGTGCACAGGGTAGATTAGAGCAGGAAGCTTCATTACAATGAGCTTAGAAGTCTTCAAAGACTTGGATGTATTTTCCCCTTCATTGATAAGCAATATTGATTTCAGCAGTGGTTCCCTGCTGCGCCTGGCCACAGGAGTGTGGTGCTCCTGCGGACCCAGAATTGTGCATTAGCACAAAATTGTGCACTTAGTGTTGAGCAAACTAGGTTTTTTTCCCGCAGGCTGTCAATTCACTTGTGGGAGAGAGGGTTCAGAAGATGTTTAAAGGGGAGATGTGTATTTTTCTGTGTCTGGTAAGGCCATCAGAGCTGCTGCATCATATTGCTGCCCCTCGTGCTGGCTGCCAGAGTGCTGCTCATCTCAGTGCACAGAAAAGCAGGTTATCTCAAACCTACCCTATTCCTGTAGAGAGCTCTTCCCATGTTAAAGGAGTGTTTTTCTGCTGTCTCTGTGTGGAAAACGATGCTTTAGGTAACATGCTGCTTCCAATGAAATCTTTCTTCTTTTTAAAGCATAACATTTTATCACATGTTGTGGTACTGCAGGGAAAAAAAAGCTTTCCTCCTTTTCGCTGGCCAACTAAATGCAGGATTTGCTGTTTTTTGAAAAGGGATTGAGCATCCTGCTACCAAGAAGAGCATCCTGCCCAGGCCAGGCATCCAGGTACCAATGACAGAAAAGAATATGATGGTCTTAAAGGGGTTAGGAGAGGTAAGAGAAAGAAATGCTTCTCTGGCCCACACGGGCTCTTGACATAATTAAGGCAGGCAGCTGACAACGCTGAGCTTGTGGTGTGGAGTAAACCAGACTGATGAAAAGCCATAGTTATAAACATTGCCATTATGCAGATTCATGTGTGAAGATTTATCCTAATCAACTATTCCTCCTGTATCACATCAGTGGCTCTCACCCAGGTTTGGTGGTGCAGCCAGACAGTGTGTGAGGCTGGGATCTGTGTGCCTAGAGAGAAAACACATGGTTTATGCACGGTGCCACTGCTTTTTTGCCTGCTTGTACTTCTTACTTTTTCTCAAAAGTAAAGTAACAAGACAAAGGTTTAAAAAATTAGTGCTCAACTTCCTTTGCTGCAGAATGCACTTCCCTTTGTTGTGATTCAGATGTTTCCCAGAAAAATATCTCTAAAATAGGGTGTACTTGATAATACCAGGTCACAAATACCTGCTCATGCACATGTGGATGCTGGAGTGTTGACTGCACCATGGAGAGCTGTGGGAGGTGTTCCACTGGGCTCCTGTGAGTTAAGATCTACCCAGAGTTGGGGTTGCAGGAGCATGTTGGAGGTGCCTGCTGATCAGTTGTTAATGGGCTCAGCCAAGCTGAAATTCAGCCTCTATTTGAGCTCTTGGACTATTCTCAAAGAGATTTGAGTTCTATGAGGATTTAAGCTCAAATTGGATCACGATTTGCATGACTAATAATGTGTGTATGATGCTCCACATAGCAACAACCATGACCTGAGCTCACACGCAGCAGCTTCTCCCTGTGAATATGTTTGACTGTAACATTAAAATCACAGGAATGAGAGAGCAGCAACTTCTTTTGTGTCTTGAACTCTTTGGATGCACTTGAATCACACTGAATTTTTGGTTGTTTTTTTCATTTTTTATTTCCAGAGTGACAAAGACCCAAATGTTTTATAGCTGGAAAGCCAGATGCCAAAAGCTGAAACTATAAGGATAGACAATGCTGTGAGTTGTGTCATAAAGCCTCGTGAATTTCAATGCTGAATCCTACAGGCTTGATTTTCTTCTGCTTTACTCACTTAAATCCGAATTAACCGTGTCCTGCTGCTTCAGGCTGACATGAGGTGGGCCCTGAATTAGGCTCTTTCAGTCCTGAGTGGGCTCTCATGTTTGCACAGGGTTTGGAAAGGCCACGCTCTTGGATGCTCCTATCTGCATCCAAGTTTCTTTGACATCTGTTTTGCCCTTCTGCCACTTGGAGATCCGGGCTTGGAGTTTCATCGTTGGTTTTGGTTAATTAAAAATTGGCTTCACTAGTGCATGATATGAAGTGAAAAACACACGCACTTCACACCATGATCGCTAAATATTTCATGTTATCCTTGGATTTTTTCAAAATTTTTGGCTTACCTTTGTAATTTGTGCTGCAGCTGGAGGGATTAGAGCCCTTTTTCTTCTCTCCCTTCAGCTGGTTTGTTCTTTGCAGTCAAGTTGTGAACAGTTCTGTTTGTTTTTCTGCTGGTAAGTCTCAATGAGAGGTGGTGATTAAATAGAATTATGATGGTGATGGAAATGTTGACAGCCGACAATGAACATTGATGGCAAAGATCTGTAGCAGGCACTTTGTACTTAGAGTGTACTAAATCAAAGGAAGTAATTAAGAGCAGTTAATTTAAAGGTGAATTGGGTGAAGCCAAGAAATACTAGAGTCCTTGCAACCTTTTGGTGCTGTTCAAATTGCCTGGAAAGAGGGAGATTTGGGGGATGGATGTGCATCCTCTGCAAGTACAGGTCAGGTCACAGGGAGCTAAGGGACAACAACCAATTGCAGCTTCACCTTTAGAGAGCTTTGTCTCCTGTTTCTGGGTGGTGTGTTTTGAGGCCAATGCTTCAAAGTCCACTTTATCTTTTATTCACAAATGGTGATGTGTTTAAATGAATGGTGCAGTGCAGTTGCTATAAATAAGCAAGTGTCAATATGAGGCTTTAGCAGATGAAAGGCTCGTTGATGGGAGCCAGCCCTGATAATGGCTCTGCAGGTTCCCTCAGAAGTCTGCCGGACAAAGCACAGGAATCAGGCTTGTGATCTCTTTCAGGAACTTTCTGATCTTGGCAGTGGTGCTTGCTCTGTGCAGGATGGGAAATAGCAAAATAATGGAGAAACCATTTATTGTTATTCTTGTGGAAAGATGGAGGAGGACTGGCAGAGGTAGCTATGATAAACTGATATTTTATGGGAACATTTTTCTGTCTTAACCTCTCTCCTGTGGCTGCAGGAGCCTGTGGCTGTCGATCCAAATCAGTTCTTTCAGCTATCTGCTTGGCATCCCATGCCTGCAATCCTTTCTCTGTTTTTATTTGTAAAAGTAAAATATCAGCAAGCTATTCCAACCCTATGCCCGCATCTCTTGCCTGTGGCTCTGGGGGGTGTATGTATGACACACCTCGTGCCAGAAGATAAATGTTCTCATTGCAGATGCTGCGTGTCAAGATCTCTGGACATGGCAGGGAAGTTCTGGGTTTAATAAAATCCATACAGCCTTCTGCCTTACTGTGGCCCTGCTGAAACTGAGGAGGTTTGGCATGAGAGCATAGCATGGTGTTGCTGCAGAGAGAGCCACTGGAGAATGCTCTCCATGGAAAATCTCTTTTGCTGTCCCCCAGTGCTTCTTCCTTGTGCATCAGGATTCAGGATGATGCTGTATCTCATCATCATTGCAGAATCAGGGTTTACTTGCATCTGGATGCTGCAGCCTCTCTCTGACAATTGGCTCAAACCACGGATCAGCCAGTGGAGTTGAGGTGGCATCACTTGGTCCTGTGCTTTGGGGCAATCAGGTTTGGGCAAGGAAGGGACCAACATGCTGAGGACAAATCCATGGGCCAGCTTCCAACCGAACATCCAGGGGCATATCTTACTGTTTATTTTGTTCAGTTTATTTGCTGAGAGCTCAAAAGAATTGCTCTCAAAGAATTACTCAGGGAGAGACTTCCTCCTTTGAAGACATTTTTCCAGGCTTCTGTTTGGTTTCAACTGGCTCCAGGCTGACTCTGTGTGGCCAGGCATGCAGGGCCACTGGTGTATCCCAGTGCCTGTGGAGGCACCAAAGGCTGCTGCCATAGATACAGGAACAAATAGCTTGTTCAAAGCATTGGCTGCAATTTGAAGGTTGTTTCCTGCAAGGACAGTGAATTTCCTTCTACATGCAGCATCCGTTGACGAGGATGTGTTTTATTTTCATGTCTGTCACCAGGCCAGACAGGCTTGGTTGTGGTGGTGCTTGGGTGTTCCAGATGGGATGCAGGCGGTCTCATCCTCTGGCATTTCTAGGGGTATCTTCCTCTGTAAAAGTGCTGGTGGTGTAGAGATGAATTTTCTTAATGAGGAAACCGATCCCTTCCCCAGGCCAGGTTCCATTCCTGGCTACACCAAAGCAATTTGGCTTCAAATTATGGAGAGATTGCCTGTTTTCGGGGGGTTCGTGACTTGGCTGTCCAGCACAGTCCGTGGGTGAGTGTATTGAGCCACTGGCCACTGCTCATTCAGGACTGCCCTGGATGCAGGGATACAGGGAGCAGGCAGCTTGCCTGTTTCACTCCTGTTTCTGCCTATTTTTTTCTGCAGTGACTATTCTTGTTCCCAATTTTTACTGGGCCACAATTGCACATTGTGCTTTGCTATTCCTTATGCTTATTTTCCCCCTGGATTTTATTTCTAATGGCACCAGGGCTATGATGATGGCTGTTTTCTTTCCCCCTGCTGTAATAATTGGTACTTCAGGAGAACTGAAATAGGCAGCTCTGCCTTCCTGCTGGATTGCTTAATGCATTTTAATTTAATTAATTACATTGTCCATTTTGCTAACGTCACGGACGAGGCACAGGAAGTCAAGGCCTGGAGTGGCGTGGGCCAGCACAGCCTTTTAGTGCTTTATAAAAGCTGTTGTTAGAGGTGTGTGTTGTTGTTTTCCCTCAGTAGTGGCTCCATTAATGCTGTAGCTCTGCAGTGGGGCCGAGGCGAGTGTTCCCATTCTGCACCTCTGGATTTGTGCTCTCGATGGAAAACAATTCTGCAGCAGTGTTCTGCTCTGCTTTCACAGGATGAAACTTGAGCATGCCTCTCTGGTGCTGCTTTGCTGGATGCTGGGCTCTCCTGAGGATCTTAGACTTCACCCTCTGCACCCCATCTCCAAAAAGTGCTCACAGGGGAGCCCCAGAAGTCTGGAAGCCTGAACTGTGGTTAACATTCCAGCAAGGCACCTGTTCAGCCTCTCCACTACAGTACTCATAGCTGGAAATTCTAAAATTGCTGCCCAGAGTAGGGAAAACAGATGGACAAACAGAAACCCTTACTTTTGCAGATTTGGTCTTCCATCATTTGGCAAGAGAGGAGCTGGCTGCAGTATGAAATGCTACAGCAAGCCATGCTGTGATAGTTCATCCATCAAAATACTTGTCCCATTAATGGCTAGAGCCATTTTTCTTGCTGATGATTCCACAAAGGAGAGTGGCCAGTTTTCCTGGAATCAGTTAGGAATCATCACCCTCCCAGACTGGGAGAGCAGTGTTGGGGTGGGACCAGGGATGCTCTCTCGGTTAAACTCTGCTAAGCTGAGATAAAGATCAGATGCAAGACTTGCTGGTTTACAGACATTGCAGAGACATCTTCAAAGAGTGGATGAAACCAAGCAAAGGTCAAGGAAAAATGGTTGCACTTCCCAAAGTGAGGGCTTGTAGGGGTGTGGTATGACAGCAGCAGTAATGAGTGTTTCCTAGGGAGAGCTGGTGGATGCAAGGCTGGAAAAACTTGGCTGGCAAATTGAACTGTTTGTAGCACAGGGGAGGGCAAGACCTTTGTTTTGCAGGAGTTGTTCTTGTTCAGGTCAGGGAGAGCTCATGAGCTTCCTGTATGCCTGGGGATGAAGAGGGAGAGAGCACCACAGCCTGCTGAAGAACAATTCAGTGGAGAGTACAGCACATGGCTCACTTAGTTTATTAAAGCTTTGAGATAAAGGATCAAACTCCAATTTAACTTTAAAATGGGATTCTCAAGAACTGTTGGGGTTGGACTTATCAAGTGATGCTGCATAATTCATTGCTGATTTTTATCACATCATTTAAACATAAAAAAAGCTATCAGAGGGTCAGGCCAGGAAAGTTAGCTGTCGACAGCAACCTTCTCCTTGACTCGCCCTCTCTCCCACCGGCTGTGCTTGCTGACTGCATCCAGCAGGCAAGGCAGAGCTGCAGGAGGGGAGAGGGGTGCAGGGTGGCTTTTGTGGCGTAGCTTGAGCAGAGAGATGAAGGGAGGCTTGAGAATGATGGTATGCTCAATCTGAGCCTTATGTCCTGCAGAGCAGAGAGCTGGGGTGCTGTGGTGTTGTCCAGAGAGGTATAAAATACAGCCAGCATTAGCACATTATGGCAAAAACACAGCCCTTGGTGCTGGCCGCCTGCCGCTTCCCGTGGGGGCTGTAACTGATGGAGCCTTCTTGCAAGGAAACTTCATAAAACATACATTTTATTGCTTTGCTTTCAGGGCCTTGATACTTTGGGAGTTAGCACTTCTCCTCAGACCCAGTGACGCTCAGACTGTGTTTTTCTCACAGTGAAATGGCTTTCAGAGGTGGTCAATAATTCTTCAGCCCAGATTTTTGAAGCGTTACCAACGTGGTTCACAATAATGGTTTCTTTGTTTCTCTTAAACTTTGCTTGTCCTTGGGAAATCCACACAGAAAGTTGTTTTGTGTGACTTGGAGCATCCCATAAACTAAGCTGGTGTGTCTGTGCGTTGTGCTGATGCTGTTGCTTGTTTTTGGAGGTGAGGACAGCAAGAGGGCAACAGAGAAAAATATTTGATTGCAGTATTAAGTGTTTGTTCCTGAGTCATTTAATAGAAGTTAATTTAGATCCACCATGATTTAACTTTAAAAAAAATTAGCTGCACTTGAGATATTAAAAATGGTATTTCTAATTGCAGTAGCATCTGGCAAAAATCCTGGTTTTAATAAGTAAAGTCAGACTTATTCCTACGCCATAGGTGAGGCTGAGTCATGGGGGTGGCAGGTTTTTAGTTGAGATGAAAGTAATACATTTTTGTGTCTGCCAAGTCCTCTCAGCAAATGCTGAGGCCTGAGGTAACGTGCCATGGGTGATACAGAGCATTCAGAGCTCTGGGTAAAGGCTTGGGATCTGTATATGAAAATTACTCTTAATAATGCAAACAGCCATGTGTACCACAACACCAGGTGATTTAATGACCAGGCTTTTTCCATTTGGATTTTAATGCTCTGTGAGGTTCAGTGTGTTTTCTTCTGGATGAGCCCTGGTGTGTGGCAAGAAGCCTCAATGACCCTGTATGTTGTTTGCCTGGGTGTTTTTTGTTTTCTCTGCAGTCTTTCTGAAAAAAAATAAAAATAAAAATCCTACTTTTCACAGTCCTCAGGGGCATTCCCAGAAGTTTTCCTCCATCCTGTTCCGAGGAATTGACCAGGAGAGTCCTCAAAGCAGCCCTTTTCTCCCCATTGCAATTGCATCCATGTGCTGAGTGCTGTGCTCTGTCTCTTCTCAGTCAGAGGTGCTGGGAGCCTGACCAGCAGCAGCAAGGTTTGAAATCACAAAATCATGGAATGGTTTGGGTTGGAAGGGATCTTAAAGATCATTTCAACTCCCCTGCCATGGGCAGGGACACCTTCCACTAGACCAGGTTGCTCAGAGTCCTGTCCAGCCTGGCCTGGAACACTTCCAGGGACAGGGCAGCCACAGCTTCTCTGGGCAGCCTGTGCCAGTGCCCTCAGAAAGACGAATTAATAATTTCTTCCTAATATATAATCTTTTATGGGCTCTGATGCTCAAGACCCTGACCACTGGGTTTCCTTCTGCTCCCTGGGCCTCTCCAGGTGCTGAGCGTCCCCATCTGTGACAGCTTGGAGCAAAGCAGTGCTGCTGCTCCAGAAGGAGCCTCCCTGCCCCATGCTTCTTGCTGCTCTCTCTTCACCAGACCCACAGCACTGGCCAGGGACTCACTCCTCAGCCCCCAGGTTGCTCTTCCCACTCTCATTTGAGCCCCTGTAAATCCAGAGTGCTTCCTGGGAAGGAAATCTCCACCAGTATTTATGAAACTTTGTTTTCATAAACTGCTGGTTGTTCAATAGGGCATAAAACAGCCAGTATGAGACAGTTATTTGCTCTACAAAATCATTCTGCTCCCTAGCTCCAATTTTACACAGTGCTTGCTGCATTTCATTTAGTTCTCTAAGAAATGTGACACAGTAGATTAACTATTGATAGCAAAATATGGAGTTTCCTGTACAACTGTCACTTAACCTTCCTCCATCCTCTCCCTTTTAACCCCAGATGATCAAGTAGTGCCAAATCCTGTTGCTCCTGTGATGAAATAGGTGCTGAAATACCTCAGTGGAGAGAAATTTTAGAAGGATGTTTCAGACATTTCTGCTGTTTTCTGTCTCCTCAAAGCTGGTATCAAACTAACGATGTCTGAAATGACTGTGAAGTATTTTGTTCAGCCTAGGTAGTAGCATCTCCCCTGGTGACTAGTCAGCATCCAGCACCTTCAGCACAGAGAATTATTGCCATTGTCAACATAAATTACCATGTATTAAGTAAATAATGCATAATTAATGTCATAGCAAATCATTTATTGTGCAGCTGGTGAGGAAATACTTTTTTTAAAAATGGAAGTAAATAGGTTTGCGAAACCTATCAGAAGATTTGACTTTCTTTTTTTAAATTTATTTATTTTTTAGCTTAGAAAACTGTCAGTGATAAGAAGAAGATCACTTGACCAAATCCCTGTTTGTTTTAGCATGGGTGACAGCCCCATCTTGTCCCCCAGCATCAGAGTTTCCCCCATGGTCTGTGCCCCGTGCTGAGGATGATGCAGAGTAAGTGGTGTGGGAGCTGGTGGCAGCCTGGCCACACTGGACAGTGTGAGGCACTTTGTCCCACTGGCCACTGCATTGTCCCACCATCCCCATCAGGGTGCCATGGCCACCTCCTTAAAAAAGATACCCAAAAGTGAGTGCTGGAGTGGGAAGCAGACCTCCTTGAGCTTCTTTTCAAATTGCCACAAAGGTGGCCAAGGGGCTGTGGTTTGATACCTTCCTGCAGAGAAAATCACTTCTGTTAAAGAGCTCTTTAATCTAAGTGCAGGATCCATAGCAAGAGCCAGAGGCCAGAAGCTGAATAACCTGGGACTGATTTCCTTGCATGGCTGTGCTCTAACTCTCAGTACAAAAAGTGCAGCAAAACAGGGGAGAGAAGAAATACTGATGCTGCCTGAGAGCTGCCAGGGTGCTCCTGATTTTTCTGCAGGGTTTCCTCTTTGTGCTTTGAAATACAAAAAGCTCAATTTTATGTGGATGGTCCTGGGGCAGGTAGTGTTTACAGAGCTCCTGATGCAGCAGATGCTTGCAGAGGTGGAAACAAAACAAGGGCAAGGAAGGATGAGCAGAGGGCACCAGGAGAAGGAGTCATGAATCATGTGTTTTGTAAAGGGCCAGAACAGCTCCCTCGCCGAGGTGCTGCTGTGTGTAACAACAGGAGCATCACAGCCTTGCACGGGGTCAAGTGCAAGAGGGGGCTTCCGAGATTCTAAATTGTTTTCAGACATGGTTTGTGCAGAGTTGGTGTCAAAGGGGAGGCTGATCCCTGGGGACAGTGGTTGGCAGTGAATCTGCCTGCTAGCACAGCACCTCTACCTCCCTAGGAGAATAAAGTTTTGCAGCTTTAAATAACAGTCCTGTGGAAGTCTCAGAATTGTGAAGGTGTGATTTCACCCCAGTGCCCTCACTGCCAGTTCTAGTGAGAGCACTGTAATCCCAGTGGAGGAAGCATCTGAGAACAAACAAGTTACCGTCAGTCTCAGTGGAGCACTTGACTTGTAAAACATTTTTTTTACCAAGAATGGTGCAAAGTAAATCAAGAAACGGGCCAATCTTCCTGTGCCAGCTGACTTTTGAAGTGGTATTGAAATAAAAGTTCTGTACTTGTAAGCTGAGCAAAATTGCTAGCAATTACTGTGACACAATGATTTTGGTGTCTTTCCAGTACTTTTTTTAGGGGATCGAACGATGTTTTTTAGAAAAGGATGCATTCACAGTGGATAAGTGAAACCTGGAATTAGTAACTCATTGTTGCTCATGGGAGAAGCTTTCTTAGGCCTTTGGCATGGGAACAGAAAGAACACAGCCTGCTCCAGGTAAGGCTGCCTCTGTACATGATTTGACCCCATGCTGGAAAAGGGATGCTCCCTACAGAGCAGGAAAGTTTCCTCTGAAATTTTGAGGCAAACTGTCTTGACATGCACATGTCTTCAGTGGTGGCTGCTTGTGTGCAGGAGTCATTGCAACTCAGACAAGTCTATGAGGAGCTACTTTAAATAGATTTTATAAATAAATAAATAGTGAGCAAGACCTTCTGAGAAGAAAATTTTCAAAAAATGAAGCTTTTGACCAAGGTTGGTTTACCCTAGTTATTTGAAGAGCTGTAGTCCTGGCTTGCACATGTGGGATGTAGCATTCCTGTGCCACCCTGCTGCCATCTGTCCCACACAGAGTTCAACTGGAAACTCTGAGGTGAGGAGACTCCAGGGTCCCTGCTGTGAATTGTCCACATCAGCTCATTTCTCCCAAGTCTCCAGATACCAGTTTTAATCCATTGTAATTGAGCAAACGTTGGTGGTGCAAAGGTTGGGAGATGCCAGTGTTTATTTTATGTGAATTTTTACATCTAATCCGATGCTTTGTCTTGGACTGTGGCTCACCGTCAACATTGAGGCGGATGAGCCCCAGAAATACAATCCCAAACCCTTCCACAATCACCCCAATAGCTGTGCACCCTGATCCTGCTGTGTGCAGCTCATGTTGACACAAGCCAGTGTGGAAGCATTTGGGATCACACTAGTGAGTCAGGCACTAGCTGGACTGGAAAATTTGGCACTATTAGGTTTTCAAGGCAGGAGGATCAAAATTTTGATTTCTGGTTTTTAGGGGCCTCGCTTCCTCCTTAGAGGGCCAAGTGCAATTTCAGGTCTGCTTGACCTTTTAGCTTGGAGAAAGGCAACCTTTATACATGATGTATGAGCACAGGTCTTTGAAACGTGGGAGAAATGGTTTGTTCATTGAACATGCAAACAAATTACTTGCTCTGGCCTGGAATTTAAACTGACATTAAGCTCTGAGACCATCTATATTTAATTACACCTAAGGGCCAGAAAACAATATATAACCTTAAAATGGTGTAATTAAAAGTGAAGCCCTTCCTACAGAAGTTGATCTTAATAAAACCCTGGCTTTCTGCTCTGTGGAGATGCAAAGAAGAGTTAACTGAAGCAAATCATCTTTAGCACAGGTTTCTTGGTTGTGTTTTGGGTCTGGCTTTGGGTCTGGATGTAACCTTCTGCAAGAGGTAGTTTGGAAATGTAGCAGGAATAGCCTGTCCCCCTGGCATGGCGTTTTTGCTTGGGTAGCATCTCTCTGGTGAGCACCAGTGGCAGGTGGGCAGTGGCTCTCCTGGGGCAGCTCTCCACTCTTCACCTTCAGCTCCTTCAGAGCAGTGATGCAGAACACTGACCCTGAATGCTTTTCACCAAATGTTTAATGTTCTTCCCATCCTGCTTTTATTAGTGCACATAATCTCAGGCTAGGATATGGGCAGTGACTGAGGGAGGACTAAAATGGGTTTGCATTTTTTTGTCATTTGAGGAGTTACCAGGGGATGGGAACTTCCAAAATAAATACATACTTGCGTAATTAATTTTAGCAGCCCCAGCCAAGTTACGTTGCTTCGCTTTTGATTTTGCATTTCTTCTTTTTGCAGCCATATTTTGTCCCCCTCTGCCCCAAAACATTGCCATTCCAGGCAGGAAGTTGGACTCCACCTTGGCAGTTTGCCATCTGCTGTCGGAGGTGGCAGCATAAAAAATTATGGATGCAATCTAGTGGCAACCCTTTGCAAAACTGACTGTAAAATGCTGAACTGTAAAACCCTTTCCTCCTTTCAGAAGCAAGGCCGGGGTTATTAAACACAAAATATTGCACATTAAAACAGCATTAATCAGCATGACTGGAAAAAAATATCTCTTAAGAATCTTGCAAACTCCAAATGGACGCTAAGGTTTGTAGCTTTGTCCTTGACTTACTCTGTCTTACTGTGTGCACAGTTTCTCCAATTTCTCAAGATCTCTGCAAACGCAAACTCTTGACTGAGAAAAACAGACAAAGTGGAAAGTGTTGAGGCTATTAAAAATCCGCTTAGACTACGGTATTCACTGGCTAACTTTTAATAATTCTTAATATTCAAATTTTCTTTTAATATTTTTTCCTGGCCTTGTGGCATAGAAAGTTTATGTTTCTGGAGAAACTGATTTTATAGAGAGAAGTGAGTGTGGGCTCTGTCTTGTCCCAAACCAAGTGACAGCATGTGCGTCCAGAGCTGTTTCAGCCCATGGCTCATTCTGGGGAAATGTGGCATTCTGCAGAGGCTGTGGAGACGGCAGAATAACTGATCTGTGTCAGAGGAACCTGCCTGTAAACTGGGAATATCGCACTGCTTGCAGTATTGAAGCTCCCTGCAGCTGCCTTTGGCTGGTGCTGTCACGCTGCTTGGGCAGAGAATTGCACATCTGCGTTTCTGGGCCGTGGGCTCTGCATGCTGGTATGGGCTGCCTGCGGATGCATCGGTGTCTGCCCAGAGTCAGAGGATGTAGGAAGTTGAAAGGGATCTCTGGCCATCTTTTCAGTCCTTTCCTTGTAGCAGAGCCAGCTTAACAGTCAAGTCAGGTGACCTGCAGGAACTGCAAGGTGATTTCTGCTTTTGGGGCAAAAATCCACGTGTGGATGTGGATATCCCTGCACTTGGACAAGTGACTCATCACATAACCTGTCATCAGAAAGAAATTATTTAAACCCTCCTGCTTAGAAGGGTCCCTTGCTAAGGTAGGCAGGAAGCCAGATAGGAAAACCAACTGCAGGATGTAAGGCTCTTTAATCTTTGCAGAGCTTCAGACAGAAATGTATTTTACAGGGAAGGTGTGCACGGATGAGCGTGAAGTCTGCAATGCAAATCACGGTGGCACTGGAGGGTGTGTGAGGGATGGAAATGGCCAGGCTTTGCTCAGCTAATTCATGCTCTGGATCAGGAGAGCTGTTCCTATAAATACAGGGAGCTGAGTGCTTTAAGGACCAGTATATCAGCTGGCGTGGCACGGTTAACATTCGCATAGGCAATAAACACCATTTGCTGAAGATTTGTTCAGCAGTTCTCATCATCAAATCCACTTACTTTAAAAAATGTGATTGGTACCTTGGTGAATACATTGCTGGGGGAATGTGCCTTCATTCTCAAAGAAAGTGGAAGAAATATCGGAGTCGCTGATGTTTATCATTGCAATCCAGCAGTAAAAACAACGTTTGGGGGAAAACATGAGAAATGAGCATTAGCAAAATGTGTGTTTATGGTTTAACAGCCACTATAAAGGAATAATTCAAAATGTAGTTTGCTAATGGCTTTCAAGTACAGTCTTTATCCTGCTTTTGATTGCAAATAGTCAGGTTTAAAGCCAGGGGATAGCAGAGGTTTAGTCGGCTTCATTACTGGTTGGTAAGCATTTCAGCTCGCTTTACAGCACAATATCTTTTTTGTTCAGGGTTTTTTTTCCTCTCCTTGATTTCTGTGCAGTCGCTCTTTTACTGTTTTTCTTGTACAGTATCAGCTTCAATGTGATCTGCTGATGTGTCTCTTTGGGCTCTTTGGAAGAAGAGCCATGATGGTACAATGGGTGTTTTGGGCGGCAGAGGAACTTTGCCTTTCCCTTCACCCTCCCCCTTTGCTTGCAGGGACCATCAGAGCTGTTCACTGTCATCAGGTACCTCCCCCTGCCTTTCCAGTTCACACTCATTAAAAACAAGCTGTAGTAAAAGAAGAAGAAGGTGCTGTTGAATCTGACATTGATTTCTTGATTTCCCGTTGTTAGTAACTGTGTGCAATGACCCTCGGGGAGATGCTAAACCAGTGAATTCCCATCAGAAAGATGTCTGCTTTGAGGACTGAATTATTTTAATTATTTGAATTTAAAAAAAAAAACCCAAACAAAAAACAGTGTTAAGCTCATTTGGAGCTCTTCCTCGTAGTCACTTTCTTCTTAGCTGATACGAGCAAACATGTTGATTTAAGACTCACTGGGCCACACAGTGCCTGGCAGACATTTGAGCAAAATCCTTACACATTTTAAATTTTTTCTTCCCAAATGCTTCAAAATTTAGATAGTTTCTGTTATTTTACTTTTCAGGGTTGTAACAGTTTGGAGTGAAGTGCAATAACAATTTTGAAGAGATTTTTCCATTTTAAACCATGCAGACTTGAAGTGACACAGGCATGGAAGTAATATTTATGTTGAAGGCACTGGATAAAGTGCCGTAATAGGTAAATGGGAATTTTGTCTTCTGTGGTTTTGCGTGTGCTGCCACCCCACCTGGGGACACTGGGGTGGTGGCTGATAGATGCTCTGTCAGATTCCCCACTGGAGGTCTTCTAAGACCTTTCACCTTTTTTAAAGATTGCTGTGTAAATAATTTTATGCAAACATGTTAAGCTTAGTCCTCAGCATTTAAATTAAAACTTAAGGCATTAGAGAAGCTGAAATACCATTAGGTTAAGACTTAAGACCTTCAGATTTTTTTTCCTGATTTGATCCCACAAATCTCTCACGAGCTTGAAGTTCTCTAGAAGCTCATGAAGTCCCATCGATTTTGCAAAGCTAAGCTTTTGCTTAAGTGCTTTGCAGGATCACAGCCAAACTTGGGTTTTCTTTATTTGCTTATTCCAGGGCTGTGGGGATCACATTTTCAAGCTTTTCCTAGTAATCAGGGAGTAAAAACTATTTATGTGTTTAACAGCAGTTCAGATTCTGATTTCACATGATAACAGGAGCTCAGGTTGTCCGGCGTGTAATCAAATATAAAGAGATAGAGAAATAATGTAAGGAACTATCTGTTTATCATGTGTTTCTTATTTTATCTTTAAGATACCAGTTCACATATTTTCCTTAGCTTTTAAAGGAGGAGGGAAAAAAGACCCCAAACCAACGAATACACACACCAAGAAAAAGAAACACAAATTCCAGGCAGAATTTCTATGTAGCAACCCCTGGTGCATCTTTTCCTAAGGATGCACTGCAAAGGTAGATTCCTCCTACTGCTCAGATGAGAATTACTCCTTCTCCAAGAGCCAGGTCAGTTGTAAGTAACTGCCCTGCGAGTTCCCATCTAGCTGCTGGGCAGGAACGAGCCACAAAGGAACAGTGAAAGCCACCTGAAATTGGCAGTCTCCAGGAGTAGATGGAAAGCAGTGTGCTCCATCAGGTTGGAGGAACTCCTCAGCTGTTTAAATGTATGCTGAAGTATTATAAAACTATGTTTTACAGAGTTCTTTTATTACAGTTATGTGAGGCTTGATCACATAAAGTTATATGGGCAACAGACTGGTGCTGGAATGAGGTTCTTATGGCTTTGTTTTGATTTCCACAAGGAAAAAGAATGAATTTGAAATGCACCATGCAGCTGCAGATAGAAATCTTGGTGAAAGCAGAGCAGACTTTGAATTCTGCTTGCCACAGGGTATAAATTATAGCTGTCTCCTTTCTGGACCCTTTTGAGGTTTTTTGTATTTTCTTGGCTAGAGGACCTGTACCTTCAGGCCAAGCTTTGCAAAGCTTTCCTTGTCTCGTCTGCAGTTCTGTGGCTGTAGTGTGAGCTTTACCTGAGTGAGGGCTGTAAATTGGAGCTCAATATTGTGAAAAATTATGTCAATCCAATCTCAAATATAAGCAAATCCTATAAAGGAAAACTGTTATGACAGCTCCTGGTTCTTACTGGTATTATGAATACAACTAAGAATGTTAAAAATGTGTTGCAAATGCTGTATTGTTCTGCTAATCAGTGTCTTTTTGTTTCTCTCCTAATGCCTTTCACCTGCAATGATTGGAAACACTCGAAATCATTGGATATTTGGCATATTCTGGTTTTCATCTTATCTCTTCTTGAAAATTCCTACTTGCAGGTAAGCTCATTGTTACGACACAATGCATGCAGATTTGCATCATTTGTCTAACCTAGCTTTTACATTACATTTTAGAGAGGAAATGGTCAGCAATTGAAATGGAACAGTCTGTGGTGTATTCCATTCTGTCCCCAGTGATTAGGTATTAGTGCTGCAAAATACCAGCCAGGGTAAAACTGAATTTGGTGGACCATGTGAATGTCAAACACAGCATAATACATTTAGGAACCTACCAAATGCAACCTCTTGAAATTGTTTTTTTTTATGGTTCCTCTCTAGGAACTAAGATTTAACTTGCATTATTCTTCTTCATGGAGCAAAATAAGTTTCTAATCCTCCTGCTCCTGAGAACAGCTCGAAGACAAGAACCTAAATGCTGAGAGCTGAAGCCAAATACAAATAACCAAGCATGGATGTGTTTGCTTAGCTGAAGGATTCTTAGGGTTTTTCTCAGGTTTTGAAGGCTTGATCCTGGATTGTCTCTGGTTACTGTTTTTGAGTTGCTCTCCTGTACAGCCCTCACTCCTGGAAAGCATCCATGCTTAGGTGCAGCTCTCCCCTGCTGTTGCTGTGCACCCTCTGCAAGGCACTGGGATGACCCCACAAGGGTGCCAGGAGGCCCAGCAGTTCCCATGTTCTGGGTCTGGCACATGCATGAGCACCACCAGGCAAGGGGCAGTAGAGGCAGGTTGGCTGGCATGGGATGAATGGGGATCCAGCCCTACACAAATTTACTCTTTCACCTGCTCACCTCCAGCTCCTTGCAAGCAGATGCCTGTGCTGAGCACTCAGGTGTGGTGGCTGCTTTCTCAGTGCCAGCTCAGAGGGGCTCTCCAGCCCTGACCCCTTTCCTGATGCCCTGCTCTAATTGCTCACCCAGCAGAGACAGTCAGGTCTGAGCAAACGGTTTCTTTTTTTGAGTTTAATGCCTCACCACCAGGCATAACAAAATTGTTGGCAATTCCTCTCAGGTCTGTCCGATCGGTCTTTTCCATTTCCATGATGCAGCAGGTTTTTGCAGGACACAGATCGCTGTTCTTATTTTGTGGAAAGAGATTTAATTACGGCGTGAGTGAGCCACATCCATCATTTCCAGTTCAGAGCCCATCCAGAGCTTCTCTCTGTGTTTTGGGTATGTGGAGTCACAGGGCTGTTTTCATTGCATTTCCCTTGGGTTTGCCAAAACGATAGCTAATTAGGGCAGGACCAGGCCACTTTCCAGGCTGTTCCCTTGCGGGATTTTTTTTGGATGTCACCCTGCACTTTCCCCAGCACTGCAGTACTTTGTGCTCTTACCTCGGGTTTTTTTTGAGTAAATGGTATAGGCTTTGGAATTTGGAGTCTTAAATGAAAGTGATAACGCAGTGCTGGTTTTATTGAGCTGGAATAACTGGCCTGGGAAACTGGACAGAAATAGCAAGGTGAGTGTGTGCTGGCTGAGAGTAAATGAGCAGGAACTGCTCTAGGCTGGGCAAGTTTGTGTTTGTGTGCAGTCTTCCTTCTCTCTCATGTTTTTGGTTTTTGTTTTATGACTGTTAGGTGTTTTAAATCAGTCTCCCCGGGTGTGAAGCAAAAGGACATCCCTAAAGCTGATGCTTTGCATGAAATGCAGTTCAGGATAAGCACTGAAGCTTTCATTTCATGTGCCTACCTCATTAGACTTCATTAGTGATAGGAGGATCCCTTTTTTGGGGTAGCTCTGAGTCTTTTTCCTTTCAGGCCTGAGAGTTCATGCCACAAAATGGGCACTCTGAGGATCCCTTCCATCTCGTGTGCTTC
Source organism: Drymodes brunneopygia (assembly GCA_013400955.1). NCBI lineage: Eukaryota > Metazoa > Chordata > Aves > Passeriformes > Petroicidae > Drymodes > Drymodes brunneopygia. The sequence continues at coordinate 2,018,796 of VZTZ01022849.1, read as the reverse complement.
TGTCCCAAACACACTGGGTCTGGATTTCAGACATGTTTCGAGTGGATGGAACTTGACCCAGTGATGTCCTGAGAGCCCAGGATTTGAAACCTGGCACCACTGAAAAGTGGCTGAGCACCTACCTGAGCTTGGGGTGCAACAGGTTCTCGAGAGACAATTCAAAACCAGTGGGGATGATTTGATACCTGCTCTCCTGTTTATTTTTCTAGGAGGTACCTGGAGTTTTTACTCCTGTGACTGTGTTATTTTCCAGTATATTAAACCCTCTATTTTGTGGCATCCCAGGGGCACGTGGCTGCTCCTGGGCTGTAACACCCACTGTGCCAGGCTGTGCTGCCAAGCAGTGAGCTAGCCATTGGCGTGACTTTTAAAAATGCAGTGAGGACAATAAGGCAACTATTGCTTTAGCTATCCCTGTTGTACATGTGGTTGCATAAATGTGCTAGATTATGATTATCTCTGCCTCATAATTAGCAATTTGCATAACTGCTTGCTGTGAACAAGAAGTCCCATCAGTGTTATGAAGGATTTATTTAGCTGTCTGAATATATTTTTGTTATCCAGTGCAGAAAGAAAACAATCGAAATGGAAGCAGTCCCAAACGCTTGGTGTTATTTCTAACCCGCACGCATAATTAACAGGAGTACTAATTGTTCAGCACCAGAAACTCATTTGTTTCTCTATAGACTGGAAGAACATTAATTCTCAGAGTGCCTCTCTCTTTTTTTCCCCGTTGCCAGCGGTATCATAGGCTCTGCAGTCAGTTGTAACCAGATTATATTTGTTGTGTTTGCAGCGTAGCTCCTGCAATAGTCTTGTCTTTTCCCAAGGTTCTGCCTAAGCAGTGAAGTGTATGTAAATGTACGTAGTCATGGCTGTGTTTCAGACTCTCAACAATGGATCCTTGTATTTGCTGTTGTCATGAGAAGTGAGGGCTTAGCTGAGGTACCAGTGATGCCTTGGGTACCTGCTTGTTGCCACAGCATCCCTGCCTAGTGAGTGCCAAAAGATGAGACCTGCTTTGCTTCCTGGCTTCACCTGTTCATCTGCTCTTACACTCCAGATGAGAAAATATACCTTTGGAAAAGAAATTTTGCATATCTGGGTTTGATTTTGGAAAATGGGGTACAAAGTTGGTCATGCCCATATGAAGGACCATATTGACCCGGTACAGAATTATAGTTTTATTTGCATTCATGTACGCTGAAAATCATGGGAGCTGGAAAATCCACCTCCGTGAGCAGCATTTCCTTTCAAGGCCATTTAAGTGCAGGTCTTGGGTGAGTTCTGTTTTATGCCACATAGCCTGAGTTTGATGTAGAGCTGGGTTAGTAAGATGGAACAAAGGATAGGCTGGCAAAAACCCTTACTCTGGGAATTACCCAGTTTTTGGGTGTCTGCTGAATTCTGAGCTGCAGTAGACTTTATTTGGGAATTTTTAAAAGCACATGGCTCTTCCTCAGGAAGCTGCTGGATCCTGACAAAAACACAAGTTCTGTTTTTTCTGATCCTGAAATAGGGCAGCACGTCTCACCATGTTGCCCAGCCTTGTGCTGTAGGGCTGCATGGCCACTTTCTCCTCGGTGTTTTAGGAAGGAGCACATCTCTCCCTGGTGGAAACAAATTTGTGCCCACATCAGAAGAAGGTCTGCAGAGCCTGTGGTTGAGTCTGTGCAGTGAGGAGTTAGAAAAAAAGTGTGAGCAGTTTAGAAAAGTGATTGGATGAGAAGCTCCTTTTAAGCTTTTGGTGGCAATCCTGAAATGTAAGATCCTCTACAGGTCTTTTCCTGTACTAAGCAAGCTGTAGCTTTTTCTGCATAAATAATGCTGGAGAAAAGTAAGTTACTTGTGGAACATATGTCCTACACAGTAGCAAACATTTACAGTGTCTGGACAAAGGAAGCACTGCTGTTACAAGAGTCATGAAATATAGGCCACTGAAATCATGGGGCCCTCAGTATGGGGTTGAGAGTGCCCTTAAATGGTGGCCCTACTGCATGGTAGCTAAAAGGGCAAAACAGTGACTTTAGAGAACTTGCTTGAAATAAGAATATTGTGTAATCCAAGAGCCAAATGATTTAATATGCAATGAACCCAAAACCTCATTTAAAGAAGTGAATGTGCAGGCTTGCACCAACATAATTTACTTATTTTTATGAGTATCTTCCATGCACTGCTAATAAATATGAACTATTAACGGGTTTTTAATCTGGTTTGCGTTTATTGCAGGTTGAGTGTGAGGCTATAAATAATGCTTGCTTAGAGGCATGAAGGGTAAAGCTGTGAGTGGGTCCCTCAGCCCTTCCTGGAGCTGGGCTGTGCAAGGCTGTGCCTATTTGCAATGCAGATGAGCTACCAACTCAATTCATCAGGCTGTGAGGATGCTCTTCTGGAGCATTTGCACCACCATTTCCTCTGAAACAGGGTCTTGCTCTCACTGCATGGGTTTGAAACAGGTATTTTGGGGCATAATCTGTGTTTCTCTGTTCACTGGGACCTTAGAAGTCAAACTGCGTATGAAAGGGAAGAGAGATCTTGGAGATACTACTGATGTTTTCCAGTCTCTCTTCCTCAGCCATCAGGTAACACAAGTAATACAAGTAATAAATGCTCATATGAGGAGGAGAAGAGTTGGGCATAGATCATTAGAGGGAAAAGGGAAGACATCTTAGGGGCTCCTTTGCTCCTTTTTAATGTTTTTTCTCCTTTCATGGAGCCATTTTCTCCTACAAGGTTGGGTCCCCAAACAGATCTGTCTCTGGAGGGGGTTGCAGATGGAATAAGAACAAGAGAGAAGTTGCTTATTGGAGTGTTTTCTGTTTCCAGCTGGGAGATCTTGACTTAAGAAAGGGAAGAAATTAGCAACTCTGCCATCCTGGAATAGAAATAGCTAAGGCAGGTGAGAAATCTGTGTGTGTTTCCTGCTGGAAATCTAGCTTTTATCAAAGACAAGATATGAAACAGGAATTGCAGAGAGGCTTTGCATCCCTATTTCACATCCTCCTTCTCACCATTTGCTTGTTGTATCCCGAGGGTGTGCAGAGCCAGAAGAGCTCTCCCAGCATGTGCTGCACAGCCCCTCTTGCTGCTGGAGCCTGGTAAGAGATGCGGCCCAAACCAGTTTGTCCAGAAAGAAGAAAATGCAGAGAAAAGGCAGCTCTACGACTGCCTGGTGAGATGTGGCAGCACAGCTTCTCTTTGTGGCTGAAAGTTTTCTGATTGTTTTGTCTCAAATGTTTACCTTCCCAATCTGTGGAAGCTCCCTGAGGAAAAGAAACGCTTTGTGATAAATAGCTTTGTCAACAGCCCAGTTTTCCTTCAGAAGCATTCTGATGGAAACTTCTTAGGAACATGCACCCTTGGTCTTACTTCTCCTTTATTTGCACAAGCAGGTGTGATTTATTTTGCCCTTTGATGTATCGTGCAACTCCCATTGAAAGCGAGCAAGGTTATGAATAAGTTGTGGGAGCAACTCTTTGATGCTTCCCAAGATTTCATTAATGAGTGGGAGCGACCCAAAATCTCAGGGACTGCTTGATGGAATTATAGCTGGCAGAAATTAATTTGTAAGCATCAGTCTAAAGTACACAATGACATGGACGTGTTCTGGATCTTGTGTAGTTGTATTTGTTGGTGCATTGTGCTTTTCACACTGGTTTCCATTCTGTTATGTGGCTGATAATAGTTTAATTACAAAGAGGCCAATGCCTTGGTTTGATGGAAGGGCAGAGAAGGTGCGTGTCTACTGAGCTCTATCTAAAGTTTATATGGCATTTCCATTAAAAGTTGCATGCTTGTTTTACTGGAGAATATGATAAATATTTTATTCTGAGATGTTCTTGTGTGATCTGTGTAATGTCATCCAGTACAAGGGCAGGGAGATTGTTCAAAACTTCCTTAAGGCACCAGCTTGATACTGCTTAATGCTTTGTTCTTGTGGTTCTTCATCTTCACGTTCCTTGCCTTGCATGAAAATCAGAAAATAAAACATCAGACCTGAACCCCCCAATTTTTCCCCTGTACCTGGCACTGGTGAGGCTGCGCCTTGAGTACTGTGTCCAGTTCTGGGCCCCTCAGTTTAGGAAGGATGTTGAGGTGCTCGAACACATCCAGAGGAGGGAAACAAGGCTGGTGAAGGGCTTGGAACACAAGCCATGTGAGGAACCAGCTGAGGGAGCTGGGGTTGTTTAGCCTGGAAAAAAGGAGGCTCAGGGTAGACCTTATCACTCTCTACAGCTCCCTGAAAGGTGGCTGTAGTCAGGTGGGGGTTGGTCTCTACTCACAGGCAACCACTGACAGAACGAGAGGACACAGCCTTAAGCTGTGCCAGGAGAAGTTTAGGTTGGACATCAGAAAAAAATTCTTCACTGAAGGAGTGATTGGGCAATGGAATCATCTGCCCAGGGAGGTGGTGGAGTCACTGTCCCTGGATGTGTTTAAAAAAAGACTGGATGTGACACTCAGTGCCATGGTTTAGTTGATGAGGAGGTGTTAGGTTAGATCATAGGTTGGACTTGATGATCTCAAAAGTGTTTTCTAAGCTGGTTCATTCTGTGGTTCCCAGGGCCTAAGAGAGGAGGGGTTCCCAGCACAGCTGTTGTGACTGCAGCTGATTTCCATTGGGGGCTGCAGAGATGGATGAAGTCCCAGCAGCTTCTGCAGGAAATGCACAGCAGAGGTCAAGCACAGCACTGCAGAACCTGGCTCTGCACAGGATAGGGAGTTCTTTTGGCACCTGGTGCTGCTTGAAATTTGGCAGCTTTGTGTGGCTTCAAAATGTACACTGAGTGCCTGCAGATGCTGCATTCCCCTTGGGCTGTGGCTGCCCAGTCAGGCCTTGGGGTGTTCCTGGTGAGAGTGACAGTGTGGCCAGTCAGTGGTCAGGGCTGTGGTGAGCAGTGCAGGCACTTTTCTGTCTCAGATGGCACCTAATTGTCCAATTTTTAGTATTCATCTGCTTCCTGCTGCTGAAGGTGCCTATTGAATGCAGCCTGGATCCCAGGCTAACTTTGCTGCCCAGACATTATTAAAGGAAATGAATTTGCAGTGCCTGCAATGCTGTTTGCTGCTTTGTTATGTAGTCCTAGAGTAAGAGCAGGTCAATACTGCATTAGTTCTGGCTTGATGTGACCTATCTGAAGCCACCAGAGTAAATTCAATTTGTGTTCATTTCTGTGCTGGAGTCTGTTCTTCATGGGCTTGACAAGGAATTAATCTTACCTTGCTTTTACTTATTTTGAAAGGAATAATAGTGGAAGGACTTAATCCTGGAAAGACTTTGTGCTGGCTTTCAAATACACCTTGTCTAATGTTTCTGTACAGTTTTGGCCTGATGGTGCTTAGCTAATCCATCTGATCGTAATTCTCACAAAGTCCTTTGCAGTCTCCACTGCCCAACCTCTGATTCCCAGGAAAGGTTTTTATAGCTGAGACAGTGCTGTAAATACTGCAGCTCTTAGCTGGGATTTTTTTCCCCCCCACATAATTCACAGACCTCAGTAATGTGACTTCCCCAGTGAAAGGGCATTTATAGATTTCACTCTCTAGTGCCTGATCCGTGACCTGCTGGAGTCAGCAAATGTCTTTCTGCTGACCCTATCTGGCTTTGGATCAGGCGATAGGGAGCCTTTGGAGTGAGAGCTATCTGCTCCTTTCTAATGGCTGTATCATATGTCATAGATTTTTCCTGGTTAGAAAAGGATTTAAAAGCTGTGATGTTAGAAACCATAATACTTTGTTAATTGGATTGCATTAAAGCACGTTAATCAAACTGCAAGGGAATGTTAACTGGATTTTCATGTCTGCTACAGCAGCACTTAGAGCCTTCTACAAAGATGAGGACCTGTTTGACAGTGCTTGAGGTCAGAGGAGTCAAACCAGGCTTTTTTTGCAAGGAGCTGAATGATGCCTGTGTGAATCTGTGGATGTGAGAATTAACTGTGAGATGCAGCATCATGCATTGTGATCCCTTCCAGCCTGGTGCACCACCAGTCCCCAGAGACCTGAGCTCAAACCAGTTGAGGGTTCAGGCTCATTGAGCATCTTGTACATAGGAGATGCAACAAAATTTTCATGTAAAGGAAGACTGGAGCCTGTCCATCAGCTTTCCTACTTTTAGAAACTGTTTCTCCCAAGCCTCTCCTGGCACGGATGGTTTTTTCTCTCTTCCCAGAAAAGTTCACCAGGCAGAAACAGCAAATCCAAGCCTGTGAGCCCATGAGCATCCTCACAAATGTGCCATCATTGCAGGTTTATGAAGCAATGCTGGTAGGTTTTGAGTCTACTTTTATGTAGAGATAAATATGTTAAAAGACCTATGGGTCTTTTGCTAGGAATCAGTTACAAAGGACCATAGGTGATACGATAATGATTTGCCTTTCAGGCTTCTTTTTTTGTACATGTCTCTGTCTTCTGGGAAGCCTGTTGGCTGCACAGTTGTCACCAGTTGCTCAAACACAGCAGTTTTGGGTTGCTGGGAGGGTTTTTTTGCAATAAACTATTTTTCATTTCAGTAGCAGATTCTCATTATGCAAAAGGAGAAACAGCCAAGGCAAGTGTTTAAACCTACTTAAGATTTGGACTGCATCATCCATATAATTGAAAAGCACTGCCTGGGTCATTGTTCTGTTCCAGATTTGCTGCTACAGCTTTGGAAGATGTTTAAAGATCCTTCCTGACACTGAACCTGGTACAGGGACTTGACCTTGATGTGTTACAGGTCCTCCTGCTCCCCCAGCAGATGGAGTTGCAGCAAAGGGAAGGGGCTACAGCTTGTTTTCCCCCAATACAGCCACCCCACAAGTAAACAAGCATTAATCATCCATCCCAATGCACTGGTCTTCAATCGAAAGCGGTTGTTAAATTCCTGATTGTAATTGTGATTTGCATTGCCAAGCAGCACCTCGGGTTTAAATAATCGATGTTTCATTTTCTTGTTCCGTTCTTGTGTGCTGGTTGTGTCCCTGAAGGGAGGTTTGGTCTGATTGTTTGGTACCTCTTACTAACCCAGGTCCCCTTGTCCTACCTTTGCAGCTAATTGCTGGGTTTGATTTTTGATTCACCACTTGCCTTGGGTTGAAAGAGGCATTCCAGAAAGTCACTTCATAGAATTTGGTGTTAATTGACTAAAGTAACTTAAAAGTAGAGGATATATAGGAAAACCAATACATTTCTTGAAACATTGCTCACAGTTATGCTCAAACCTAGTCATAGCTGATCATCCCATCTGTTGTACTTGATCATACAATTTTTGCACCTTATTTTCATTTATAAACTGACAGCAGACCAAAAGCTGTCACCTTTTGTCTCTTCTTGTTCTGCTGCTTAACCCTGAATGGTCTGGTCTTCAGCAGACCTACTTGAGTAAATAACTGGAGAAAATACCATCCTTCCTCAGCAGATGGTTCCTAGGCTGTCCTGATTGTGCCCCATCCAGCAGACCTGATGGCTGGGGGAGCTGAAGAGTGAAGGGTGATCATTCCCATCTCCAAAATCTCAGGTGCTGGTCTGCTCAAGGGCTGCAGAACAGACAAGGTGTGTCCCAAGGCAGGGACAGTGGGCATAAGAAGAGGTGAGCCCAAGTCCCTCCTTCTCAGCTCATGTGCAGTTTATCTATACAAATGTGCACCATTGTCTTGGCAAAATGTTTTAACTCACTTCTGAGAAAGACATGTCCCCCCTATGCTGTCAAAAGTGTTAAAATAGCAACAAAGCAATATGCTTATCAAGGAAGCATCAAAGCCAGGGTAAATCAACAATGCAGTGTTGATGGTAATTCATCAAATTAGTGAAATCACTATGTAAGGATTGATTCATTTGGCTACTAATTTGAAGTCTAAGGGGGTGACTCTCCTTCTGAGGCAGGTGGTCTTCTGGGATTTCCAGTAAGTCAATCAAATCTATAATTGCAAGCTGGCTAAATCATATGGAAAATAAATTATCATCTGACACTTCAGCCACTACAGCAGAAACCAGCTGCACATATGTGGTACAGGAGGGCTGGGAAGGACTCTCCAATACCTTTTGTTTTGTCACACAGTGTTTACTCACTAGCAGGATGAATAGTCATCAGGCTGAGGAGCAGAGGGCTGCTGAGCTGTGGAGCACATTTGAAGCTGTGGTCTGTCCCTCGTCTGTGGTTGCAGTTGGCCTGTTGGTGTGTTCCCAGGGATTGTGGATGTGTTTGGTTTAATGAGTGGGAACTAAAAGGCCTGCTGCATTTTTAGATGTGTTTGCATGGCTCACAGTGCTGGATGTGGGCTCTTCTCACGTTGCTGAAGGAAGCCTTGCTGACTTAACTGCGTGCAATGGTTTGATCCCATTGCTCTCAGGATGCGGTGAGAGGTTGCAGAGGGTACTGTAGCTCAATCCACCTCTAAAAGAAATCAGGGATGAAGGGATTTTTCTGGGAGCTGGTGATGTTGATGGACTCCTCTTTGTTGGTTCTGTGACTCCAGCCGTGTTCAGGCACCTCACCTCAGTGTGTTATGCTGCAGGGCCTGACCAGGGCTGGGTTTCTGATGCAAACCCGAACCACGGGTCCCTGGGGAGCTGATCTCATCCAAATGGCTGCTGCCGGGAAAGCTCCAGATGAAGGGCTGAGAATTGCTTTCTCTAATGGCCTTTTATCCAGCAAAATGTTTTGTTGCCTTATTTATGACTACTTCTGTAACACAGGAGCCTGGGATGAAAAGGCTGAAGGCTTCCTTTTATTTTTGTCTGCAAACTCCCTCTCACTGCTGTGGATTTGCAAGTTCTTCAGCGGGATAAAAGTTGTGGCTGAGGCTGGCCTTCCCCTGAGTTGTTTCATTATGCTGTTGACATGAACACTAAATCCTGCTTTCCTTTGCTGCGTGCTGAAGGTCACTGCTGCAGTATGATCATAATGAGCCTCATAAGCCAGTGTCTCATCTTGGCAGAGCTCTCTGCGGATTGCCCAAAAAAACCCCAACCATTTATTCTTTAACCTTATCAGTCTACAGATGCCGAAGGCATCGTGTGAGTCTGAGTCTTGTAGCTCATCGATGTTGGATGATGCTTTGATCTTATGGGACTTGGAGGCTAACAGAAGGAATAAGGCAGTGGAATAAAAGTAGGCAGCGTTTCAGGTAGTAAATTCAAGACTCAGCATCAGAGTGCCCACACTGAAAGTAATGGTCCTTGTGCTGTGTATCCTGTATAACCTGGCAGGAAGAAGTGGTCATGCAAGCCAGTTCTGATTTTTGGGTACACACAGTCTGAGAGAGGTGTATGGAGGTTCAGCAGGATGCAGGTCCCAAAACAGAGGGAGAAATTGGAAATTAGCCATTTAAATAAATGTACCTGCAGCTTCTCCACCCCCTCTCTGATCATAGTTTTCCAGTTAAACACCTGCACATTTAGAACCCATTAATATAATAATTTCATGCTCCACTGACTACCCTGGCTGTTAGAAACATGGAGGGATAGTCTGGGAATACCCAAACAATGTCCTTTTGAGTGGGTTTGTTGTTGCGTAGATCAACATCAAGAAGTTATGTTGTCATTTAGATTGTGTGAGTTTGGTTTAATTAAAAATACAAAGAGAGGGAAGAAAAATAACACAAATTTTGGAATGAAGCAGCTGAGAGAAAATGTTTATCAGAGCCTTTATTATAGCCTATGCAAGATAGATAGATCAGAATCTGTCTATCTTTGGGTGTGATTATGTATCTTGGGGAAGTGAAAACACCTTGTTGGTGTGGCATATCTGATGTTGTGTTCCCATGCACACTGTCACCTGCACCATGGGCTGAGGTCCCTAATGGACATCTGGGTGCCTCTCTGGGTGGACACAGGAGTGTTGGCTTTCCATGCATTTTTTTGCTTGGGTCATGGCTGCACCATACCCTGAGTGTGCAGATAAAGAGCTCAGGGACTCCCTGGGGTCAGCAGCTCTGGGCATTCACCTTTCTGACGCAGCTTCTCTTCTCCCCTCCATGTTGCTCCTCCATGTCCTCCCCCTGCTTGTAGAATGAGGCTGAGCTGATGAAATGCAGGCTGTCCCTCTCGTGCTTGCTCCTCTCACAGGTGTCATGGTCTCAGCCTGCAAGTTCACTTCTGCAGTGCTTCTGTTAACCATGATTACTTCTGTGTCAGTCTCGGGTCAGCAGGAGGGAGTTCATCTCCTCCATCTCTCAGATGTCTGAAAATTATGTGGAATTTAAAGCCTATTGGAGTGTGACTACCATTGCAGAAAAGAGGGGAGGAATGGGATTGTCTGAAGGCCAATTCCTTTCTCCTTCCCATTTGTCTTCCATCAGTAAGCCTGGGAGACTGCCCTGCTGAACAGGGATGCGCTAGGGAAGAAGGGGAGCATCCCATGCTCTGCTCTAGGGTAGAAGCTTCTGAGAGCTCCTACCCTTCCTGGTGGTTTGCTCTGGTGCTCTGCTCTTGGTCAGGTTGGCCTGTGATGTGATGTGCTTGCAAAGCCCTGCTCTGTGTGACCCCAGGAGAGTTAATTCACTCCCCCGGTGCCACTTCTAGGAGGGTGGATTGCACGAGATGTCATTAGAGTGTGGGAATTTTCCTTTGGATTTGTGAGCTGAGACGAGGATCCGGGGACCTTTATGGGGCTGTATTTAGAGCCATATTTGCTGCTCAGCACAGTGAAGAAGAGATTGCTGTAAGATACAAGGAAAGGCACTCATCTGTGATGCAGACAGTGCGTGACAGCTGATTCAGCCCGGCTCGGGCAGCCGAGCGTGAGGTGCACGGTGGGTTTGTGTATCCTGCTCCCAGCCCTGTTACAGATAGTCCTGGGCAAGAGCCTCTTGCTGACGGTGCAAACACCCCTGGGGGAGGGAGGGAGGCAGCTGCAGAGCTGGTGCTGTGCGAAAGCCAAATATCCGGACGTGTTTTTCAGCAGGAGGGACTTCCCAAAGCATGGGAGCAAGGAAATTTGCAAACTCCAAAAGCTGCCTTATCCCTAGGTTTTGCTTTATTTTAAAGCTGCATCTGCCTCATCAGAGATCCAAGTTTCCTCCTGTGTTCCCCTCCTGTCCAAGGCAGGCTCTCCTGTGCCTTTGCCATCCTCGATGTGCTAAGGGGTGTCTTAAAAACTGCAAAGAGTAGAAATTGCTCCTTTTCCCTGGGCAGTCTGTCAGTGGTTCACCTGCCCACGGGCATCATTTGGTGCTGTGTGAGCACCCTGCATGGGGAGGTGGTGCTCCACCCCTGAGCATTGTGGCAGCTGTGAGGGGCTGGCTTTGCTTGGAGCTCGCTCCTCTTAGTGGCCCTGATCAGTGAGCAGAGAACAAGTCAAAATGACTGCAAAATGAGACGGGCACGGCGTCATCCCCACACTGCTCACTGGAGCCCTGGGAAGTGTCAGTACAGTTTTTACATTTATAGCTAAGGTTGGCTCCACTGTGGGTATATATTCCTGCCAGACTCATGTTCTTTGACACTGACTTGTTTGGTTCTTTTATGTTGTAGCTAATTTGTCCTGTGATTTCATACTGCAGAGCAGTACATAAATCTGCATGTTGTGATGTGTTTAGCTCTCGAGTGTCCCCCCTTTGTTTTCCTTTGCATCTACTACTTTTACTTGTCATCTGGATAATGTAGAAGTTTTATATTGTGTTAATAATTGCTGGTGCACTGGTTCTGGAGCAATGCTTACAGTACCTGTGATGCTTTCTGAATGGGAAGGTGGCCACCAGCAGCTCCCTCCTGCCAGCATCACACGCTCTTTCAGCCACATGATGTATAGCCAGGCTTTGAATTGTGACCAGAAGAGAAATGTTAAGGCAGGCAGAGGTGTAAAATCAGCTGAGGTTTGTTCCTGAGTTTTTGCAGGCATCTAGTGGGAGTAAAGGGACTGCTTCTATCATTTGGTCTTTGGAAGAAGAATGGGCTGACACAAACCAGCAGGCAGTTTTCTGGCCACATGCTGCTTAATAACACATTCAGTATTGATTAACTGTAGTTTTAAGCCTGTTTGGACAATTCAGCCACTTGACTGAGGGGTTGGAACACAGTGGAAGAAATGTTAATAAGTGTAGTTCCCCATTTGATCATGAGTTTAAATTTTAAAATCCTTCGTGTATGAATTGAGTTATTGTATTCCCAGGGAGAAGCCAGTTTGATTTATGACCTTTTGATGTCCCAAATACAATTAGCACTCCATCAGTATGCAGATCCTATCACGGGGTCCAATGACTTGAATGACTTCCAGTTACCCCTCTATCGGCAAGAGGTGTCAGAGCTAATGAAATTCTCTCCAAAAATTATTGATTCATTAGACAACACAATCCTTTGGCTGTCCTTTGCCCAGTGAACTGTCAGGAAAAATGCATCTTGGGATGTCAAAATGTTCCTCCTGCTTCTCGTCACAGTTCTTTCTCCCGTCTGATGCTCCCTGGGATCACGCACATCGTACACTGCTCATAGTAACACACTGGGGGTTTTGAGCACCCAAAAAGTGTGACCCAACCCTCTGCCCGGGGTTCTGCAGTGCAGATCTGCCTGGCAGAACAGATCCAGTCTCCTGAGCTGAGGTACTCACATGGCCAAAATGCAGGCTGAAAGACAGCAAGTGCTTCTTGGAGGATGTGGAGTAAAGGAGGTAGATACAATGATTTGCAGAAAACCTGGTAATTCCTGTGTTTGACTTGGCACCAGGGATATTCCTAACAGATTCGTGACAGCCAGAGCCCCACAGAAACATTTTTTAAAAACTCTTAGTGACAGCATCCTAACTTTATGTAAATAAACCTCTTTCCCGTGCTCCTGCAGTAAGTTAAGGCAGTATTAATGCTCTTTTTTAACGTGCGAGGGAGTTGGAGAACACAGAGCCACAGAGCTCAGCCAGAACTTAACAGAACTTCGCGTTTCTGGTTTCCTTTCTTCACGGATGCACTTTGGGCTCTTTTCCCTTCATTTAATTACCGTGATGATAGCTCCAATGTTTCCAGATGCTTTTTTAATTTATTTCCTTTCCCAAACAACCGCTGGAATGGCAGGAAATGCTAAAATAGCAGCAGACAGCCAGGGTGCTGCACAGCTGAGGCCAGGCTCAGTGACAGCTTGTGCCTGCTCGTGTAGCACGGAAGTCTTTACTCACCCGGTATCCGGAGCAAATGAAATTTGATGAGCCTTCTGCCTTTTCTGAGGGGGAGCTGGGTGGTTGTTTTTTTGCCCTCTTCACACTGCCGGCTCTGTGCACCAATTAATCCATGCTAAAAGGACTTACAATGAGCTTGTTATTCTGTGGGCTTGTGAAGTGGCGGCACGCCAGATTTGAGCTTGATTCAGATGTTTAATAGATAGAAAGTTGATCACTTGGCAGCTGAACCCTCACCCTGGAGACTCTCCTAAGGTTGTAAAACTCTGGGATCCAGCAGCTTGGGAAAGGCCAGGTATTTATGAGATAGAATAACTTTTAGCCTAACTAAAAACAAACACCTGGATACCTGCCTGAGCTTCATATTATTTGAACTCTGTCGTGGATGCCCCTCTATTGACGCAGTGCTGTCCTGTTTCATCTCCCCATCAATACAGGCAGTGATAAGCAAATAGGAAGATAATCACTAGCAGATTAGCTGTTGCTTTGGAAGATTATGCTTCAAAGTTATGCAAATTTTGCTCTCTTCATTGAATGCAGCACGCACAAAGAGCAAATTTTCTTGTTTTATTGGCCTTGTTTGTAATAAATAAACTCAAGCTGAAAAACATATCTGGAGCCTATAAATATGGATTTGTTTGAGGCAAGATGCTTCTCAGGCAAACTTAGAAGAATCCTTGCCAGCAATTTATGAGGACAGGCTGTGTGTGATCCCAGGAGAATATTTTGCCATCAACATCAGATGACATGTTAAAGGACAGAAGGAAATCTTGGCTAAGGGCAGCATCAACCTAGGCATGGGGAGATTTTTGTTTGTTGTTTTGCAGCTTTGGGACACCTCTGTTTTAACCAAATTAGTACAAAAATAAGAGCATCCAAAGTATCACTGTTTGGGGACAGGGTTAGCAGTCATAGTTGGTGCAGACAGCATCAAAGCAGGCTTGCTGCAAATGCTTTCTGTATAAAGCTTAAGGAGGGGCTGTCCAGGGGAGGAATATGGGCAATAAATTGCCTGCAAGTTTGCAGAGTGCAGAGTCCCTCAATGATGGCAGATGCTGTGCAAAATGGTCTGTTCCAGTGTTCGGAATGTTGTGCCAGAAAATCAGCAAGACAGCAGCAAAAGTAATGAATCCTGTGGTTGAAAGCAGCAGAGGGAGAGTAGTTTGTGCTGGGTGTCATTGTTTCTTCCAGATTACTATTTTTTGAGTCTTTTGGACTCTATTGTGCTTTGGTGGACCTAGGTAGTTTGAACATGGGCTAAGTCAGGCTTTTGTAAACTTGGCAGGCAGAGGTGCTTTTGGTTCATCAGTTGTTGCAGAGCACGTAGATAGCCTGGGAAATGGGTGAAATTCATGAAAATTCAGTGTTCAGCTTGCTGCCTATTCCTAAATCCATTCACAAACCCTTGGAGTACCTGATCTGAGCCCTGTTCCTTTCTCTTCAATTTGCCTCTCTGCAGTTTGTCTTGGGGAGCCCTTAGATGGTGATGATAAAAAGCCACAAAATAAATGTAAAAGGGCATTAGTTTAACAGGAGGGCTCACACCTGCTTTTATCCTTTGTGATCTGCTGTACAGGGAACAGAGTTTCGGGGAGTTTGAGGTTCCCTGACTAAAATACATTTGATCCCAGGGTACTGTCAGGGAAGTAGAACCCCTTTGCAGTTGTCCCTGGTTAAATGAGAGATAGAGCTGAATCCTGGTGTTTCATAGCCCCAAGTAGAGTTTTGGATCCCAGCAATGCTCTGCTGTCCCCCACCACAGTGGAATTCTCTTCCCTGGCCCCATACCTGCTGCAGCAGCATGTGGAGAGCTGCCCAGCTCCAGCTCCTGCATCATTCCACCTTCCAGCAGAGGAAGGTGACAAGGTGTGACTGCTGTGGGCTCTTCTCTGGCAGCAGATGAGCACGTTGGTGCATAAATGCTCGTCTCACACCTCGATGCTCAAATCAGCATCACAGCGGAGCCCGGAGAGGTCCAGATGCCCTGCAGGATTAACCAGGATTTAAACGTGTTGAGGTTTTTTCTCCATCCTGGGCATGCAGTAGGTTTTGCATTACCTGTTGGAAAAGCCTGCATGTGCCACTCGGATCCCTCTCCTGCCTCTCCAGCCTATTTTGGGATGGCCTATTTTTGGATTGCAGCACAGGTGACGTGCCTGGGAAAAGCGGCATCGCTAACGATGGCTGCGGCACTGCTGGGAGGATGACACCTTGCTGTTCCTCTGAAGTGAAGGGTTTAAATGACTCACTGCCTTGTGATTTATTGGAAAGTTTTGGTTGTCATGCTGGTTCTCAGCAGCTGACACGGAGAAGGAGAAAAAAGCCCACCAGCCCACCCCACAACCAAAGCCTGCTAGAAAAGAAAACTGAATGGTGTGTTTTATCTATTGCAGCCTTTGGGATAGGATGGGGTCATTGTTACACTAGTCTAAATAAAAATACAATGCAGTTACAACTGTGGATATGTTTGCTCTCAAAAATGCTAATGTTAGGTAATTATTCTTTTTTTGCACATGTATCCTGCCTATCAAGTGAGATCCAGCACTAGAGTATTTGATTTGTACCTTCAGGGTTCAGCTCAGTTAAATCTCCTGGTTGAGAGCTGTTCCTAAAATCACTTACAAAGTTATGTCTTGTTAATAATTATCTAAAGCCTGTTATTTAGCTGTGATTGGTATGTTTGTGTGCAGAACAGAACGTGCTTTATTTATTGAGGCTTTTATTTCCCTAACATATTGCAACTGGATTCATGTCCCAGGTCCCATACCCTGCTCTAGTGAAGGCTGTCCTGTGTTTGTTCAAATATTCTGTTTGTTGGCCATATCTTGGTGGTTTGTTAAAAGCAGAAATTAAGATGTTTTCAGTCGCATTCCCCTAAGTTGTCTCAGGCTAAGTGAGGCTTGCAAATGATGTGCTGGAATTAAATCCCAATTACGTTAATAAGGAGAAGGCAATTGGAAAGTTGCACGTGGGTCTGTGCTGGGGCACCGAGGATGTTGCACATCAGCAACAGGCACAGGGCTGGGGCTTCCAGAGCCCACGAGCTTGCAGAGCTGCTCCTGTTAGTGCTCACAGGAAGGTTTGTTCCTTTGCCTTTATACTGAGACAACACGAGAAACTTGAAATAGAATAGAAAGGCAGGAGCTGTTCTGTTACTGCCTTAACATGGTAGTGAAGAGCAGGTCCCCATGGTGTTAGTATGGCAACATACTGCAGCAGAAGAAATCTTAGAAGCAGAGGGAGTATTTGTAAACCTGTGCTTGGTGTGAGTTCAGCACAGCCACCCTCTTGCCATCCCTCCCTCCCTGAAATCCAGAGCTACTCCTCTCAAATGATTCCATCAATGTGGCTCGAGCTGTTTTGGCTGCAAGACCAAAGCCTAGAGAGCATATGTTTCCCAGAGTAATTCAGAGAACCCATAATGTATAGTGTTCACAACTGGTCTCCAGTTGTGAATTTTTAATTATGCCAGATCATTTTCAGTAAATGGGACTTCAGGCTCAATTAGGGCTGTCAGATCCAATTTTTCACTCACCTACTATTGAACTCATCCTATGTTGTTTGCAATAATTGCCAAATCCACAGGAAAGATAAGATTTGCAAAAAAGGAATGTCTGTGGCATTTCCCATTCTCACAACCTCCTTCAGCAGAGTGATAGGAGCATTGGATGCAAGGGAAAGTAACTTGCTTGGAGTGATGTTTAGACTGTTGAGAAGGATTTTTGCCTGAAATAGCAAGAATACAAAGTCTGGTCTTTGTATACATCAAGGCAGCTCAGCTTGCCAAGTCCAAAAACTTGCATCATAAAAAAATCAGATCATTTCCTCCAGTGTGAATGCAGTTTTGTGGGGCACTGTTTGTTGTGGGCTCTTGGCATGGGGTGCCAAGCCTGTACCTGAGATGTGATGGTCTGGTTGGAAGGGCTTGACTGGCAGGCTTGTGAAGAGCTTGCAGTGGTACTGGGGGGAGCAGTAATCTTCCCTCTGCTCCTCCTGAGGGCTCATCCCACCCTGGGGCTGCCCCACTGCTCTGGTAACTTCATTGGAAGTGTATTTGCCCTGTGTCTTTGTATTTCCTGAGCTTGCTCTCGCTGTTGTCTCTCTAAAGCAGAGACAAGGAAGATGGCCAGACAGCAAAACATGTTGCCTTTCCTCTATAGATCCATGTAAAATTTGATTTTGAAAACAAATGGGCACTGATCTGGAAGAGGCTGGAGGTTTCTGTTTACCAAGCTGGAGCTGTGCAGGGGCAGCTTTCCTCCTGCCTTTGGCTCCTGGGGCACCACAGAGCCACGAATGCACAGATCATCGTCTAAAATAAACCCTGAGCTGACAGAATGGTTTGTCCCCCACAAGCTGCCTGGTGCAGGTATCTGTGGGGAGGCCCCCTCTGCTCACCACAGGGAAGTGGGGTGTGTATCCAGACTTCCTGTCTGGGTGCAGGAGTGCATGGAGAGGTTTATTTGGAACAGAAGACAGCACACAGAAATAGCAAACTGTCTTGGGTCAGCCAGCTCTGCACTGGGATGCTCGGCTGTTTGCAGACAAATTGCACCCAGGCTCTTTGCCATACTCCTTCAGTGTCTGTCTCGTGGATAATGTGAGCATCTCAGCCACATCTGCCGGGGAAGTGTTTGAAGCAAAGTCCCTAACAGATGTTGAATGGTGCAGTGATGTCCACTGCATTCCTTCCTCAGCCAAAGGCAGTGGGGAGCCAGGCTGGCAGTGCTGTGAACCTGTTCTGAAGAACAGAAAGGCTGTGGATGTGTGTGAGTGTGCTGGGTGTTCCTGGGGACTGACTGCCCTCGTTGATCCCAAAAGGTTTGGAGAGGTTGTACTTATTTTTCACTTAAATCCCAGAGCAGAACAAAACCTATGGAATGGGAGAGAAGGGGATAAAAAGAGCTGAAACCAGTGTGAGTATGCAATGTGCCTGTCCTTGTCTGCTCCCTAAAGGAGTGGGTACATGGAAAGAAAGGGGTGGTGGGCTGTAGATGGTGGAGCCTTTTCCTGACCATCCACTTTCTCAGAGTGCTCAGAGACTGCACTGAAAGGAGAGCTGGGTTATAAACAACAACATCCGTATGGATCGCTGTCCCTTCCGCTCTCCGACAATGGCAGTGCCGGCTAATGGACCAGGCGGTGCTGGGCAGGGGGCTGTATTTACCCAGCCACTTACCTGAGCTCCAGCAATGGATTTCAACACCACTTAGCCTGCTGGCAAGTTAATAGCCTGCAATCTCTCCTCATCCTCGTAGTAAAACACTGACCCAGGTGAAGTCTGTGCTAACTGGGCAGAGAAAAACTGTTTATCCCAGCCAGACGCTGGCACCCACAATCTGGTCCTGGCTCCAGCGGGCACTTTGCTGACTGGCAGCTGCACTCCTGCACTCCTCTTGCCTTGCAGCCTGTTTCCTCACCCATTTCTCCTGTGTGTGTACTATTCTGACCCATGTATTTTTGTTGCTGAGCCCTTCTCTGTGTTTGATGCCTTTTCCTGGAGACAGGGAACAGCCAGTTCTCTCTATGCACTTATATCTTCTCCCTTGTTTGATCCAAGAAAACCATTAAGCAACAATAAAAGTACATCAGCAGTGGCACTCAGCAGAACTGGCTTTTCCTACTCTTCTGGCATTTTGCATCTTTGTCCCATTTTTATGCCTGATTTGAGATGACATATGAGCTGCTCTTGGCAGGAGGTCTGTAAAACGTCACTGGCACTCTTGGGACGTGGTGAATGCTGCTCTTCAGCAAAGCCATTGAGCGGTACCTCTGTGTTCTGCCCCTGCTGCATCTGCCAGCCTTCCATGCTGCATATCACTGTGCATCTCCATCCCATCTCAGAGGTCTCAGGAGGCACTTGTGCCGTTGAGTCAACCGCAGCTCCCAGCAATTGCTTCTCTCCATAGCCAGCTGGGTGTTTTCCCCTATATCCCTTTTCAATGCTTATTTATCCTCCACCCCAATTTGACAGAGGAGTCTCCAGATAAAGGAACCAATTGAAAAATTATGGGGAGTGTGGTGAGAGTGGAGGGAGGTGGATAGTGTGTTCATAAGAGGCTGATTTCTTTAGAAAATGAGGCTAAAAATAAGTTTAATAATGTTTTACTGAGCTTTTGCTTCAAAGCAATCTGCTGAGTGTGTCTCACTCCTTCCTGCTCTGGGCGTCTAACTGCTATCATGTTCTTGGCTGTAATTTTCTCTGCACTTTTAGGGAGGCTGTGAGATCTTTGCTAATCATGGAGGGCAGACAAACCTTCCATTTTAAAGGTCTCATAATAAGCAAAAGAGAGAAGGAAGTCACGGAGTAAATGGCACAGAGCTGCAGTGAATCTGTCACAGAAAGATGAAAGCTTGCACTCTGGTAGCCAATATTTGAAGTGGCACCTCCGAAGGCTCTGGCAGAGTGTTAAGCCACCACTGCTGGTGGCATGAGCCAGGTGCCTAAAAACAACCAGCTCCCCCATGCCGTGTGTGATGTGGGGGTGCCACAGCACCTCAGATGACCACACATGAGCAGAGACCAACTCTGCCAGTGCAGTAGTGGTGAAAAGGATATGGCTTTGATTTCCTTTTATCAAATTAGCCATATGGTGCTGCCTGAGTCTCCTGCTTGATGGAAATAGAGATCCAGAGAAGTGAGGAGTCGATTGCATTTTACAGATTTGAATGGCCTGGATGTCTGCGTCCTTTACAAAGCAGAGCACAGCCCACAGTGCCCCTACATCCACACCCTCAGGGACATGGCATCCTTCCTCACTAGTGCTGCTGGATGGTTTTTCATAGAGCATCTCAGCAGAGCTGTGCTGAGCACCGTCAGCCTGACAGCCAGGCAGGAGAGCACTCCGGTATTAATTAACTCGTCCTGCCAAGAGCAGGTATTGATTTGCTTTTACAGGACTTTGATGAGTCTTGATTATGATTCTATGGAGGTAGAAAGGTTTCCTGCCCTCAGAAGACTAGAGCAGCCATAATTATAAAATAATTGTGCTTGTTTTCCTCTAAAGTAGTATTTTATTATTTGATGAATCTCTTGTTTGTACTGAGTAGACAGTACGACTTCACAAATGACTTGTTTACTGTCGTGCTTTGATTTATAATTCTCCCTTAAAATTTTAGAGGGTGGGGTTTTTTTCCCAGATATGCATTCAAATTACTGTAAAAGTAGGTCACATCATATTGGTGCAGATGTTCCCCTTCCCCTCTCTCTCCAGCTCCCCACTGGTGTATGGGCTGACGATAAGTTTGTGCTGATGACCCAAGGCAGCACTTTGCAAAAGGTGAACCAATCTCATAAATCTTTCACCATGATCCTGCTGTGTGCTAAAGGCTTACGTGTAGTTCGGAATATTAATTAAAGACACTTAAACGGCGTTTTTTTTTAAAACTGTGTCCTTAGTGTCTCCTGCCTAGAAGAGATGCTTATTCTGCATTTGCCTTGCACGCACAGTCCCCTGAAGTGCTGGCTGGGGTCTGGGGAGTGTTGCTGGTGTGGGAGGGTGCAGGTCAGCCTTGCTGCCTGTGCCAGCCCTGATGTCCCCTCTGGGACTGTCCCCGAGCCCAGACGAGAATAGTGGGAGGGGTCTCTGCTCCACCAGGACTGCTGCGACCTGCCGTGAAACTGGGGAGAGGATTTATGCTGGTTTGTGTGGAGAAGGGAAGCAGGAACAGGGTAGAAGCTCAGTAAGGTAAGGCAGAAGCTGCTCTGGCAAGAGCAAAGGGGGTCAGATGTAGCAGGAAGCAGATTTATACCACTGTTTCCTCTGCACTGAATAGGAGTTTTCCCTTAGGAGGTTTTTATGGAGAGGTGCAAAGAGCTGTTAAGTCATTAGTGCAGTTTCCCATTGTGGCAGCATTATTCCTTGTTATCTCCACTTTATAGCTCCTCTTTCTCACCAGCGACTACTGACCCAATAAATATTTGTCCTGACTGCATTATCTGCATCCCAAATGCTTACCTTGTCCTCTGGCATGCAACTTAAAGACATTACAGCCCCTTTTTCTACCTGACAGGGAGAGTCTGGCAAGTGCTGGCCGCTAATGCCTGCTCGGGAAACAAATCCTGACCTTGGGTAAGGGCTGGGCAAGTTTTCCCCCACAAAAGCACTTTTGTTCCTTCAGCTTTTAAACCCTCGATTCCGAAGACGTCCTTGACGAAGAAGCTTCTAAAGCAGTCTCCCTATTTCACAGCACCAGCTCTTTGCCTTCTTTTTTTTTCTATTCCATTAACTCAGTGTTTTGCAGCCAACACTCCTGTTAATTAGGTGCTAATTTATTATTCCAGCCAGCTGTTATTACCGTGTAACCCACCCCCCCACGCAGATACACCCCAGCCCCAGGCTGTCTCAGGTCTGGGTTTTGGGTGTTTTTCCAGCCATGGCATCCCTGTAGGCTGGGTGACCAGCAGCTCCAAATTAGCATCCAAGGGAGACACCAAGGCCATGAAGGGGGAAAATCAGGTCCCCCCTGACCCTATGGACACTCTCGGGTTGTTTCTCAGTGTTTTCTTCCCTGGGTCAGCATCATGGCCATGCATGAACCCCTACTCCAGCATAGTCCTTTCCCGGCAAACCATCCCCATGAGCACTGACAGATCTTCTCCTCGGAGGGGAGTGGGTTGTGTCTCATGGTCAGTTGGTTTTAAAGAGGTGTGATTGCTGATTGGAGCACATGCCATCCCTCTCCCATCTGGACTCCCTCACGTCCATTAAAACCCAGCAGCATCTCTGTGGGGGAAAGATGAGTGACACTGGCAAAACTGGACAGCAGTTTTCTTACTTTATTCTTAAAATTTTTTCTCTAAATATTCACCAGGGCTTTTCTGATGGAAAAGCAAACTAGTAAAAACACCTGAAGAGAGGAGTAATTATCCAGCTGGCTCTTGTTAGTGCATTTCATAGCTATCAAAAACAATGTTCTCCTAGCTCCCTGCCCTTGCTTCAATTCATTAATTAGTGATATTAATTAGTTGTATTAATTGCAAGCTGATACTTCTAAAGCAAAGGAGACTGAATGCAAGAATGTGGTTCATAACCTCTCTGTGGATGAGCAGAGGTTTCTTTCTGAATATTGTAGGTGCCCTGGAGAGTTGTGGAAATGCCTGTCAGGTAGCAAAGGTGCCTATGTCCATTACTGCTAGCAGGAGCATCCTACAATTTAGGAGTTAAAACGCTGTTTTTAATAATGTTGTTTGTGCGTACAGGATCACAGCTGCTGTGCTAGTGTCTCCCTGCTCAGTGGATGTTGTTCTTGCCTGTGTGTTGAGGACATTTCTGTTGCTCAGCATCCTGGTGTGCCCTCCCCACCTCCCCTCTCTGGCTGTGGTGCTCTGTGGGTTTTGTCATGCTCTGGTGAGCCCATGTGGCTTGAGGGCTCTGCTGGCTCAGCTCTGCAACTGGTGTTTCAGAAGGTGGTGAGTCCTCCTGACTCCATGTCACTGCCCCGAGGGATGTTTGTCATGGCTCCTTCTAAGCCAGATCAGATGGAAAGCCTGCATCAGCCCCAGTTCCCTGCTCTAATGCCAAGAACAGATCTGTTGTTGCCCATCCTGAAGGTCCAAATTCAGCTCCAGGTTTGTTGCCAAAACAGCAGCCTCTCTGCAACACAGCTGTGTCAAGTCCTTGTGGTCTGGTGGCGTCAGTCGTGTCACTTGAGGATACAGCACGGTGTCACCGAGCCCTGCAACGACTCAGCCTTAGCAACATGATTGAGGTCATTTGTGTAACCAGATGTGCTGAGGCTTTAAGACAGGCTGGCGCTTGCTGTGAAGATGTAAAGGTGTATCGTGTAATTTAGGCTTTCAGGTCTTTTGCATATGCCACAGTCGCTTAAGAGGATCATTTTGGTCAAGGAGAGCAAGGCACTGCCATCAAGGAAGAGAGCTCTGTGGAGATGGGCACGTGAGGAGACAGGTCACAGCATGGTGGCACAAAAGACTGAAGATGCAGATTAACAAAAGATGGTTTGGTCAGAGAATTGGGGTGCTGCAGTCAATAATCCCATTCAGTTTTGTTTGTGCTGTGGTCAGTCAACTCCCCCGTGATGCTCCAAGCTTGATAGGAGCAGGTAAACAACTTTTGCAATTTATTTAGCACAGCTTCCAGGATGTGAGTTGAACAGAGAGACACGGAAGCGGGGAGTTCAGGTACAGGTCCCTGCTGTGCTCCTGCAGGGCAATGCCAGGGTGAGCAATCCACACAGCCAGTCCTCCTGTCAGAGATATCAAAACTGCTTGGATTTAATCCCAATGATGCTTAGAGATCAGGTAGTGTCAGGGGTATTTAGGGTCTTTAGTCTGAAGATGTGCCAGGTATTGCCAGCTTCTGCAAAATACCCAAGCTGGTTTTTGATTTTAATTTTCCCTCTCCCTCATTTTATATCTAGAAATGTCACTAAATATTAGTGCATTATTTTGGGCTGGATAAGCCATCAAGGCAGGATCACATGGTGGCATTGAAGAAGTGGTGGGACAGTCACAGTTGGAGCATGGGCTTTCCTGTCATTACTTCTTTCCCTGCTGTGGGAAGCTGCCCCATCACCAGTTTTTTGCTTTCTGTGGCACAGTTACCCTTGGGAGCTCAGCAACTGAGTTGGCAGTGAGGTGCCATTGTTCCAACCCATGGGCAGGAGAAATTCACTTGTCTGAAAACATGGTGCTGGGCAGCCCTGAGGAGCAGCTGTTCCTCAAGCAGTTCTTTTGTCCATGTAGGTTAATGGCCCTTTAGACCAGGCAGTTGTGCAGATTTTAGGGGTGCAGCTTTTTGGGGGTCTCTTTGCAAGGGGCTGCCAAGGTGGGATCGTGCATCTGCAGAGTGGGGCTGCCTGTGGTGTGAGCTGTGCAGTGACTGAGGGCATGCTCAGACCCTAGGGCTCACAGTACATGCTCACCTGACTCCTCTCAGTGTTGATCTACGGGCAGAGGCTCACTAGGTGGTTAACACTTTTCCCCCTGCTGTGTGCTCTCACAACTTGAGGTAATGTGGTGATTTGACAGCATTTCTCCCTGACACCAAATATAAATCAGCATTTGGCACAGTTGTGCAGGACTGCAGTGCTGCTGGGGCAGAGGCAGTGCAGAGGGTGCTGTCAGTGTGCAGCCAACGTGCTGCTGGCATACTGAAACCTGAATTTCTGCAGCGTGCCAGCCCCAGGAGAGTCATACTGCAAACAGCCCCTCTTGTCCTCACAGACCCTCGGCTCATCACCTGGACCAGACAGTCAAAACTCATCACTTACTTCTGACTTGGGGGCCAGCTCCGTCCATGAGGTGCCCTGATGGCCTGGTGTGAGCACAGGAGCCCGAGCTGGCCCACGGTTAATTAACTATGAGAACCATGAATTCTGTAAGACTTCACAATTAATTTCTTAATTTCTTTTTTCTTGCTGTTTTTGTTAATGAATTCATTCCATGTGCTCATGGAAGCATCCTGGTGAGACTTGAAGAGCTGAATTACAAGGGGGAAAAAAAGCCTCTCATTTTGCACCAGCATTTAGCTGATGAAATGTAAAGATGCAATGAGCTGATTAGTGATTCTGGTAATGTAATTAATGCCTCTGTTCTTTCATACGTGCAGAGCTGGAGGTCGAGCTGAGTGCTCTGTGGAAATTTGCCCTGAATGTGCAGTTCAGTGTGCTCAAAGTTATTGCTCCCTCGTTATGATTCCTCCAGTAATTCCAAATTAAAGTTGATATACTTGTAAACGAAAAGCAGGGCATGCCTGTGAATTGCATGGGCTGGAGAATTTGGCTGCAGGATGGGAATGTTAATGCCGTGTTCTGCCACAGACCGGCAGGGAGGGGCTGTAGCAGAGCAAACACCTTGGTGGCTGTCACTCCTGCCAGCTGCAGAGCTGGTGGTGGGGCCTGTCTCAAATCCTTGTCTGCACTTCCCTGGCTGCTGCAGGCAACCAGCCTGGCGTGGTTCTGCAGTTACATCTTCTTAACATCGCAACCGTCATAAACCATTAATGTAATTCCCAGTCTGAAACCAAGCTCGGATGAGCTCATTTTTCCATGCAACATGATTTTGGCATGCCTTACATGAAACTTTTATCTTTTTTTTTTTTCCTCTCCCATTTTTAATAAACATCACATTATCAAAATATTAGTGACGCTGGATTTGCCACCGTTGGTTTACCATAGATAACAGCGTGGAGTGTTCTTCCCGTTCTGATTCAATAGTGCATGACAAGGGAATCCAATTTGTTCAGATTTAGATGACATGCCTCCAATTATGTAATTCCATTAGGAGGTGCCTGCAGCCAAGTCTGTGCTCACAGTCTCAGCAGACATAACTCTAATGGGACGTGTTGCAATATTGCTGTGTGGTAAGCACAACTTTGATAGAGAGCACGACCTGTCTCTCCCAGTCGTGTTTGTGGGAATGGAGAACACGAAAAATGACCCAGCTGTACTTGGGGCTCTAATCTGGCAATAAGTTATGTCACTACAAGAACAAAGCTTTGCAATGAAAGGTGAATTTGCAATGGCTATGTATTTTATGTATTCAAAATCAGTCAGTAAATGCAGCACTTTGAATATGATCTTATATTCAGTTCCATAAATGGAAGATATATTGGTTGCAGTTTTTTCTCTTGAATACCATCTCAGATTCCTATGTACTTGGGAATGTTGGATATTTATGAGAATATAAAGCAGTGATGAAAACATAAGACTAAATCTTAGCACAGTTACAACTTGCTTTAAATTATTAATCTTTAAGAAGCATGATAAAAAATTCTGCTATGCAAATTCTGTGGCACTGGAGTTGGTGTACATATCCATTACCATAGAGCTATCTAAATAGTGGTTTTAAAATAATTGTGTAATGTTGATGCAGAGTTACAGTTTCTGCAGGCAGGAAAAGGCAATTCTAGTGGCAGATCTGTCTCCCAAGAAGTGGGATGTAACACCACTCATAAATAAAGCTGTTTAGATGAATTTAGCATCACTTGCAAACCAGAAGATTTCTGCAACGCCTTTGGGTAACATGGCTCAGGCAGGGTTTGGCAGGGCTCAACTCCCTAAGGGCTTGGAAGAAGCTGAATGGGCCATGTGGGGTGTATTTTTGGTAAGGGTGCTAGACCTGTGAAACTGCAGAAATTTAAAGGCATTTAGTAGCCATAAAAAGGTCAAAGCTCTGACAACCGTGTGGCATCTCTTGCTCAGTCTTGCCCTGTGTTTGGGCTGGACCTGCAGACAGGTTTGTTCTGCAAAGCAGGGATGTGAGTTGTACCTCTGTTGGCCAGTACTAACTACAGCTTGGCCAAACATATAGTATTTAAATATATAACTTTTATTAAGCAGAAAAGCTCCCTAATCCTTGCTCTGGGAAAGTATGAGTGATAGCATCTCTACTTTCATAATCTTCTGCAGTTCTCACATGAATATATGAAAGAATTTAATAATGTTCCAGGTTAGAAAATGATCATGCATATGCATACATCTTTAAAATCTGTCTTCTCTGACTTTCTTTCCCCTTACTTATGTCAAGAGAGGAAGCCAGCAAACGATTTCAATGTATGATGCATCCAATATCACCTTTCACATAAACAGAAAAAATATGCTTCCTCTGTTGATGTGATGAGACCAGGATGCATTTAAGTGTCTAGAGAAAGTGTCATTTTGTTTAAAATAATGGGAAGAGGATCCCAGTCGCAGTATGTTGAAATGAGTTATGGGGCTGCTACTGTTTTAATGACAGGATGGGGGGGATGCAACTGAAGATGCTGCTGCTGTGCCTGAGGCCAGATCACCACTGCTGGGAGCCCTTTTGCACCTGCTGCTCTTGTCCCCATCCCTGCACGGATGCTTTGCCAGAAAACCCCGCTCAGGTGATGTTTGGCTGTGCATTAATCTGGCCCCTCAGTGGATTGCTTAGCCTGCAGATACAATGGAGAATATCAACCTCAGTTCAAAGCCCAGTGTAATTTCGTGGGAATGAATTGTTCAGATAAATTTGGTAGAGCACAGTTTCTTAATCTGCTAAATGTGAAAAGACACTGCTGCCTGCAATTTGGGAATAAATTAGATTATTCTAGATTAACCCCTCCAGGGATGGAGAGATAGGAAGAGGCTGTTTCTGCTCAGACAGTCAATTTTCAGGTTTATTTATCGCAGCAATCCAACTGCCAGTGTGACTGAGAGCAGAGCCTGAGCTGCTGCCATGCACTTCATCATGCTCTGGAGCACCTGTTTGCCAGGTTCAAATGCAGGAGCATCAATCTGCTGCAAACCAGGCCATGTACCCCAGCACTGGGGGCACTGGACACTGCTTTGGCTTCTCTCCCTGGGGACAAAATACCCAGGCGTGTTTCCCTGGGTGTTCAGGAGTTCACTGGGAAGTTTTTTTAAAGCAGCTGTGCTCCAAGACAAGCTCAGTCCTCAGATCCCTTCCAATCTACAAGCGCCCTGTTTGGTTCCCTTTAGGAAGAAGTTCCTGGGTGGGCTTAGAGGAGCATCACAGATCTTGCCATCTTCACCCCTGGGTAGTGCTGGATTAAGTGACAGTGAGCAAACCTGCACTCAAGAGGCAGAGCCCACGTTGGCAAATGCTTTTGTGACTGAGCATCGCTGCCTGTCTGCAAAGCTGGCATTGGCCCCTTCACCTCCAAAGCTCTGCTCCATTTCAAAACAAAATGGGAAAAATCTGGGATCCAAAAGATCCATGCATTGGTCTGTGCAGCACCTCCCTTTGTCTGATCCTTGCAGGAGTATTCCACATCCCAGGGGTGTCTGCACAAGCTGAACAGTGAGAGCCGAGCTGGTGGTCCCAGCACTGTGCCAGCACAGGGGCATGACAGCAGGGGTGCCCTTCCTTGCAGACCTGGCTCGAAGCTGATGGTGAGAGGAGTTATTGCTCAGTACTGTGAGTGGTGAGAGGAAATGTTCAGTGTATTACTTTCTGGGACACCTTCCCAGAAAACGTTTCCTTGTCATAATTGCAGCACTGATGCCATAAGCCCCAGCAGCAGCTCCCCTTTAGTGGAGATGAATGGAGTGGAGTATCAGGAAAGCTTTCCAGGATTCAGTTTGGTCACAGCCTGTTAAATCAAGAGCCTGTTCAATGAGGGCATCGTGTGCTCCTCAGTCTGGCCACACACAGCTAAGAGGGACAGCTGAAAACTCACTGTTTGCTGCTTGAATCTGGGGATGCTGCTACATCTGTTCCCTAGGAGTCACTGGACTCACACCCTTTCCTGGTGTGTTGTCTGAACTGGATAATAAAGCTCCTCGAAGCAAGGATC
The DNA here is from genome assembly GCA_013400955.1 of Drymodes brunneopygia. Classification (NCBI taxonomy): domain Eukaryota; kingdom Metazoa; phylum Chordata; class Aves; order Passeriformes; family Petroicidae; genus Drymodes; species Drymodes brunneopygia. Next base: position 1,990,467 of record VZTZ01022849.1, on the reverse strand, counting down.
ACCTTTGCCATGGTGCTGTCAGTCCAGGAGATGAGTATTCCCAGGTCCTCCTTGTCCCCATCCACGTGTGTGGCTCCTGTGTCTTGAATTATATTTCATGTTTCATAAGAGAGGGGAAATAAACATGTGAAACTGAAGCTCTGATCTTAGGCATTGAGGGTTTTTTGGAATGATGGTAGACCAACAATGAATGGAAAAGCTTCTGGCTTTGCTACTCTTGTCTCCTGGTGATGTGGGACTTGGCACTGGTGGGTCCTGAAGGGACACTCATTCCATCCTGTGCCTTCCCCTTGGGGACACTGTCTGAGGGGACTGCTGAGTACACCAGATGGGTAGAGAAGGAAATCTCAGGACTTAAAACTGATATGAGTGGAGGTCACTGAGGAAGAGGCTGAGGTAAATAAATCAGGTCCTTCATGGAGGTGGGGGTATCAGGATCACCTCTTTGCTCCCTTAAGTAGGGCAGTACCTCAGTGCTCTCCCACTTCTTACCTGCTGTGCTTTTGGGATGTGCAGAGTTGTGCTCCACTCCGTTTCCTCATTGGAAACATTTGCTTGGAGGAGGATAGCTTGGGTCGAATTTCCCAAAATTTCCCACCTTTTCCAAAGCTGCACTCTCAGCATTGGAGGGTTGTGGTGTTTCAGATGGGTAGGGGAGATGCAGTAGAGACAGAACTTAAAGCTTATGATTGGTGAACTGTAAATTTGAGCTGGAAAATGTGGCTGTACTGTAAAATTCAGGACACCATCTGTTTCATTGCTTACTTGCAGTAACATTTGTACTTGATAATTAAAATGTCACACACATTTTTAGCCAGAATAATCCATGGAGGAGTAGAACTGTGTCTTCTGAAAATCTTTCAGGAGATACTCACAGATAGGAACGATACTTTTTTGAACCATCTTTTGCTGCTCTTAGAGGAGTTTTGCTTCTTGCCTTTTTGTTTGTTTTCCTTTTTTTTCTTCCATATTTTGAGGAGGAGGTTAGGGGAGTGGGAGCAATGGCAGATCCTTTTGGAAGGAGCTGTGACCTTAGTGAATAACCCTACATGTCATGTGGTTTATTTTGCTTTAGGTTTATCATGCCGGGTTTATCATATCCCTTCTGGCAGGGGTAGGTTATCTTTGACTTCAGCTGAAATCAGCTTGGTTTTAAGGGTTTCTCAGCTGGCCTAAGCAAGACTTCCCTTCAGCTGAGGGTTCAAAGTGCTGCCTGCTTGTTTGGCTGTGGGTGGTGAGGGCTGGGAGCTCAGGGCTCAAGAACTGCAGTGAGAAGCTGCTCAGAGAAAGGTCAGATCTTGGCCCAAACTTGTGATACCCTCGTGGTGAGAGAGCCAGAGCAAAGGGCAAAGCAAGTAGCAGTGTTCATAGGCAGTGGAATTGGGTGCTTTTTGCATAGCAGTGCCAGTCCTTCAGCTGGCACACAGGGGAGCTGGATGCCTCTCATTGCCCAGCCCAGGCTGTTGCCTCTCTGTGGTGGCCTCAGTTCAGTTGCCACTTTGGCTGGAGTTTGCTTCATGGCACTGAAAAGATGGAAAAATTGAATTTGCTTTTGACTGTCTACAAGTAGTATTCTGAATGTCTTAATGCTACAAATTAATTAACAATATAGGGGGCATCTGAAATCCAGAAAAATGCAATGTGTGTCCAAGTGATGTCAGTGCTGAATGGGCTGTCACTGACTGCCAGGAAAGCGTCTGATGAGGTTTTTCCAGCCCAGTTTCCAGGCACACCACAAGCTTGGACTGTGTGGATAGTCCTTCTGAGCACAGCACAATGGACACATCCCTGGGTTTCTATAAGAGGCTAAAGTGACATTTTCTATTAACGTGGCTTTCTAAGGGCACTGTCCTCACTGATCCAGACTGAGTAAGATACACTTCTACTAAATGTTTGGGGTGGAACTAGCAGACGTGGGAAACAAGATGTTCTGCACATCTTGAAATGTTTACTTAGTCTTGCTTGCTTAGCTGATGTAAAACCCCTCCCAGCTGAGCTTTGACACAACAAATGCATCCATGGAGTTTTACTAGAAATGCACTCTGCTGTTCCATGAAAATTTTAAATCCAGTTATGTCAACTGTGTGTGAATACAAGTTTTAAAATCCTGGTCTGCTGGGAGCCATTTGGAGCTCAGAGTGTTGTGGTGCATCGGAGTGTGCCATCAGTAACTAGTCAGGATTAAAGATGAAGTCTGTGGAGGAACCACAGCCAGTACCTCAGAAACACTTCCCAGCCAGCCACATGCTTTCAGGGCTGTCTCCCATCTTAAATCAAACATCCCAGCATCCATGCAGACCTTGTACGTCAGAGCTCAAGATGTATCCTTGCAGGATGAGGCCCTGTGCTTCTGCCAGGAGACTGTATTGTAGTGTGTGAGAGAGGGCTTAAAATATTCTAATTGTCTGCTATGAAATTGTAGTTTTGTTCCCTGGAGTAGAAAAGTGAGTTTAAATCATTAACGCCACAAGTCTCAGTGATGATTACAGAAATGTTTGCAAGTGACTTAATCAGTATAGTTTGTCTGAGTGGCCCATTTTAATATTATTGCACTGATTAAGTTTTCTTAGCTAATATGTGTTTCATTTCCAATTCAATTAAATGAGAATCCCCTTCCATTACATGATATTACAGTAGTGCCCTAGTGGGGCAGGAGCACACTTGGTATTTTCAATTGATACAGATTTCTTCATTATACAGTCTCATGGTGCTCAATGGAATCAATGAGAGCTGAAATTAAAACTGTAGAAGTTGCAGCTGTAAATACACTGTCCGTTCCTCTATCCCTCTTTTGGCAGCAGGCTGAGAATTATATTAGTATCAGTTCATTAATTACATTGCAAAGATATTTTCAATAGATGCTTGCTTTTGACAAAATTCTAGAAAGACTGGGAAGGATTTTCCTTGGATTTCTGTAAGCGCAATCATTATGATAAGCAAAGTATAAGTTGCACTAATGTGCCTTTTTTATGTGCTATATGTCCTCAGTTTAGTTTTTAAAAGCACTTTTGTATAACCTACCGTGGGATGTATTAACCAGCATACAGAAGATTATCTGCAAATGGCTTGTGAAGGAATTACATTCTATCGTGTGAGCCAAACCTCCTCCTTTTATGTATTATTGAAGAGGATTGATTGAGCTCTGATACAGTAACAAATGATTTTATAAATACCTCTCTGGAGTTAATTTCCCATTGTGGCAGATGCAGAGCTCTCGGGGCTGATTGTGTGATCTTTTTCTTGAGAGCTCCAAGGTTTCCCCAGCGCTGAGGTGGGGATGTTCAATGTACAAAGGAGTTGGGAGGGGTGCTCAAGCGGCGATTACGGAGCGCTCAGGATACAGGATAAATCACAACTCCTAAGTACACATTCATGTGTTCATAAAGAAGACAAGAGTGCATGCCAAGCCCTCAGCACCTGCTTCCTCCTGGATCATATTAGCCACAGAACCTGCAAATGAAGCACCCAGGGCTCAGTGATCTCTTGCTCCCTGTGGGTAGTTGGTGGCTGGCAGGACGAGTGTCCACAGCCCTGGGCCACCTTGGGCAGGTTCAGTGTGGCAGCCCCTGTCTCATTTCTCTGTTTTCATGCAGCTCCATGCAGCCACGTGTCAGCTCGTGCCCTCTGCTTGCACAAGCAGAGCCTGTCGGAAATATTGGTTTTATTCGATTATTAAAAGTATTTTCATCTGGTCAGAGACTATGTGGCCTTGCACATTTAAGACGTAGCTAAAATATATATGGATATAAGGATAAGGCTTTTTTATTGCTAAATAGATGCTTTTTATAAACAAGAAGTTGGATTTTTTTTTCAGAATATAATAAATATTTTAACATAGTTATTCTGGCTCCATAAGTGCAATGAAAATGTTAGCCTTGGCATATCAATCGCGTTTTACAGATGACTGTAATTTCCTGAATGTCAAAACTCCAAATTTCTCTACTAAGCAAACTTTTCAGTGGCAAAATAGATTGCCTCCATAATATATCACTGTGTGCAAGAAAAAATGAAATCTTTATGTACTGTATTATGAATCAATGAGGCATTAAGATTCTTGGAAGGGTGAGTGGACTCTGGAAAATGAAAAACTGCCACTATTCCATCTCTGTAAACCGCTGCTTATGGAGTGTAGGCTTTGCAAACCTCGATCTTTGCCACCGCAGAAATATCAGTTATGCGCTGAAACTAATTCCTGCAGCAGCATTTAGATGGGGTAAATACTGTTGTAAAGGTCTGATTTATAGCAGCATCCTATGGTTATTCACCAGCTCTGTTGCAGTGGCCTTCTTTTTGCTTCAGGATATCTGCCATGCTTTTTAATGAATCTGTAAGAGCTCTGTGATCGGGGCTGTGCTGTACCTCACCTGGAAGATGTGTGTGATGCAGCTCCAGGGGACAGGGACAGCTCCTCACACCGGGAGCAGGAAGGTGCTCCTGGCACTCTGTGGGTGTCAGAGCTCAGTGTTTCAAAACACATCACTCAGACCTTGAGTTTTCTTAGTGTGTATTAAAAGCAAAACTCAGCTCTGCCTCCTGTTTATTAAGGGGTAATCGCCTCAGGCAAAAAAGGCACTTTCCAAAGCCAAGGCCTTACACACTGCCAAGATCTCACAAATCCAGCATCACCTGTACTGCAGCTCATCATCCAGCACAATGGAAACATGGCACACATCAATCCTCCTGTCACCTTCTCTCTCCTTTCCTTGGGTTTTACCTCCCATGTCCAGCCTGGGGGCTCAGCACCACTGCTGCCCTCCATCCTGATGCCTCTGACATATAACTGAGCTCATGAGGTGGGAAGCTTTACTGCTGTAGATAAGCTGTGATGGAAGCTGGGTGTTTCCAAAAGGCAGTTCAGTCCTTTATCCAGCAGGTCAGGTGGGTGGGGTGGGTCTGGGCCCCTCTGCCCAGCATTACCAGGCTTTCCCATGCCAGGCTCCAGGGTGGAGGCAGAGGACTGGGGGCTGGCACCAGCAGCTGAGTCACTCTTCTGTTTGAGGAGTCTTGAACAGAAACTTCCTTCTCTTTTGATGCACTACTGAAAAAAAATAATTAAAAAGGCCACTGTTCTTGCTGAATTGGTTGTGAGCAGGGGTATCCTGCAGAGATCTTAATAATACAGGCAATTATGAAATTAATACCACTCTGGCAGATCTGCAGGGCCGCTCTCCCCTCCGCAGGCAACACTGTGGACAATTATTTTGTGCGTGAGGGTAGCTGGGAGCATCTGCGTGTGTGAGGCTGCATATTTTTTACTTATTTAAAGTCTTATTTTCATTATCTTTGTTTGCGTATGCCATGCCTGCACATATATGAATGTGTACCTTGACCTCCTAAATCACTGCCTTCCTCTGTGCCTGAAATGCTTTTTTTCTGCAGATCTTTCGTATTTGGTAATTTCACGGGCAATGATGGGCTAGTGTAATTGCTGTTCTTGAAAAATCCAGCTCCTTTTTATGGGTTCCTCTGGCACTTCTCTCCTGCTGCCGTTGCTGTGGGTAGGCTGCTGGCTTCCTCCCCCCACCATTAGTGTTTCTAGACAAAACATCTCTGTGATTCATTGGGTGCTGATAGAAGTGAAAACTTAATGATTACTTAGAGGAAATGTAAATTTGCATTTGCTAACGGCTTTAATTCGCAGTCCTGAAATACTTATCTCCTTTCCTTCCAGGCCCTTTTTCAGAGCTAATGCATGATTTGCTTCTGCCACCCTGAGACCCAGAGTAAAGGAATATAGTCCAGGTAGTCTTGCAAGCTGCTGCAGAGGAAAGGGGTGTTTGTTCCTTCTCTCCCTCCCCATAATCTTTATCCATCAGTTCTTTAATGAAGAAGGGACTCGTTCATCTAAATTTTACTGTGCTTTGAATTTTGGATGAGGTGGACCTGGGAGTTCAGTTTCATTTAAATGACTGAATAACAAGAGGTCTCGTAGGAGCAAGTAGTAGCCAGCCCAGGGTCTGTTTGCTGGGCAGGAGCTGCACTGAGGTCCTTGGTTAGAGGAGAGGAGGGGAGCAGTCCTGTTCCAATACCCCTGCTCCATGGTCACCTCCTTGCAAGAGCTGTGACAGTGACAGGGGAGGCCCTGGCATGGGTAGCCAGGCTGCAGATCCAGATCCAGGGCATGGAGGCAGCTGTGGGATACTGGGCATGAGATCTTCTCCCTGTGGCTCACGGGGGACTCGACAGCCCCCCTTGTTCCTCTCCCACTCTGAGATGGGGTTTGTTGCTGCTGTGTGTGGGGCCAGGAGGCCTTGGAGCAGAGCAGCACTGTGGGAAGCCCATGGGCAATGAATGCATCTCCACTGCTGCCTTTGCCATCCACATCACTGCCGGGAAGCATCTGGGACCAATCTGGAGTGGATGCAAACATTTGATTCCCAGCGCTGCCTCGGTAAGCTTGCCAAATATTTTGGCCTCATCTCAGTGAGTTATGCTGCAGGAGCAGCTCTTGGCAGGGAAGAGGTATTCTCATTCTGGGGGAGGTTCCAATCAGGGATGGTTGAGGCAGGAGAGGCTCTCACCAGGATGCTCACCCCTGTCCTTTCGATTGTGTCTCTAGGTGTCAAAGTTTGCTAAGAATCAGGATGAGTCACAGTATTAAATGAACGCTTTGCCTCTCTCTGAGTGATCTCCAAACGGATGCCTGGCTCCAACAAATTAGGCAGCAGCGGTATTTCTCTTGGAGGAACAATTTGTGGTATTAGCAAATCAAATTCTCAGTGGGCCACTCTTGATGGGAATTAACCTCAACTTCTGGGAGCAAAGCGCTCGGCGCCCGGCATGGCATAATTGAGTTTGACTTCTCAGAGAGATGTGGCGGCTGTGATTGATCGGCTGGAGACCCTCTGCCAGAGATTAAAATCCATCAGCAGCTTGGGAGCCCATGGGGAGGGTTTCTAAGAGCAGAACAAGGAATGTGAGACTCTCACTGTTCACGTTCCTGACCTTCCGTCATTGTCTGTGACTTTGCTGTCAAATAATCCTGAGCAGGGACATTGTTCCGAGTGGTGTGGGATGAGGGAGAAGTGCAGGAGTCTGCCTGGGACAGTTTCACTTCATTGCTGGGAGCACTGGAGGAGGAGGAGATGGGATCTCAGATCCGTGCATGAGGCCACAGCGTAGGAACATCTTCGTGTGGTCAGATGATCTGAGACAAGTTGCCATCTCAAAAAAACCCCAAATTGCTCAGCTTTTAAAAGAATGAGTATGTAACTACCCTTTTATAAGTGAGCTCTGTAGATTTTTATTCAGCAGCATGAGTGATTTGTGCAGAGGGGAAGGACGTGGATGTCCTTGTGCTGCTTGCTGGCTCTGGTGAATTGTGCATTGTTTCTGGTGCTGAAGTGCCAACCCTATGATTATTTTTCTTTTTTCAGTAGCTCCGTCCTTAATCCTTTGCATCATATGCAGAATCTCTGCTGCAGGGTTTTAGTTTGTTTTATTTGCATTTCTGCTGGATGTGGCACAAATCTGGTCTGTCCCTTTGCCCCTGCACCTTCTGAGGGAACTTTCCTTTCAAAATATCCATCTTCACCTGGAGCAGAACTTGGTTTCACACTGACCTGTTAATGTACCACAAAGTCCATGACTGGGGAAAAAACCCCACACAGATTTGGAAACTTAACAAATTTCCTTACCTCCCCCATCTCCACTCAAAGAGATGGAGACACTTGTATAAAATTGCCTCCCAATTACTGCACAAGCCTCGTCTGTGACTCCAAACATCCTAGCCAGGCTTGCCATCTGGCTGAGCTTGACCTAGATACAAACTGGTGTGTTTGAGCCAGCTTAAAGCATAGCCTTACTTTCATGGTGAATGGGAGTGCCCCAGTACTTTCCCTGGAAATCATAGCTCTGCTTCCTCAGCCCTGGCTGAAGCTGTGTTTTCCTGGGTTAGTTTGCCCCCAGGAGCAGCCTGTGGGGAAGATGAGGATGTTTCTGAGGCTGTGCAAAGGCTGTATGTTTCTCACCCTCAGTAACCTACAACCCCCTTCTTGCTACTGCCTCATCTATCAGCAGAAATGGGAAAAGGTCACTCAGTCCCTCCACTACTAATCCACTAATGGATGTAATGGTGAGTGGATGTTCAGCTTTCAGCTCCCCTCTCCAGTCCTTACCTCACAGCTCCATCAAGCCAGGCTCAGGTTTCCAGGCTGAAGCCATGGCAGCTGCCAGCGTCTGACCTCCAGCCATCCCTTGACCTCAACAGGCAATTAAACAGTGGGGCAGTGGGGTTGGGATGAGATGTGCTCTGACTTTGGGAGATTCTGACTCCTTTTGATGCATAATTAGAGTCACCCCCTCCTCACCTCTTTAGTTCTGCACACAATGAGCCCCCTGAGCACCATGCTGTGGGTACCTGCATATCCCTTCCCTGGCAGCTTCTCTGAAGTCTCTGGCTTTACTCAGTGTTGTCATCCCCTGGGGTTTCACAGTTCCTTACTTGGACTTCAATTTTTTTTTTCTTTAATTTTTTTTTTAATGTTGCAATTAGAAGTTTGATACAAGGATTCTTAAAAAAACTGGTTAGATTGAAAAAAGAGAATCTCAATCTGCCCCAGTGTTTGGCAGAGGTGGGGAGAGGGCTGGCAGGAATGGACCGCGTGACCACAGGATTATCCTTCAAAGCAAGCAGATGCAGCATGAGGAGCAAACTCAGCACTGTGGGACTGTTCAGTCCCCCCATTCCTCAAGGAATAGCAGGGCTCAGGGAGATACCAGAAGCAAGTCACTGTTACATCATCCCACATTCCTTATGCCTTCAGGGTCAGCCTACTTTGTGAGCTGCCCTTGAGCTCCCTTTCTCTGTTTCATGGCCACCCAACTTCATCAGAAAAGCCATGTTTCTGGTGAAACAGCTCTAAGTTGGAAGGATGATTTCACACTAGTTGGAGCTCTACCTGCCAACATATTGTTTCAGGCTCTGAAGCACACACTTCAAGGAACGGGCAGGAGCTCAAACACCCCCTTGGTAAGACAACAGAAAGAACAAGCTGTTACGTACAGAGCTAAAAATAATTGCAAAGCTTTGAGTCTTCCTTGGTTGCAGCAGAATGATGCTCAAAGTGCTGATGGCTGAGTTCATCTCTGGCACAGCTCTGACTTGAGGATGCATTAAAGCTTTTGTGACTTTCTGAAGCTCAGTACACATGAACGCAGAGCAGCGCAGCTGCTTTCCTGGAGCTGCCATGGTTCCTCACTTGGAGGAGAGGCTTGGGGCAGAAGCTGATGTTCCCAAAAGGGTCAGTAGAATTTTAATAGGCAGGCTTAAGAGGGAGAGAAATGCATAAAATTGCTGAGATTGGCCCAGCAACTGGCAAAGCATCTCTCTCTAAGACATCTCATTTCTTGAAAGTAGGATTCATCTGGGAAACAACAACATGGAATAAATAACAGCTGTGAGCCTGTTTCAGCAAGCTGTGCTCAGGCCAGGGAGGATATGGGCCCCACCTGGGGCATCTCTTGACTATCCCTGCCTGCCATCCTGAGCTCAGGGTGCTGAGGAAGCCCAGACACCTCCATGCTCACTGCAGAGTCCAGTGAACATCTTTACTCAGCCTCGTCCCCCCGGTCTCCCTCGGCTGCAGTGTTTCCCTGGCAGGCACAGATGGAGATACCTGCCCAGATAAGGCAACCCAGGCTGACAGTGATCTGTTACAACACAGCCTCCTCCACCAACACACCAGTTTTTATTCATTCTTTTGTTTTTGCAACAGCAGCCAAGGGAGATGCTTTGTCACCGCCTGTGACCAAAGAGCACAAAGGGAGAGTGGCTGAAGAGTGAACTATAATAAAACGCTCACTATATTGATCTTGGCTCAGGATTTGTTTCCCTTCTTGCATTAACTCCCCATCGATTTCCGTGATGACCTTAGAGCATACAGTCTGGTTGGCCTTCTCCTTCAGCTGGTAGCACCATGTGCCTGCACCCTTCTCCCCTGAGCTGAACTGCTCATGGGCCAGCTCATACAGGGGGCTCTGGAATGAGCAGGGCTTGGCTTTTGCCTCCTCAGTCATCAGAGGTTTGTTGCTGTATGTTAGTTGCTATAATTAATGTAGAGGTTAGTGCTGTGTCATTGGGTCATTATTTTAGTGCAGTGTCCCAATAAACAAGATCCAAGGCTCAGGAGTCCTGTCAGAAGGTGAAGAAGGGGCTTGGGTGTGTCCCAGAAATGCTCCATTTCCCTGCGTTGGGCATCCTGGCAAGGCTGTGTTGCTGCTGCATCAAAGAAGCCTGAGGCACAGGCATGATCAGGGACAGCTCCTGCTCTTTGGAGCAGCTGGTTGGGGTGGTGCTCATGGGAAGCCCTTTCTCTTTGCCAGGCTGGGTTCTCCAGTGCTACCAGAGACCTGCTGAGATAAGACAGAGCAAAACCCTTCCCATTTCTGCAAGGGACAGTGTGGGGTTAGCAGCTGCCACTCACTCATGAAAGTGAGCTTTATTCTTGCTCCCTCTTGCCTCCACCTCTCACAGTGGAATCACTGAATGGCACTTCAGTGGAAAAGGACCTTCCTTGGGTTCGTGGCGGGGGCTTTGGCTCCTTTTGCCTGTGTGAATCTGTGACCAAATCCCTCTGAGCAGGGGGGTGGCAGCAGCATCACCCCCACTGAGCATGAGGGTGGGGGTGGTGCTGATTGTGGTGTCCCAGCTCCAAGCCTCAAGTGCTGTTGTTTCCAGCCACTGCACTGGACTCATTGGCTTCATTTGGCTTTGCACGTTTATTGTACTTACTACTTAATTATTTATGAGTGAGGATGCCCTAAATAGGAAGAGGAATGGTGACTCTCCAGGTTTTCTTTCCCTGTGCAGTTGCATCCTTTCTGTGCTTGTGAATCACTTTTTAGTCCATTCAAAGACAATTTTCTGTAAAACATTGACATCTAGTGGCTTTTCTGCCAAAGGAAACTATAGGGAACAAAAGTTAGACTTCAAGGTGGCCAGTCACGATGTCACTTGAGAAAGCAAATTAATGTCCTTCTCCTCCTTACACAGCACCAAGGACATGGCAATCACACCCTGGGGGCTCAGGGCTCCTGAGGAGTGGCCTTCCCTGGCAGGACAATTTGCTTATTGAGCTACTTTAATGCCATTTGCTTAAGTAGATGGCTGATATCCTGATGGTGTTCCTCCAGCATCATCCAGGTGAGGCCATGGTCATGTTAGGGTTCAAACAGCAGTGTCCATCTTCAGGTTGGGATGGTGGATATTAATGTGCAACCCAGAGTGAACTCTGGGCAGATTCTGTGGTTGAACTTGCAGTTTTTCCAGCTGGTGGCCTGATGGGTTCCCTGTGGCAGCATGTGCCCCACATGTGCTACTATCCTGTTGCTTCAAACCAAAGCCAGCACCTCCCTTGAAAATGTTTTCTCTTACAAAATGCTGTAATGCATCCTTTAATTTCTTGTTAGTCAATTAGCTCTCCTCTCTCATCATTTCAGTCCTGTAGCAGATGAAGACAGGAGAATAAAACAGGATTTACATGGCCTTGTCCAAGGTCCTTGTTAGGGTGGAAGTGGTTTGGGGCTTCTGGGCACACACCAAGGAAAGGTGCTGTAGGAAATGCCTTCCTCAGAGGTGTTGTGCTGCTCTGGGGCTTGTGCAGCTGAGACCCACAACTGCTCATCAGGGAAGGTAGAACACCTTTGCTGTCTGTGGAATCCTGTCAGTGCAGCTCTGTCATACAAGGAAATTAAAAGAGCCAGAGCTTCCTGTGCCCTGCTTGGGTCGTGGCTTACATCCTGGGAGATACTTCAAGTATTCTCCCAAGTTCTGGGGCGACCATCGGTTGGAGACCCAGCAGGAGCCTGCTGCCACATGGACAGCCCAGCACAGAGGGGGAGTCTTGGCTTCTGGAGAGACATCACCTGTTAAAACAGAGACAGCTGTGTGTGTGTGTGTGTGTGTGTGTGTGTGTTTGTGTGTGTGCAGATAGACAGAGCCCTTCACACTCCCCCCGGGGATTTGTTCAGCCGTCCTTCACCCTGCGGAGGTGAACTCACTGAGGAGCCTCTGCAGCAGGGCTGCTGAAAGCCCCTTAAGTGCATCTCCCTGTTTGTATTGATTCTGAGTGTTAATGCGCTCTGTGCTGGAGACACACGGGACTAAATGCTCTGCTTTCCTCTCCTCTTGGCAGGAATTTCTACTACATCACCATCCTGCGTGACCCCGTGTCCCGGTACCTGAGCGAATGGCGCCACGTGCAGCGAGGAGCAACGTGGAAGGCGTCCCTGCACGTCTGCGACGGCCGCTCCCCGACCACCGAGGAGCTGCCCAGCTGCTACACGGGGGACGACTGGTCAGGCTGCTCCCTGCAGGAGTTCATGGATTGCCCCTACAACCTGGCCAACAACCGCCAGGTCCGCATGCTCTCCGACCTCAGCCTGGTGGGGTGCTACAACCTGTCGGTCATGCCCGAGGAGCAGAGAAATAAGGTTCTGCTGGACAGTGCCAAGGAGAACCTGAAGCGCATGGCCTTCTTCGGCCTGACCGAGTTCCAGCGCAAGACTCAGTATCTCTTTGAGAAGACTTTCAACATGAACTTCATCTCGCCGTTCACGCAGTACAATAGCACAAGGGCCTCCAGCGTGGAGATAGACAAGCAGACTCAGCAGCGCATCGAGGCCCTCAATTTTTTAGACATGGAATTGTACGATTATGCAAAAGACCTGTTTTTGCAGCGGTACCAGTACATGCGGCAGAAGGAGCACCAGGAGGCGCGGCGGAAACGCCAGGAGCAGCGCAAGATCCTGCGGGCCAAGCAGGCACACCTGAGGGAGCAGGGGGAGAACAGCTCCAGCACTGACTACACAGGGAACGTGGAGCGGTGGCGGCGATAGTGGGGGGCTCCTGCCAGGCGCAGAAAAGCAGCGGAGCCCGACCCAACCTGCAAACCAGAGATGACAAGCGATGCTTCTCAAGGGTCTGAAGCAAAAAGAGGTCAAAATGTTGCCTTTGCAGTTGCCTTTGCAGTAAATGTTGTACTGTACGTGGAACACTTAATCTTAGCGTGTAATTGAATTGTCCTTTTTAGGTTTGTTGGATTATTTATGAAACACGGGAGCCATCTCGGCTCGTCGGAAATGTTTGCTTGGACATTTATTTAAAAGAAGTGAAAGAAAAAGAAATCCTTAAATTAGTTATGAGTACAAAATGGGATGCTGGAAAATGTTTATGATGCTCGGCTGAAATCTATCTGGGAAGCAAACTCATTTCCTAATAACGAGCATTTAGCATACTCTCACAATACAGTATATGAACAAACCTTTTCCCTTTGATTTTATCTTAATTTTATTTCAATAATGTGTTTTCAAGGGCACCAACTGCTTATGATATTTACCAAGTTAATGAGTGGACGATGAAGGGAACAATAAAGGTCTAGAAAAATTGTCAACTAGTTTTATGTATAATATTGGCTTTTAAAATGAATAGAAGTAATTTCTCTAGTTATATAAATATTTAAAATTTTAAACTTTTTCTACCTACTGCTGTTTAGAGTTTTAAGCTTGGTCTATCTCATATTAAAAAAAAAAGGAAAAAAAAAGAAAAGACATACATACTTTTCTGAATTCAATGCCAACGTTATAGACACTGTTTTCCAGAATTTTTCAGGGCAGTATGATTTTAACCATTCTGGAAAAGTTACAGCACATTCTCATGTTTGTTTCACAAAGCCTTGTCTAAATTATAATCCTGTGACAGTGTCTCATTTTAAGTCTTTCTTACCCATTAGAATACATAATACTGAATTTATCATTCCTTAATAATTGGTGGTATAAACTAGATGAAATTATGTTGCCGATATTTGTGTAGTGTCTTTAAAAAGTCATAAAACTCTCTGATCCCAGCAATATTATGAAGAGAATTGCTCAATGGAAGTAGACTTACACTTGATTTAGGATTTACTTCCAGTAAATCTTTGCTACACCAGATAAGAACAGGGCTTTTTTTTTTCCTATGCTCTTGAGCCCTTCATAGCGATGAGAGATGAGGACAGAAGATGACAAAGCCAGTTTTTCCATAGCCATAGTTACACAGGAGGAGGAGGGTGTGTGGTGCATGGGGTGCAGCAGCTTGCTCCAAGCAGGCTTTGCTGGGGCTTGGGGTGCAGAGCTGGAGCTGGGTCACCCTCAGCTCTCCAGCCTCTCCCAGACCCACAGGGAGAGCACACAGGGCACATGGTGCGAGGGGCTCCTATAAATCTCTATGCAAAAAAAATATATATAAACCTCTGCAAGTCTTGGGCCAGACATTCAGCAAGTTGAGAACATTTGTCCTGCAGTGCTGCCGAGCTTGGCACTGATGGAGACACCCGGGAAGGGCCCTCTGTGTCCCCAGGGACACGATGCTTACAAGGCTCACTTGCACTGTTGCCTTTCACCTGTAATACTCTACACCATGAAGGCAGGGGGGCAGAAAATGAGGCAGAAGGCTTTAAAAACATCTCACGGCTCCACACCTAAGTTACCTGGAAGTGGTTTTACATCTGATGCTGTGTGGCAGCCTGGGGGCAGCAACCCTGCCAGGGGCAAGGGGAGAGCAAAGCAGCAGCAAACCAATACCCTGCATTAGCAGCTTTGAGAAGAGAATAACTTCATGTACAGCAATTTTTTTTTTTAATGAGAACTGCAGTTGCCAATATGATGTCTCAGTTGTATTTTGGTTTTCACAGGGGAAAATAATTCGCTCTTGAAACTGAAAGGCACTGCTGTAAACAGGACTTAACTGTGGGCGAGCTGGAGGCCTGTTGCAGGAGGTGCATCTTGTTTTTATGCTGTGGTGTGCATGGTTTACAGAGACTAGTTGCATTTTCTTTGTGTATACTGTTTATTGTATATAGGGGATGTACGAATATAAGGATACCATTTTGTCATAACCATATCAAATTCTACTGATTTCCACTGTAGACGCTGTCTTATTGTGTAGATTTACAGGCCAATCCACTGACTTTGATTGTGTCATTTAACAATAGAACTGATAAATAAAATTTAACTACAGACTTCTGATTTTCATGTGATTATTTCTTTTTCTGATGATGTGTTGAGAGCTGCTCAGTTCAGAATGGATGGTAATTCCAACATGAGTGAAATAGCAGTTGACAGCAATATGTGAGTTTGAAGTCACAGCTTTTCTGAATTGTATTTAAACTACAGATTTCAAGGGCAAAGCCACTTTTGGCTTTTGTCTAGTTCAGGAGTTACTGCAGAGGTTTTGACTTCTTTTCTGAGCAGCCCTCAAAAAAACAAGCTGTGGTTTCTGGCAATTTTAAATATGATTGTTAGTGGTCTACAGCATTAAGGATTTCTCTCTCTGTGTGTACATATATGTGTGTATGCATAGAATTTATTTCTTATCCTTTATGAGATACCTACCCTCCATTCTGACTCTGGAGGATGCTGCCTAGCCACTGACTTCCAGTGCATCCCACTGTATCCCTCCTGGGGACACAAAAAAAAAGTAAACAGGGACACCTTCCACTGTCCCAGGTTGCTCCAAGCCCTGTCCAGCCTGGTCTTAAACACTTCCAGGGATGGGGCATCCACAGCTTCTCAGAGCAACCTGTTCCAGGGCCTCACCACCCCCACAGAGGGGAATTTCTTCCTAATATCTTATGTATATCTTCTCTCTTTCAGTTTAAAGCCATTCCTCCTTGTCCTATCACACCATGCCCTTGTCAAGACTCCCTCTTCAGCTCTCTTGGAACCCCTTCAGGCACTGGAAGGGGCTCTGAGGTCTCCCCAGAGCTTTTTTTGGGCTGGATACCCCCAGCTCTCTCAGCCTGTCTCTAGAACAGAGGTTCTCCAGCTCTCTGAGCATCTTCTTGGCCAGAGTTGCCAGGAAGATACTTTCTGACAGTTTGGATGGAGGCATTTTTGTCTTGGTGGCTATAAAAGATCCACAGGTTTGCCAGGCTTGCAGCAGGACAGTTGACATGAAGGTGTCCACGGGAGACTTTGCCTTGGTCTACTGAAATTCCCATGTGAGGACAGAGCTGCCCTTCTCCTGTGAATACCTGCAGGGGCATCTTTACCTTTGTGAGGCTTTTTGAGCCCTAGGGAGCAGGGAGTGGAGGGCTCTGCCAGCAGATCTGCATTTGACTGGCTTTATAGACAGGTCTGTTAGTGCACTGAGAGAGCTGCTGCAGGAGCTGCTGATGGGATGGAGGTCATGCAAGATGCCTCCCTGCAGCTAAAAAAGCACCCAGCAGTGAAGTCTGGTGTAAAACCAATTGGGGTTGCCTTTTGAGGGGAGTAATTTGACAGCTGAGAAAACTTACTGCAGGAGAGGAAGGATGGAGGCGTGGGGGATGTGTTTGGACAGACAAACTTCAGAAGCTGAGGAGCTACAGCAGTGAGTCAAGTAGCTCTCAAACCCTTTGCTGAGCTTTGAAAAGCCTGGGAACCTGAGTTAAGAAAACTCTTTGGGGCACCGAGATGCCTCTTAAATTTCCAGGGATGGAAAGGGATGTCAGCTCCTCCAGCCCTGCCAGCACCCACCTGGGCCAGTCCATGTGGAGCCCAGGGCTGTTGTAGAGATGGAGATGTGTAGGGCTAAAATTAAAGTTTTGGTTCCTTTTGCCCTCCAAGAAATTGTAAAGTTGGTAAGTGTGAGACCTGTGTGGCTTTGCAAAGGACCATATTTGGGTCTGAGAGTTTGGGACTAAAGCTTTCCCAAGGGGTACCTGGTATGTAAAGGCTGTTGGAAGCAAACTGCTCAGCTGATTTTTGTCAATGACCTTTGCATCCTCTTCATATGGCATGTGATCCATTTTGGTGTGCTGTAATACATTTGCTTCCAATTACGTAATTTTGGAGTAAAAATTAACTAATGGGCTTTTTTGTGTTGTTTTTAAAAATCAGGCATTATCCAAAATACCAGAGCCATGGTAACACCTGACAGATACCAGTGCAGTTGCTGCTTCAGCTCTTTCTGCTCGTGAAATTAGTGAGGAGAGGAGAAAACCTGATACACCTCCTCTCTTAAATCTGAACCACAAATACCAGGTAATTGAGGGAACTGTCAAACTAATGCAAACCTTGAGCTGCAGCCCTGAGCTGCCAGGCTGGCCCAGGACTCCCAGGGAGGCACAGAGAGCAGCTCTGGGTGGAGAAGTCATCCTTATGGAGGTGTCTTCTGCAGGAGAAATGTTGTCCAAGCAGGGGATAAATTTAAATCTTCCACTTACTAAAAATATCCCTGTCTCCAAAGCATTTGGGTGGAGCTGGGGATGGTTTTGTTAATCCTGGACCTCGCTGGGGTGGCTGTGCCTGGGAGGGGAGAAGTGGAGGTTCCTTTGCAGGTGGGAATTGGGGTACTGGGATGGGGACCTGGGATCTCCTGCCTCCAAAGTGGATGGAGCACTGCCAAACCCAGCTGTGATCCGAGTGAGGGGGGCTCCAGGCTCTAGAGGCAGCTGGCACCGTGTCCTTCCTGCCCCTTCCTGCAGCTGTGGCTCCACGGAGGAGCAGCCTGCACAAACCTTCCTGAGCAAACAGCACAGCGCCTGAACTCTTACCTATGAAATTCGATTCTGGGTTTCCTAAAGCAATCTCCCTGTTCCACCAGCCTCATCAGGGAAGAGTGTAATTTCATTTAATCCATTTCTTGAGTTCAGAGTGAGCGGCATTGCCATCATGCTAATATCACTGCTCTGCCATCTCCAGAGACGGAATGACGAGTTTGGGCCTGAAATCGAATTTGGCTCTGAGCTTCCAGAGGATCTATCAGCCAAATTACCCGTGGTCTCTACCCAGCAGCTCTGTCATGCTGTTTAGCTCTGTGAGGATACATTAGGCCAGGCAGGAGAGGTTATATCGCTTTTTGTTTGGGGAGCAATGAAATGCTGAAACAATATATATGCAAAGCAATCAAAATAGTTATAGTGAGGGCTGAGTGTTCATTTTCAGGACAATGCAACCACTGCCTTTTGGTATCCTCAGCTATTCTAATCTATGTATTCTCTCATATGACTGCAAATAAGGTTTTCACTTGATAGGATGTACACAAGCAGTTTTGGATATAAACTCTATATAAACTGTAGAGATTAATGTCAAATATATGTATTTTCTGATGGGCATTCATGGACAGAAGGATGCAAATGAGTCCTGGCACAGCCCTCACTTGAGCCCTCATTCTCATAACTGTCTCAGCTCCACAGTATCAGTTAGTGGCCAATGACACAACACTCGTTTTGCCAGTGAATGGCAAATTTTCTGATATATGAAGTTTGGAAATTAAGAGAATTATAGTGGGAAAAGGATGATTTCAGGGGATATTTAGACCAAAGGAAAGGTGAGGTTTTGGAACAGCTCTATGTTTGGAGGTTCTCAGCTCACACTTCATTGTCCCTCTTTGAAATTACGTTCTTCTTTCAAATGCTGTCTTTAGATTGTAAAGGCAATCTGTAACGAGCTCAAATGATCCACAAGCTGAATTAAACCTTTGATTTCAGGTTAAAAGTTTTAGCCTGACTTGGGATACAAATATTGTGATCTTTTCCATTCAAAACACCCTACTAAAATAAGATGCTGGTTTTTGGGTGGGCTGTGGCTGTAAGGGCTCTCTCTCCCCTTTGCAATCACTGCTTGGTACTCGATCCAGCAGCAGCTCTGTAATGTTATTAGTATTAGGTGCAGCACATGGAAAGTATTCTTTTGTGCCACATAAGCAGGTGAATAGGGGGGTTATGCCTCGTGGGAGATGTGTGCTCCACAGGAGGAGACTGGGAATTTCCCCTCTGGGCACGGCAAGCTGGGAAGCGAATTAATAGACATCATTACATTAGAATAATTGCTGTGGAATCAGCAAGCGCGTACATAATCTTTAATGCCTGGGAAATCTCACACAGTTTCAAAATAATTAAAAGTGGGATTAATCTAGATGCCAGACAACGCCTGCCTAATTACTAATGAATAAAGCTGTCTGAATGGCTGCAGCACCCTCAGCAGCATCAGTCTTTGAAGTCAATCCCCTGCTAATGGGCGACAGGGCGGGGGCCCGGCCCAGTCCTTGTCGCTGTCCCCACGGGCTGTGTCTGGAGGTCGGTGAGAGCCCACCCGGGCCGGCACCCACCGGGGATGCCCCGGGAGATGCTGCTGGGGCACGGGATACAGGGGACAGGGGACCCAGCCCTCCTGGAGCATCCGTAGGGATGCTGGTGTGCCCTGCATGGGGCTCAGAGCTGGCCCCGAGTCAGCCCCACGGCGGGGATTTGGGGACAGAGAGGGGTGAGGAAAGTGATTACATGGCTGGGTGAGAAAGGCCAGCTGGGCAGGGGCCCTAAGCACCGACTCACATCCCAAACATCAGCTCCTGTCAGAGCCCCAGGCTGGCTGGTGGCTGATGCTCACGACTCACAGCCTGGGCCAGGCAGGAACTTCTGCTCCCAGCAGCAGCTTCACAGTTTTATGAGGCTGTAAACACACACAGAGCCAAAATTCTCCCTGCAGGGAAGGTGCTGTGCCCAGCTGAGCCCCGGTGACCCTGGGGACACACTGGGTGTCAGCTGGGCACGCTGGCTGCATGTCCAGGGCTGGTGGGGAGAGGCCACTGCATCCAGATGGAGCCCAGGTGCCACTGCCTGGTGCCCAGTGTGCCCCACGGCTGTGCTCCCCAAAGGTGTTTGCAGACACCAGCCACAGGTTTACAGTCATTACTGGGATTTTTGTGTTCTCTGAAGAACTGCCACACCTGGAGTAACTCCCACTGCTGGACTGAAGGCCAATGTAAGGAAAT
This sequence comes from Drymodes brunneopygia, assembly GCA_013400955.1. NCBI lineage: Eukaryota > Metazoa > Chordata > Aves > Passeriformes > Petroicidae > Drymodes > Drymodes brunneopygia. The sequence continues at coordinate 1,970,735 of VZTZ01022849.1, read as the reverse complement.
CCCCTTTCCTCAGTTCCCAGTGCTGGGGGTTTAGTGATGATGTGGGATAACCTCTGCTGGTGCTGGGAAGTGCATTTACTGTTGCCTTTGCCCCATTTGTTGTAATCCTTTGAGGTTTTTTAATGGGCATGTGTTTATTTTGATTCAATTAAAATCACATGGTTAGCCCCTCAGATCAGAAAGGTTAATTGCTGGGGTGGACAGATGAATGCAATGAACAGGTCTGGGTATATTGCTTATTTGTATATATAAAAATTATGGGTGCTTCCTGAGAGTAATGGATTGTGAATAATATGTAGTGATATGCTGAGTTTTTAAAATACAGAAAAATATATTCATACACCACAAATGAATGGGAATAATGAGGAGGGAATCACAGAACTGATTCCCTCAGGTCCTGTGCTCCAGTGTCTGAGTTTGCCCATGGAGGACTCACACCTGGAGGTGGCCCAGGTGGTGCCAGGTACCCCTGTGGTTGGCAGGCAGCTAAGCCAAGAGGTGACACATGGGCAGCTAGTGCCAAGAGGAACAGTGGAGAGCTCTTCCCGTAGCCAAGGAGCCTGGAATGTGACCATCATTCTGGAAATCCCTAAAGATTGGTGTGCTGTGAGCAGGCTTATCCCCTCCTCAGCCAGACACGTTTGGGACTTCACACCTGGGACTGTTCATGGAGGGTGAGTGGGGGCACAGAGAAGGACAGACGGTGTCTGTGGTGAGTCCTTGTCCCTGTGCCCCTCTGCCCTGCCATGCCATGGGTGCCACTGCTGTGTTTCAGCTGCATCCATACTGGGATTGCTCACAGATCCCCCAGCCCAGCCGTGCTGGGTCCTGCCCAGGGAGCCCTCGTGCACCAGGCTCTGCCAGAGTGATGCTGCCTGCTGGTTGGATGTGCCAGGGAGGCACTGCCAGCACCACACCAGGCAGAGGGGGCACGGTTGGCAGCAGCAGCTTTCTCAAACAGCCCTTTTCCTCGTGTCCTCAAGTTCCATAGTGGAGAGAGCACAAATTATAACTAAGGACGTCCTGCCTTCTCCCGTGCCCTTCAGAGCACATTCTGCCCCGTGGCTGCCTGGCCATCCGTGCCCGTGGTGTGTGGGTGGCTCTGCAGGGTCGCTGTGGTGCTGCTGACTCACACACAGTGCTGCTTCCCCTCGCCAGCTGGTCACACCATTGCAATGCTGCTTCTTTTTTTTTTTTAATTCTTTTTAAATTCCCTTTTTATGGCCTTGCTGAGAAAATGCTGCATCGGCGTCAGTGCGTGCAAAGTGCTGCCTGCAGAATTCTAACTCCCTTCCAGGGCCTTTCGGGATGTCACTGCCAGTCTGGAAGGAGTCGTGCTGGCTCTTTGTCAAACATCACATTGATTTTAAAATTACTCTGATGGCTCTTTAAGGCAGTGCACTTTTTGTGGCCTTCTGTGTTTATCAGAGCTGATCTCTCTCTTTCCCGAGGAAGGGCAGAGGGGTGGCATTATCTGGTTTGGCTGCATTGATTTTCTGGGAGTGGCAGGTCAGATTTTGGATAGGGAGAAGAGGATCAGAATTGAGATGTCGGACTCTCCATTTTTTCCCAGTGGTGCTCAGCTCCTGAGCAGGATGGGGCTCACAGAACACGCTCTGTCTGCACAGTTTTTCCTCCCAAGACACCTGGCTGGTGGATAAGACAACAGTGCTTGGGCTGGAGATTTGTAAGGCACAGACCATGAACTGTGATAAAGGGGGAGTGGGGTCCACAAAGTCCTGCCTCCTTCTTTGCTGAATCTGGCAACCCATGCCCTAAATCCTCACCCCTTTCACCTGGCTGCTTTTCTGTCACTTCTGCACAAAAGTGAAGGCCAAACCAAAGGTTGCAAAGGCAGCGCTAGAAATTAAGATGTAAAGGTGAGTCATTCCTCACCTCCTGCAGGCTGCAGAGCAGCCTTTCCATGAGGGTAAATACAATCTCTGTATCTGTACACTCAGCTGTTAGTACTGTAAACTAAGTACAATGTTTTTCAGATTACTGAATCATTGCTGTCAGTAGAACAAGCAGCCCAAGCAGGCTGCCAAGGCAGGAGATGAAAGAAATCATTAATTTTGTGTTTCTGGTTCATGCACAAATTTCTGAGCGAGGGTGATTAACTGCTGGAACAAGCCACTGAGGGGAGCAGGGGATCCTGCAGCTCCTGCTGTCTCCAGATGAAGGCTGGCTCTGCTCTGTCAGGGATGCTTGTGCCAAAGTTGCACTCTGTGCAAGTGCAACCAGCTGAGTTGTGGAGGGATCCCACCAAGTGCAGGGGCCAAGTGGAGGCAGTCTAATCATCTCAGCCACCCTTAACACTTGTGACATGCTCTCAGAAAAGGCCTTGCTGCTCTGCAGGTTCTGAGTATTCATGGGTCAGTTCGTTCTGTCCCCTAAAAGAAATATCTCAGCTGGCACCAGCCTCTGGGGCAGGGGTGCTGTCCCCTGTGCCTGCAGGGATGCTGCAATAGCTGCAGGCTTCTGTCCCCTGCAGGATACTGTGCAGGGCCACTCTGTGCAGCCCTACAGCCTTCCCTGGAAGGGAAACCCAGGCATGGAGAGGTGCAGCACTTTGCTTTGGGGGTGGGAGGGAGGCTGCCCTGAGGGTGGCAGCGTGGCAAAGCTGCCTTTCATCAGTCACCTGAATCACAGAGCTCTCCTGCTCTGCAACCTGTTGATCATTTTATATATGATTTGTGTTCAGATAGAGGCCAATTGTCCTCATCTGACCCTGGCACTGCTCATCTTCCACACAGACCTTGTGTGGGGGTTTGGATGCATCCCCTGCACTTACATGCAGCACCAAAGCTCTGATCCTGGGAAATGGTTCTGATTAATTCTCAGGGCTGGTAAGAATTAAGCAGGATGTACCTTGGATTTGCTTGAGCAAAGTGTTGAGGGGTGTGGCTCATTTCTTTGCTTTGATGGTCAGCCTGGCTCCTCAAGGGAGGGCTCAGAATCCAGGGGAGCAAAGAAGATGCAGTCAGTCAGGGATGCTTGTGCTCAAGCAGGGGGGACACTTATCAAGCACATCTCAAGGGTGACTTTCTTGTGAGACCTCAGAGAAGAGCCCCTTTCTCAAGCCCCCAAAGCCACAGAGGCACCTTGCCAGGGGCTGTTGTGTGAGGAAGACTTTGCTGCTGATCATGGGGCTCAGGATTAGGTGTTCCCACCTGCCGACCAGCAGAGATGCCTGGACATCACAACCCAGGCTGATCCCAGCCCTCATCCAGTGCTGGGATTTCTGTCCTCATGGCAAAATCCTCCCCTCCCTGGCCCCATCTGAGGTCCAGGGGGGAAAGAGGCATTTATTGAAAGTATTTCTATGTGCTAGCCAAGTTCTGCTTGGTATTCAGAAGTGGAAGAAAGTAGGAACCCTAACGTTTACATCCATACCAATTTAGGCTTTAATTTAGGCAATATAATGCAATCTTTCTCTGGATTTTAATAGCTTTTCTATTATTTTGCTCCACGGCTACTTGGAAATGTGAGCTCCTTTACTACGTGACCACTTAGACCAATAAAGGAGCTGTTTACTTAACACACTGGTTTGCAGGCAGCCTCCTGTGAGCCTGCTGGTGGAGGCTGCCTTTGTCCATGGCTGTGAGTATGAATATGCATAATTAATAAATGTTATTTGCTGGACATTTATTCCTGAGTGTCTCAGCTCTCCTTGACCGAGAAATTCTGTCTCTTTGAGATCTAATGAAAGGTTTAGACTTTTTAATTTATTTTCTTAGATTAGTCTCAGAAAATAACCCTATTATTCTAATAGGTAGATCAGTCCCTGAGGAAGACACGAATAAATGAAAAAGCAATAGGTGAAAAAATAGGCCAGAGCTGCTATTACAAGAGGAGTCTTTCTGACCTTTTAATTTTTGGTTCGGAAACACAGGAAATCAGACTGTGAGCACGCAAAATCCAGCCAGCTGCTCCTGCAGCCCCAGTAGCTGTTTGACTGTGCAAAAGTGGCAGAATTTCTACTAGAGCAAGCATCTTCCCTGGAAATACATTTTAAGTGCCTGTTGTATTTAATCTGTTTTAGGTTTGCATCGAGTGCACGAAATTCATTGTCTGTGCTCAGTCCCATTTTGGGTTGTACACACTAGAGGGAGCCATGGAAAAACCAATCCCCAGCCTGCTGCCAAGCTCCTGCCTTTCTCCCCAAAGCCCCGGGCCCTGCCTGCTCCCGACCTCTCCCCTGAGAAAACGCGTGTCTTTGAGGAGCAAACCCTTTAAAAAAAACAAACTGTAGGAGCAGTTTGTTGAAAGTAAAGTATATTCCTTCAATATGCTGGTGTTGGTCAAAATTTTAGATGGGAAAAAGGCGTTTATTTCAATTTTGAGAATGTCCCAGGTTAGGCGATGTTGGTCCTTTTGGACGTTGCCCTGTATTCCTCTTCCCCACTGAAACATTGTGTATACATCCAGGAGATGCTTTTACACCGTATCCCACTCTCAGGAGGACAGGCATTGTTGAAGGTATCCAGGAGTCAATTAAAATGTTTCAGAAGACAGGAAATTATTTTCACAACTCTGTTTCATCTGAAATTCCATTTGTTTCTGCTACCCACCACCCACAAATTCGCCTGATCTCTTGAAGTCCACTGTGCTCCCAATACTGCTTTCCAGCGAGGGGAGTCCTTGGGGCTGGGGGAGAGGGAGCTCCTCTGCTTTGCTTCTGCCTGAGCCCTCTCAGCACTGGGAAACAGGGAAAGAGAGCTCCCAGCTCCCCAGCAAAGTCCCAGATTCTGACTGCATCCTGAGCCCCCATTCTCCTCAGCTAAATGATGCCTGTTTGTAAGGGATGATTTAGGATAGCAGACATTCATTTTTGCCTCCTTTGGGAGCTAATATTGGGAGCTGGTGATGCAATCCCTGCGTGCTGATGGATCCTTGAGGAGGTTAATGCACTGTGGAGGCCAGGACGAGCCATGCAGCCACTCCAAGTCCTGTATTTTCAGAATGACTCTTTGCCCTGGCAGTTTTATGGTAAAGAGGGGGGCTGTTAGTGGAACAGGGCTGGAATCAGAGCAGAGGGATGAGAATTTAGCCCAGGCTGTTGTTAATGGTGGTCACAGTGCTGCACATGTGAAGCCCAAACGATAACAGGCGCAGGCTGTTTGCTTTGCTGCCTTACAGCACAACAGCAGCTTTGTTGGAGCTTTGATGAGCTGTCTCTGCTGCAGCTCGGGTACGGGCTGCTTTTCTGTCTGCAAGGAAACATCAGCTCTGTTAAGGCAGAAATGTTTCCCTCTGAATGACAAGAAAAGAAAAGCCGAGCAGTGGTCTTGTCAAGTGCTGTTCCACTGATAAAACAGAAAATAGGACGAAAGTTTTCTCCCATCAAACAGGGCTATTCTCAGCCAAGAGCAGACATCTCCCATTTATTTATATCCTCCTGCTCGTGTGCTCTTTTCGTGCTCCCATCTGTATGAAGTTTCAAAGGGGCTCTAGGCCTGATGCTGCAAGTCCCCAAAAGACCTGTCACTGAGGTAAATAAATCCAGCAAGAAGCTGGGAGAGAGTAACAGACACCAGCTAACTAACTGGGAAGGCTTTCCAGGACTGCAGCCCAGCCCTGGCACAGAGGTGGATGCAGGCTCGTTGGGTGGGATACACACACACTGCGGCATTTGAGGGTCAGGGGCTGGAGCTGTGGTGGTGCAAGGAGTGGCAATCCTTCCTGGCCTCTCCTGCTCTCCCACAGTGATTAGTGCACCTTTTGTAAGTCATGGAAAAAGAAATATTAGCTGAGTAATGCTTAAACAAAGCCTCAGTGTGTTTGGGGACGGTGGGGAGTGTGCAGGCTGGGCTGCCCAGGCAGCCCAAGAGTAGATTTAGAGCAGCTTTTAGCTTCTGATGAAGCCTGACACACACTTCTGCTTGGAGCAGTGACCCTGGAGGAAGAAATGAGAGCCCATTTAGGAAAGGGTGATACCTCCACAGCATCATCATACCCTGAGTCCACCAATGACCCAGGGAGGTTTGTTTCAATCTGAGATGGAGATATTATTCCAAAGATATTGTATCTGCAATGCACACCAGACACAGAGTCTCTCAGTGCTGTGATCTGCAGGAAAAGGTCTCCAGGGGGGTGGTGCTGGTTGTGTGTTGCACAGCTGGCAACAGAAGAAACACGCGGGTCTCAGAGCAGCAGTGGAATTTCTAGGCAGGACCGACCAAAAGCCCTGCCCTTCTTTATTTACCTATTTTTATAGGTTTCTAAGGACAATCAAGGATTGGTGAAAAGGGTCAACACCTCTGAAGGTTTACAGGACAAAGACATGGTCAATCATCTTTTTCTACCCCAGGGAAAGGAATGAAAAACAGTTCTACAAGTGCAAAACAATCCCGGCCGGTTAAAAAAAACAAGGACCATGTTTACAAAAAAGCATGGGAACTACAGCTACAGTATTACAACTTATGGGGCCCTGTAAAACCAGGGTGAGAGTTGTGTTTGGAGATGATGCCACAATTCAGAGGGACACGCCAGGAACACTGTGTGTTCAGGTTCCCCTGCATGCTGGACATCATTGGGAAGCAATTTTTCTGCTTCTCAGATGCATCTCAGGCTCTCCAAAAGCACAGCTGAGTGCTGAGGGGCAGAGTTGTGTCCTGTGCATTGTTCCCCACCATTGTACCTGCTTTTATTTAGAAAAAAGGCATCAAGGCTGGCAGAAGCCATTCTTTGTGATATGATGCAGCAACTGAAAGGAGAAACTCTGCTTTTTATGGCTCTCAAGGAAAGGCTTCCCATTTAGCCCAGGAGTAGCAGCTGTTCTCCCAGTTCACAGCACACAAACAGACGGCATTGTTTTCTGATTTGCCTTTTTTATTACAGCAGATATTGGATGGATAGCTAGCAAAAAAACCAAAAAAACCAACAACAACAACAAAAAACAACAACAGGGGAAGACCAGCTCAGCTGGTTCACTTTATGGCATTTGGGAACTGTAGGAGCCCAGCACATGCCCTTCCAGGCAAACACCACCCAGGTTCACCCGTGACCAGTGTTGCTATCTCTGGATGCATGGGGAAAGGGTCTTCTTAGGGTGGGTGGGGCAGTGAGCAGGTGGTCCCAGGGGACCTTCTCATATATGGGATGGATGCAAGAGCTGAGAAAGGCCCCATGAGCCAGGCAAGAACCACCCTGTAAGGCTGGCTCTGCAGCCTGTTGGGAGCACTGTAGTCAAAAGGGACTTTTCTCCCTCAATTCAAGGAACACAATTGCATTAATGTGAGGGAGCAGAGCACTGAGTAGGCAGGGGCCATTTTAACAATGTGGTGATGTCTTTTTTTTTATTATTTATTTAACCAAGATCGCACCTGCAAATGGCTGAACTGATTTCTCTAAGTCAGGCTCCTCAGTGTCAGGTGCTCAGCGGGTATTGCTGCCTCGGCTGATATTTCTGCAGGCAGCACTGGATTTGTTGTTTTTTTTTTTTAGAGCTTCCTCAAGCTCATCTGCCCTCCCGGCTGCTCTCACGGTGTAGCAAAGCAAAGGGGCTTCTGCCAAGGCTTGCCAGGCAGGCCGCTCCGCAGGGCTCTCCTCTGCCTTCGGGTGACTCGAACGCTCGTTAATTGGCACAGGTTCTTAGCCCTCGCTGGAGGCAGAGGCTGTGCCAGCACGCTGCTTCCTCCAGCGCATCGCATCGCATCGCTCCGGTGATTACAGCTTGACTCAGCCTCGCAGTGCTGCTGTTCTTCCCTTCCGAGCCTCTCCTGGGAGCCAGAGGTTTTGGCAGGCACTTCCTCCGCGTGTCTGTGGGGACCGGGGTTCACTCGCCAGGACCGTCTCACCTGTGCCCAAATTGGCTGCAGGCTCCGGGCATCGAGGGAGGGGAGCGAATGCCAGCAGCCAGTGAGTCAGTGCACTCCCATGGTATTTGCTAGGCTTGGGTGGGGTTCCTCAGCAATGCCAGTTCACTTCCAAAGGCACATAAATCACTGCATTTATACAAGCTTCAGTTCCGCAGATCCCTGTTTAGCAGCCAGAATGGGGTTTACAGTTAATTAAAAAAACAAAAAAGAAGAGGGCATGTGAAAGCAAGACCCAAATGTCTTTAATAATTATCCCAAGAGCGAAAACTTTCACTCTTCTTTCGGAGGATGACAAACACTGGGGAGCAGCCGCCCCCGGAAACTCGGGCCCCTCCTGCCTCCCTCCCTTTGAAGCTTGGTTTCCTTCCCCTCGGCGCTGCAGCGACGTGACTGGGGACAGTGTGTTCATCACATGCTGCCACTCGGGCTCTCCGCGGGGCTGAGCCCGACTGCTCCTGCAGCCACCCGTGTCCTCCCTGCAGAGCAGCTCCTCCGTGGCCGCTTGGGAGAGGGGCAAATGGGGCGGCTGCAGCCATTTGCTGACTTTGGAGAAGGAATCCCTCCTTCCCCATCTTGCCTGGCTCTGCACACCTCTGCACGGGTGATTTGTGTGGCCCAGGAGGCACAAGAACACTCCCTTGGCTGGAAGAAGGGTCCAAGCATTTTTCTGTGGGTAATCCACCGTAACAGTCAGCAAGGAAAAGCTCCCAAACGCTTTTGTTTAAAATAACTGGACCTCTCTTATCTGCTCCCACAAATTGAGAGCATCTTTTCCTGCCCTCTTTTTGCTGATCCAAGTCAATTGATTTGAAAACCTGATGGCTGGGGTCTCATCTGCTGCATGTACCTGATGCTCACAGCCACCCACAGCCCATTGCCTCCTTTGTGAGTCTTGTTCCTCTCCTGTGTTTCTACCTTTGACGTTACGTTCCTTCTCTTGCAAGTCCAGAGAACAAAGCTGTCCTCCCCACGCACTCAGGCACTCCTTCTTTTCCTAACTGAGCTCTGCAGTGCAGAGTTATTAATAAAAAATCACAACGTCATGTACAGCCCGCACCATCACATCTGTCAATGTCACCACCACGCAAGATTGTGTGTTTTTTCCACCTTTCAGTGTTTCTTTGCTGCAGAGGTTGTTTAAAAGGAGGAGGAAAGCTGAGAAATCCCTCCCTACCTGCCAGAAGAAGTGAGTGATGATTTCAGTTTGGGGTGTGCCAGTTTGATGTCGTCATTTGTGGTTATTAAAAACTGTTATTTTCGAATATTCAGCTGCTAAAAATAAAAGAATTCTAATACTCTACCGTGATTTATCTTATTGAAGGTGTCAAAACGATCCTGGTTTGTCAACCTCTTATGTAAAATATCAATTTCTAAGCAGTGCTCATGCCCTGTGTCTCTGCTCACTCCTTGGTAACGCATTTAAGGTTAATACTCAGCAGTGGCCATTAAAATCAGCTTCTGTTTGTGTGGCGTTAGGTTTTGAAGACTTATTTTCAGCATTTCCCATAGTTAGTAGAATCCATGCAGAAGTGCAGGAATACAATGCAAGATCCTGTCCCAGCAAATGTTGGGTTTCACTGCTGTGAGGGTGAATGATGTGTCAAGCAACTTTGGACATAAGGCCCCTCTGCCCTGACACATTGAGAAATGCAGGACAAAACCTTCTGAAGAAAATGTTGCAGCAAAAAAATACAACAGAGCAGAAGTCAGATTTTATGGTGGGGATCTTTCTGGGTTTTCCCTTTGAAGCATAGGTGGGACCTCTAGTGAGTAACCACGCTCCCCATAGCAGTGTTTGCCTCACTCCATTGATTGTCTTGTAGCAAGAAAAGGAATTAGCTTGTGGCTTTCTTAGTACCTCAGAGGATTAACAATACTGCAGGAATGTGGAGCAGGGGAAGGTGTCACAACATCAGCCTGAAGCACCAAGTTCCTCCAGCACAGGCTGCAGGGACCATGGGTCTCATGGCCCCCACAAAGGGATCTGCAGGTGGGGGTGAGGGTGACACTGGCCCAGAGAACCTCTGAGCCTTCCTCAGCCCACCTGGCACTAACACCTCTGGGATTGTCTCCTTCTGTATGCACGTGCATTGCCACTGGGGTGCAGCTCTGCAATCTTGTTTCTGCTCAGCACTCTATTCCTTCATGTTACACAGCCGTGGGCAGCCTGTGTGTGCATCAGCAGGGCTTTTGCAGAGGACAAGCAGGGCTCCTGCCATCGCTGGCCCCCAGGGAGTGGCACAGGACACAAATGGGTTTGTTGAGAGCAAGCCAAAGCTGAAATTAGAGTGTGACTGTTGTGTCCACGGGGAGAGCAACAGCAGCCTCAGACCAATTCACTGTGTAGGCAAGCAGCTGTCTGGAGGGCTTGGTGGAGCCAAGGGAGCAGGGTGATGGAGAGGGGGCTGCACTGGGACTGGAAGCCCCATCCAGTCCTCCCTGTTCTCTGGTATGTGAGGCTGCCTGGGAGTCTCATCATTTGCAGGTTTAAAATCTTGTGGACTTTGAGGGAGAAGGTGGAAAATGCTGTGGGCTAGGCAGGAGGTAGATCTCTTTCAGCTGTAAAAATCCCTGACTGCCTTGTGCCAGCTTGTGTGAGTGGCCATTTACTTCCCAGCTGGAAAGCTGCACGGTGAGTGAGGGGGAAGGAAATCCCACTCCGTGCTAGAATTGCTTTGGCATAGAGTATCAGGGATGTTTCTTCTTCCATTGTTACAACTACCTTATACCATGTGCTACTTTCTGCTGTTTTATTTAGCAATAGGAGCAAAATGTCACTCGGTTTTGCAACCTGACAATGTGTATGTGCCATGGGGCATAACGTGGGAAGGACATTGAATATACCTGCTCCTTCTGCTATCCATGGGCTGTTCACAAAACCACATTTATATCCCTTCCCTCCAGACACCTGCCAAAGACATGAACCTCTCCTGCTTTGTAATTCCTGCCCAGGAGGTTTGGGGCACAGATGAGAAGCCATAGACTAAGAGGCCCCAGTCTAGTCCTTTCTGGCTTCTTCCCCTTCCATGGGGCAGTCTCAAGCAGAGAAGCTCGGGATATTCCTGTTCCTCCTTTCTGGTTCACCCAGCTGATCCTCTTGCTGCTCACAGTCAGAGGTTGAGTGCACAACCCAGCTGAGTACCCAGCATTGAATGCAACCCCTCTGAATCCACCAGCTCAGCCATCTGCTCAGGTGTTGCACTTCTGTGCAAATTCCAGCCCAAGTTTCCCAAGCATGGGCACGGCCAGGCTGCCCCGAATGGATGCTGAGAGCAGATCCCACACCTGTGCAGTGTGCATGCAGCTGGAGATGTAAAGCACCACCTCTGCAGAGAGGAACCTGCCCTGTGCCAAATATGGGATGTGGCATGAGTCAAAACGAGGGACACCAGGAAATAATAGACTTCACATGAAGGAGAGCAATAATTAGCAGCTGTAAATCACCTTTCATCTACAGATCACAGAGGCGTCTCAAGCACTAATTAGCACAGCCTTGCAGCATCCCTGCCCCATAACTAGCACGGGGCAATGGTTATTCCATCTGCTAGCATGCAGCCACAAGTCCTTGCAGGCACCAGCAAGAGGGAACTGGCTCGCAAGGTTGGTCCTGTTCCACTTCTCACAGCCGTGCTGGAGGTTCCTGGGCACCTGTGCCAAGGCATTGCTGTGTGTCCCAAGCCAGGGCAGGTTTGGTGTCTGCTTCTACAACAGGTAAGTGAGGATGGGCCAGGGGGAGCAGAACACACTTGGGATCCAACCCATTTCTGCTTTGGGTTCTATCTGATATTTCGTATGTGGAAATCACTACTTAAAGAAAACTTGTGTGAGCAAGGTAAGCTCCTCCAGGAGCAAAAGTCCTCCCTAACAGCATTTTAAGCAAGTATGGCAGGGAAGTTTACAATCTCCTAAAGTTTTCGTAAATATACCGGTGTGTATATATATTTAAATACGTGTATTTACAAAACATTTTTTAAAAATCTAGAGCTCTTTAACCTTGGTAGTTATCTCTGCAATGGTGGGTAGACACACCCAAAGCACTTGTTAACTCGGGCATGAAGCAGAGAAGACAGGTTTGCAGGGATCTGTAGGTGGAATTGTTCATATTTCTTGGGAAGTGCACAGAAGCCTGGCCAGCCCCAGCCTCAATCCCCTGCTTCTCCAAGTTGAGTCATCTTTCCTAGGAAAAATGAAATACACTTTTCTTGGAAGAATTTAAATATGAAAAAAGGACAATCTCAGGAAATTTCCCAGTTAGCTGTAGGTGAACCAGACCCATCCAACCTCCCCCTGGGCTGGCTACCTACAACACACCAGCAGCACCCCAGTGCCTCAAGGACACAGCATGATTCTTACAAAACTTGTCTATTTTGAGTTTGCAGTGAGCAAAATGAAGCAGAAGTTACTGGGCTTCATGTGGGAATTGAAATGTAAGACTGTGAAATATGGGAGAGGGGAATCAGACTGGTTAGTCTCTCTCTGCATCTGAAATGTCTATGAACATTGTTGAAATACTGCGTGTGATCATTTTGCGTGGCTGAAAATAGCTCTGCAAGGTGCCGGGTGGCAGTGCAAGCCAGCCCTTGGCATCACACGGCTCCCAGCATCGCTTTATTGTCACACCAGGAGCTTTGCTGCACAAAGAAAGCACAACTGGAGTCTGCTGCTTTGTCCATGTTGCAAGGAGGTAAATTAAAGGCTAGAGAGATTTTAATTTGCTCCAGGACATAAAGAACATCGGGGCAGAAGTGAGACCTACAAGCCCTAGCTGACTGTCCCTTGCCCCGACTTCTGAATGATGCAGGATTCAATTCCTTCGTTAAAAATAACCTTGTTTTTAACCTCTATTTCATGATTCAGCTTTTCTGCAGTCATCAACTGATCGCCATCAAAGCAGGGCAGCATCAGATTTCAAGAGGAAGATGCAATAGGCTGCTGCAGCTCAGGCGTGCTCCTTGCAAAGGGCAGCTCATAGAGGAAATGAGGGATACTTTGTCAAAGGGCTGCTCTTTTTGGGGAGGAGTTCTCTCTGAGATCGCTGTGCCAAATCCCAAACTGCCTGGAGTTCCTGTTGTGCAAATCCCCACCCATGGCTTCTGCCCTGCCAGAAACACCAGTGCCTCATCACCATGAATGTGGCCCCGTGCAGGCCCAAAGCTACAGACAAACGAGGTTTTCCTGGTTCCTCTCCTCCTTCTTGCCTCTAGGTCAGAGCATCAGACATGCGCTGCTCTGCATACGGCGACCTGCAGCCCTACCAGTGGCACAGCTACCAGTTCTACGTTTAAAGCAAGACTCATTGCCAAGAAAAATCTCCTAGAAAGTCCCACACACCCACTTCTATTCCTCACACTGCGGTGTGACGTGTCTCACAGGCAGCACAGCTCCCCAGGCTTCTAATGGCCATGCTGAGAGGGTTTGCTAACTGCTGTATTATGCTGCCTGCAAAAATCAGGCTGCACAGCTGCAGTCCTCATCCCATTTACCAGACTGGGAAGCAGAGGCACAAAATGGAAAGGACTATCCCTTTCTAAAATCTTCTGGTAATTTTTGGCTAACTCTGGATTAATTTGCCATGTTCAGGTGGGTCAGCAACTGCTGGCCCAAGTCCATGTGCCCATGGATACACAAATAATCAGTAGCAAAGACCCAAGCAGAAGCCAAACCCTTGCGACACAATCCTGTGGTGCAAATTTGCGCTTATCCTTCTTTTTTTAGGAGCTAATCCTTTGTCCTTGCAGGAAGAGGAATTTTCCATAAATGTGGTATTTTTTTTTACACCTCATTGTGTGTTTAATGTTTAACAGTGGGATCATTATGGTTTTATTAGCAGCATGTAACGCTTTGTCATCTTCAACTGACTTTGCAAACATTAACTAATTGATCTCAACTATGAATCAGTGGTGGTAACTAGGAAGGGAGGCGAAGTGGTCTGCTGGTGGTCACTGGGGAAGTGGTTGTCAGAACAGGGCACAGAAACCAGAGCTCACACTCTGCTGCTCAGACCACGAACACGACAGTTTTATTAGTGTTATTTCCATTAGTGTTCCTGTCAGGGAGGGCTGCTCTGTGTGCAATAAACAACCCTCAGCTGCTTCTCTCTGCCTCCGGTTGAGTTCATGCTTCACAAAATGTCACCAACCTCCAAAAAATGCTGAATTAAAAAAAAAAAAATAGTGACTGACTTTGTTTTGCTCAGTGATCCAGTGGTTGCTGGTTGTTTTCCGCTCCCCCTAACAAAAAGCATAATTCAATTATCTATATTTGTGGGAATTAGATGCTTAAGTCAGAAAGGAGCAGGGCTGCTTGCAGCCACTGCCTGAGAGGTTTTTAAGGGCCACATCAGCAGAGAGTGACTCGAAGCATCCTGAAGCAGGCTGCCAGGAAATTAGCTCCTCGTTTGCAGTATGCAGAACATGTACGGCGGCTTCATGATTTACTCGCTCATCTGCTTCACATTGCGCCTACTCTCCCTCGCGACTGTCCTGGCGTACGCAATCTTCTGTTGCAAAACAGGAGTGAAAATGAGCACTGCAGCGTGGAAGAGCTGTGCCACTACCCAGGTAAGGGCGGCCAAGCCTGGCAGGGACACGGCCCCTTTGTGGAGGGGCGGAGAGTGACAAAAGCTTTGGCGACAGGAGGCTGTGGTGGTGGCTTTGAGAACAAGCGAGATGTGTTCGGGGGGTGTGATGATTGCCTGGGGGCAGCGGGGATGCGGCCCCTCAGTGAGGGGGGGGCAATGATGGCTTTGGATGTAAGGATGGGTGCGGTGGGGGGAGGTGATGGTGACTTTGGGGACAGCAGGAACAGGGTGGGAAGGTGTAATCGTGGCCTTGGGAGCAGCAGGGATACGGTGGGGATGTGTAAGAGTGGTCTTAGGGACAGAGGGTACAGAGTGGGAAGGTATGATGGTGACTTTGGGTACAGTGGGGACACAGTGGGGGCATACGATGGTGGCTTTGGGGACAGAGAAGACAGAGCAGGAAGGTGTAATGGTGGCTTTGGCAAGAGAGATGACACAGTGGAGGGTGTATAATGGTGACTTTGGGACAGCAGGGACACAACAGGGGGATGAGATGGTGGCTTCGTGAACAGTGAGGATGCAGCCCCTCAGCAGGTGGATGTGATGGTGTCTTTGGGGACAGTGGGGACACACAAGAAGGTGTGATGGTGGCTTTGGGGACAGAGAGGACAGCAGGCTATGTGATGGTGGTTTAGGGACAGTAAGGATTGAACCCCTCAGCAGGTGGTTGTGATAGTGGCTTTTGGGGACAGAGGATACAGCGTGGGAAGGTATGATGGTGGCTTTAAGGACAGGGGGAATACAGTCCCGTAGAAGGTGGATGTGATGGTATTTTTGGGGGCCTTGGCGACACAACAAGAAGGGGGTGGTGGTAGCTTTGGGGGCAGCTGGGACACAGTGAGGACATGTGAGAGCGACTTTGGGAACAGCATGGATACAGTGGGAGTGTATGATGGTGGCTTTGGGGGGAGAGGGGACACAGGAGGAATGTGTGACGGTGATTTGGGGACAGTAGGCATGTAACTCTCCAGTGGGGGGATGTCACGGTGGTTTTGGGGACAGCAGGGCCCCAGCAAGGAGGTATGATGGTGGCTTCAGGGGTAGAGGGGACATGTCAGGGAGGTGCGACGGTGGCTTTGGGGATGGTATGGACACGCCAGGGAGGTGTGATGACAGTTGGGGGTGGAGGCGACACGGCAGGGAGGTATGGCGGTGGCTTGGGCACAGCGGCGATGCAGCCCCTCAGCAGGTGGCGGCGGCTTTGGGGACAGGTGGGCTCGGTGCGGGAGCGCGGTGGCTCCGTGTCGGGCGGGCGGGCGGAGGTGCGGGTGCCGGAGGTGGCCGGGCCATCCCGGGCGGCGGCGGGAGCGGGGCCCGGGGCGCGTCCCGCGGGT
>VZTZ01022849.1:1922331-1954303 GCA_013400955.1 Drymodes brunneopygia | reverse complement strand
CCCCGCCTCTCCCCTTCGCCCCCCTCTCCCCTACCAGGCCAGGTTACGCATTTTGGAAAGTGCAGCCATGATAGACAGAGCAAGTTCTCTCTCCCATTTTGCCCCGGCCCCGCGGTGTGACAGCTCGCAGGAGGTGTGCCTTCTCACCGGGAGCCACCCCCTTGCTGAATCATCGCCGAGCCATGGCCGGACAGCTCGTCCGCCCGGGCAGCGGAACATTCCCCGGCCGAGCATGAGGCGGTGGCGGAGCTGACGCGAGGCAGAGACCTGTTAACATTCGGCTCAGGCGCGGGCGACCGGCTGCGGGGAGAAAACCTTCCCGTTTCATGGCAGCGGGAGCCGCGGATGCAGTTTTGAGCTCAAAGGCGAGACGTGCGCTGCTGTGAGGAACATCCCCTGCCTTTGAGGTAGTGAAAGTCCGACTGCCTGGTCCTGCAGCTTTTGCCTCTGAAAACTCCCCTCTTGCTCAGATAGGCTCCGTGTGTGATCAGCGCCTGGCTCGGGGAGCCCGTGCAAATTCGTGGTGTTGTGGCTCTTAGCAATAATTCTGTTTTGCATTTGCATAGAGAAGTGTATGAACAGTTAGTGTCGTGTCTGTGCTATTTGCCTAAAACTAGATTATTCTGCACTGATGGAAGTCATTGCCTTTTTTACCTCAAGGAAATAATGACTTAGTCTTTTTGGGGCTTGGGGTGCGATTGTGTCAGATGCTGAGGTGTTGCTAGGTATCCCTGCCTCCATTCAAAGGTAGCCAAAAAGTAAGAGAGTGAGAGGTGGGATGAGCAATTTTCAGCTGGGGTGTATCAGGCAAGACTAAATTGCAGCAGTTGTTGGACATGTAACATGATCCTGTAATTAGAGTGAGGTTATAGTCTATACCATGTTGAAACTATCGTGTGTCTGAGTTGGAGCAGTCTGAATTAAGCTAGTTATTCTGGAATTATACAGAAGCAGAAGTACTGCAGTTAAAGTTTCCACAGAGCAGCTTCCATGGGGTTGCAGAGATGTTTTCCCCCTATGGGTCCTCCTTGTGGGTGTTTTGCTGTTAAGGGAGTACATGAAGACTGCAATGGTGTTGCTCTCCAGGTTGGAGAAACGCCTTACATGGCACTGTCCTGCTCTTTGGAGCTTAATTTACTAATAAATGTCCAAATCATGCATCTCTGTCCTGGGAGGGAAAAAAGTCCTGAAGGGAGGACTTGGGGGTTCAGCTTCGTGCAGAGGTGAAGGACTTAAAGGATTCTGTAATCCTTTTGGTCTTGAAACTTCCCTGCCCCCATTACTCTCCATACCCCTAGAAAGGTGAGTGTTAGCAAGTCTGGTGAAGAGCCTGGTCTGGTGGAGAGCCTGCAGGCTGTGGTCTTTTCAGTGCTCCTGCCAGTGGGGCAGGACCTTCTTGGTTTGCTGTAGGGTTGTGCTGGTGTGGAGCTGCACAGGCAGCCCTGGGAGGCTGTGCAGAGTTACAGTGTGTGGGCACCAGCTCTGCTCACGGGTGCTAATTTCCCTTGGTGTGTGTGCATATATATATAGATGTGGTGCATATTTAAATGAAGTAATTTTAAAGTAGACATGGCCCAGAAAAGTTTGAGAACTATTTCAGTGTTTTGAGTGTTTCTCTTTCAAAGACAATGGACTGTGCTGAAGCTTCTAGGTATTGTGGGATGTGCTGACAGCTGGAGAAGGAGCAGCCTGCTTCAGGCTCAGTTGGCCTTCCTAGGAGCGGCTGAGTTTTATGTATGCACCTGGTTCAGCCTGTTTACAGCTGTGTGGCTGCTGCAGATCTGGTGCTGCCTTATGGGCCTTTTGGGATATGTTGGCAGAGGCCCAAAGCAGACCTGGTGGTCAGCAAGGAAATTAGCCCCATGGTGCTGTAAACTGTCCTGCTCAGCCTCCTGCAGCCTCTGGCCAGGTCAGCAGAATTCAGGGTGCCACATCCTTTTCACTGCTGTGAGGGACCCATATGGAGAAAGAGGGAGTGGATCTAGACCTATCATTCCTCCCTCCCAGTGCTGGGCCATGTGCTGCAGGAAGGGTACTGACAGTAGGGGTGCTGGGCACTTGTCCCTCTCAGATGTTGAATCCACACAGAGGATTTTATAGTAGTTTTCATGCCCAGTTCCACTTCACAAGCAATGCCCTCTTATTCTCTGTTGGGGAATGGCTGGCATGAGCCTTAAATATTATTCTTAGACTTTTACAGACCTAGAAATTTTCTCCCATCTTGGCAAGAGAAATATATGGAGCTTAGAATTTGGCACTTACGATGCCATCAGAGTGAGGTTTTGAGGGGCTGTTCTGCACATTTAAGGGAATCTCAAAGTGCAACTTAAAAACCTGTGACTGGAGAGAGAGAGGCTGGCTTTCTTACTTTTTGCAGCGTGGCTTGCAAGGTAATTTTGAAGCTGGCGCTGTGGTGGAAGTGGTCCTGCTTCTGGCCTTTTCCTCCAGTCTCTTCCATCCTTGTGATTTGTGATTTAAGAATAATCTTGCAGAATAACAAGAAGAAAAAGGATGCTCATTTTAGCCATCACTCAGCTTTTCCATGTGGCCACAGAAATGGTTGTGCTGGCACAAGGACTTAGGGGGCCCAGGCAGGACAGGATGAGGCTGGGCCACAGCACAACTGCATTGCTGATGTCTGGCAAATGAATCTTCCTAAAGGCACAAGTCAAACCATGGCTGGCCTAGTCACCAGTGCCTGCAGCTTAGTCAGAACCCTGAAAACAAATGAAGATTTTCTTTGTGGCTAATGCTGGCACAGGTGAAGATGATGAATCTACAGTCAGGATTTGGTGAGTGATGCCTGCAGCCGGACACCCCTTCTGTGCTGGTGGTGACAGCTTGGCTTTGTCAGTGGAGTGAACCATTGCATGACTCAGATATGTTGGGAAGGAGTATGGAGCATTCATAGGAGCAGGCTTTTTGGACCATGAACATACTAGAAGTCACGTGTGAAAACGAAAATGAGTACTAGAAACACGAGGCTGCTCTTTGAGAGGCAGGCTGAGCAATGATAAGCAGAGTTTGCTTAGATCTCGATATCCAAAGGTAGTCGTAGGAGTGCTGGTGTGCTTTGAGAACAGTGCAGACATCCCACCAAAAGAACTGCCACGTCATTCAGACATGGCATCCTGCATTTCCATCAGCCAGGTCCAGCCTCCCAGCAGCCATCAGGAAAAATGTGAGAAAAATCTTTTGCAAAATGGCTAGAAAGTCTTGGTTGGGGAGTGACTGCAGTCTGGAAGCAGGGAAGAGAGGATGTCTTTATTGAACAGTGTGTGTTTGCTCTTAAAATCCCTTAAAAGCTCTGAAGCTCAAGTTTGCTTCATCTGCTATGTTTGCCATATGTAATATTTCAGTGAAAAGTTTCAATTCAGTGTGGCTGAGTTGATGCAGGAGTTCTTTTTTAGGTGATAGGGATCCACTTACCCGTGTGTAATATACTGATTTGCTTTTTAGACTGTTTTTTGGAGGAGGGGGTTGTGAGCTTCTTTTTAGTTGGTGTAGTCCAGACCTCTAGGCAGTGCATGCATCCATCTCCAGGGCAATGCTCAGGTTCTAATTTGTCATATGATTTAAGAACAGGCTTGTCTCTTTTGCTGAAATGCAGTCTTTAAGCTGGAGCATTTATAATAAAACATTTTGTATTTCTCTGTTCACCTCTATTGTAACACCACAGGTACCCCAGACTTTCTATCTGTGTCTGCTGCTGAAATGGAATTCCTAATCATGCCCCCTAAGTGTAGAAGTTGTATAAATGGATCCTTTTAGTTTATTTTCTCCAGATTTCCATGTGTGCAAATTGCTGCCCCTGGATAGGTGATTTACCTTAATTTGTGCTTGTTACGCTTTTGCAGTTGGTCATCTCTTGCCTCCTAAGCTGTGCAGTGTGTATTGTTCTTTTAAAAGGTGTGTATCCTCCCCTTTTTCCATGCCATCTTCCAGGAAGGATTGTCTACCCTGAGCGATGTTATCGTCTCCCATTTTAAATGGTGTCAGCAGATATTTGTTTTTTCCTTTCTCTCATTCTGATGCTGAGTACTCACCATGGGAATGAGTTGTCTTGTATTATTCACATGGAGCAAATCTGTGGCTTGGCCTGCAAATTATAAGGCCCTGCTGAGCGAGAGGGAGGGCCTTGGGAGCCCAACTAAAGGTGCCAGGATCTGTTTGCCTGCTTGTTTTTTTTCTTTTTTGTAAAAGCACGTAGGCCGATAGCAAGCTGAAAAAGTGGTGGCCTTCTGAGCCGAGTATTTTATGTCTGAGGGCTTCTGAATGCATAAAATCAGAGAGAATGTGTCTGTGTAATCCGATCTGCTCTTGAAAGCCTTGTGGAGGGCTGCATGCTGCAGACATAAGCTGTGTCAATAAGAACTCTATTCACCCTCGGAAAACAGCCTCGTGATCGGGTTTGATTGGCAGGCTTCCTAAGGGAGGGCCTTTTTTTGAGAAAGAGCTCTGATTTTTTGGCGGTACTTCTGACTGCCTTTTCGGACTCCCACTTATTGTTCTTTCCTTGGCGTGATAAACTTGGATATTTTTGCTGGGAGCTTGCTGGGGCAGAGGGAGGATTTCATGTAGCACTGTAACAGGAGTGTGGGGTGAGTTTCCTTCCTTGCAGTGCAGCCCCTCTGCCAAAGCCGTATTTATGAGCATGAAGGTGAGGGATTTAAAATAATATGAGGTAGAACTGGAGGTCTCTGTGTGCAGGAGAGTGTGCCATACCCTTGTGCATGCTCAGGGTACTGTCTTGCAGAACAGTGGCACAAAACACCCATCCTTGTAAAAGTCTTGGATGGTAATGCACAAAATGTGTGGTTGTGAATGCTTATGTGCTTTTTTCCCTCTTGGTTCTGCAGATGTCTGTGTTACCCAGAAGTGTTGTTGGATGAAATTCTGCTTTTGGTAATGCTGCCATAAATCTGCTGTGAAGGCAGTGTCGTACTAATGGCTGTAATTTGCTGGTTGCTGTTATATATAAGAAAAAAAAAATTAAAAATCACGTAAGGCAAAAAATCTAATTCTACTTTATGAACTATTCTACACCTGGCATGTAATCTTTTAAAATCTTGTAGGGAAAAATCTGCTTGAGCTGATAAAAATGATACTTATGAGATTTGCTGAAAGCAGAATTTTAGTCAGAATACCAGGTTCTGAGTTGCTATTCAGTGTATAATATTTGTGTAAATGGCATTTTCTGCTGCATTATGTGTGTGATATTCAGCGTTTGCTCTGCTGAGGTCTTAAAGCCATTCTCTTTGGTACTGAGTTACTGGCTTTAACAAAAGAGATAATGGACTTTCAATTTTGCATGTTTCTTTTTTTTCTTCCAAGTCCTTTGGTCTATCTTGTCACTATTTTTAAAGCTTCGTGTCCTTCGTCAAGTGATGATTTGAAAATTAGCTCATCTGTATGTCTTTCTGGGTTATTCCTGTAGCTGCAAATGAAAAGTTTAAAATATAATTAGAATGTAATATGCACGAGCTAAAAAAAAAAAGGCAACAAAAAATGAAATAATGCAAAGCTATTATTTAAGAGAAATGCAATTATGTTTTGAGCCAATTGAGGCTTGACTTAATTTCTCAGGGTTTGCTGTTGGTGATGTAGTAACATCAGAATTAACTCCTGAAATATGCCTGTCCTGAGTCAGGAATTTGGCTGGTGAAAATGGAGAGAGCCACTGAAAGAAGTGGAATCTCCTTGTAGGGGAGCCTGTCCTTGTGCAGTTTGCAAATGGATGCAGCACTTGGGGTGATTCCTGCAGTTCCATTTTCCTGTCTCTTCCCAGCTGACTCCCCTTCACGAAAGGCCTGATCTTGCCTACAACAGCTTTAATAACAAACTGTCTGTTTTAGGTGGGATTGGCCCCTGAGCAAACAGTGTGCAGACCTTGGCGGCCACAGACAGGGCGAGGGTGGGCAGGAAACATTGGCTGCTGCTCCTTTTACTCTGGGGAGGCTGCAGCTGGGTGATTTGTTTTTACTTCCTGTTCCAAATCTGTTTGGGTCAAAAGTAGCGGTGTTTTTCCATATTAAGATGTTTGGCTTCATTCTGCTAGGTAGCAATAAATTTCACACCATGCACAATGTGCTTCTTATATTTCAGAGACACTTTATTGCTGCCTTTGACTTTTAATTTGGACGGTGAAACCTTTATTAGTGCTTTCTTTGCTGCACGACCTGCTTTTCAAGGAAAACAGAAAGCTTTTTCTTTTTTTCTCCTTTCCTTCTGTTTTGGAAAGAGCCTTTGAAATATCTCACAGGTCTGTAGCTGAGCAGAGGGAGGGAGCTGGCAGGTCTGTCTGCCATGCCTGGCTCCTCAGCAGGCTCACAGGGAGACAGGGACACCTCAGCCTGCTTCTCTGCTCCTGGAGTTAATTGTGATGCTGGGTCTTAATTCATTAATGCTTGTGAAGCATTTGGTCATGTTTTGGTGGAAGGTTCTGGGACTGTGTGGTGGTGGTGAGGTGTGGTTGTGCAATGCAGGGCTGTGATGCTGGAAGGAGCCCATGTGGGTTGATGGACCAGTTGTTAAAGTGGTCCTAAAGGCTGGAGTGGTGAGCTATAAAACATCCCCATGTCATTGATGGGAAATCCTGCCCGGTAAAGGACAAGCTCTGAGCCATAGCTGACTGCTGGGCTGCTGCTGGGAATTGTTCTGCAGAGCACTGGGTTGGTCACAGCATGCAAAATGTTACTGCAGGCCATAGGGTGCAAAACTGATGGAGAAGAGACAATCGGGCTTTTTGGGCTCTTCCCTGGTTGTGTAGCAAAGGTGGTTGGGTTTCTCTCCCCAAAATCTGGTCAAAACTCCTAATCAATGCTAGTCACTCTTCTTAAGTTGCTCAGTTGTAGGATCTCCTACTCTGCAGCCAGCAAGTCAGGATGGATAAATCTTTTTATGGCCATACTAGGTATCAGTGGGCTCCTTTCAAATATAGTCTGAACATCTTTATATAAATAGTAATAAGCAGTTCTGACCCAGGGGGCTTGTATTACATTCAGATACATTTCAGTGAAGTTATTTTTGAAGTACAAAGAAGAAACAGTAGCATGGAGCCATCCGCAGGGTTACAGGTGGTTTATCCTCCTTTCTCTTAAGCCTTCAAATGCTGGAGTTGTATCTAACTGAGGAAGTCAGAGTGCAGAAGTATTTTTTGAAGCCTCCATGCCCTCAGACAGACTGCCCAGGTTTTGGCATTGGCATCTCCACCTTGCGTTTGTACTTGACTCCTGGATCCACAAATGTACTCCTCTGTTCTGTGCACTCTGCTTGTTCCTCAGACCAAGTCCATCACTGATGGATTTGGCTTGACTAATTACTCAGTGAAGCACTTGGTGTGACGACCTCAGTGCCCTTCGTTAAGCAGAGCCTTGGTAACGAGCTAATGTTGGCGGTGTCCCACGTGCCCAGGTGTGGTCTGGCTAATGAAGCAGCACCCTTCACATGGTGCTTGAGGAAGCTGCACTTCAGGTCATGTAAATAAGGAAACCAGAGTGGGCTGCTCTCCTGCAGGATGAACAGCGAGCCCCTTCCCTCCTGCATCTCTGCAATGAGGTGACACCCTCCCCTGCTGCCTCTGGGTGCAACCAGTCTCTCCCCCTTGCTCAGAAGTGCAGGCAAGTTGTCCCCACTCCTCCCCATGCCTGCACTGCACACTCCCTTGGACCAGTCTGCCCAGGGCACCTCTTTTGGGTGGCTCTCACATGGGATTGACAACCTTCATCATGATTTTCAGAGTCTGCAGAGCAGTGGGTTGAGTAGCTGTTATCCACGTTTCTTCTGAGACTGTGGAGATGAATATGGCATGTAGGGTGGATTCTGAATGAGGTTTTATGAACCTTGCTGAAGGGAGAGACCTGCTGGGTTGGGGACTTTCCAGCTCTGGTGACTGTGTTGTAATATGACTCATTCAGTAGCTGATGCTCAGGTACCAAGGTTGGAATGAGGATGCTGCTGCCAAATTCATTCTGTGCCCTGTGTTAGATGGAAGGTTATCCTTCTGACGAGACCTTGAGACCTATTCATAAGGTACAGGGAAGCTTCTCATGTGTTTAATAACAGATTTATTTATATTCTGTACAGTGCCACCCATCCTGTTTTTCTAGAGATACCTGGATTTCTAAATTTTGCCCAGATATAGATAGTGTCGTAGATGCCCCTAGTTGGGTGGTGACACCATTTTGCAGGCCAGCTTACGTGAAAAAGTTTCCCCCTAGGTCTTGGAACATCTTGTGGGGAATGTGTGTATTTGGGACAATTGTGGAAACCTCTTGACATTGGGGCATTTCTAAGGCAGAGCCATTGGCTGCTTGATCTCCGAGACTGTGCCAAGTGCTCTTGGCTTCACGGGTGCCACGAGGAGCTAAGCCTGCTCTTTCATGCACTTTGTATGTTTTCTGGCACTGAAAGGTGTGTTCCTCTGCTTTGTCAGTCTCATGAATGCTTGTCCTGGCAATGATGCCTGGGCCAATGCAGCCTGTGCTTGGGTCAGCTGGAAAAGGTGGTGAAAGCGGAGCTGGAGGATGCCCAGTGCTGCAGGAGAGTGTCTGCATGGGTGAGGCTGAGTCAGTCTCTGGCGGCCTTTCACAAGGTGCTGGGGTTTTTTGGTTCAATAAAACACACACTCTAATAATTATGTACTGATTTAATTAGAAAAATGCTTAGAGCATCCATTGCATAAGGCAGTGAACTAAGGCAGGTGCCTTTTAGCAGCAGTATTTCCCTTTTTGAAACAAAAGGACTGGACAGTTGAGTTGGACTGATCCCATGCAGCAGCAATTCACCACACACTGCATTTCTGATAACTGCCCACTGATTCTGGTTTTGTAGCTGTGGGGATGTGTTGGCTTGACTTCCCAATGTAGGGACCAGGAGAGCAAGTGGAGGATGCCACAGTCCAGCTAAGCATGCCAGATTTGTGACTGACTGGCAGTGATTTGCAGGTTTTCTGACATGAAGTTCCCTTTCTCTCAGTAAAATGTAGATTCAAACACTTGTGAGATGCTTTTTTAGTGCAATCATTTGTGATGTTCAGTGGCAAACATGTGACTGGTGACTTGCTTGTCTGATGGCTTTCTTTTGAGCATCCTCAGATATTTCTCTGTTAGTGTTATGATGACTGGGGAACTGGGGACAGGGGTTTTACAGTTGAACTGAAACTTAAATTTCAAAAGGAGTTTTTTCTCATGAAAATAAAATTCTGTTTGGCTTTGCTGCTGTTACTGTGCTCTGTCTCCAGTTTGCTGGTGCTGGCTGTAAAACAATTAAATTCCTAGTGGAGTTGTGCAGAGCAGTGTCTTCAGTTTGAATCTGAATGTTAGTGAGGAGCTACTTGAATTTAAAATCAAGTTTTGGTCACTAGCAACAGATGCTTTTTTGTTGGTCCCATGTGCCTGTGACATGTGCTGGTGCTGTGGCATGCTCCACGCTGGTGAGTGTCAGCTCCCTCTCCCTGGCAGAGCCCAGGGCTGAGCACCTCTTGTTCTGTCTGCAGGAGTGACACTACTGCAGCACAAGCAAGACTTTCCCCTTGCCTGTTGATAGGCAGAGAATCCATTAGGATTGCAGAAACTTCTTGAGAGATTTATGCAGCAATTGTAAGCATCCTATCTTCCTATTTTTTTTGTTAAACCAACACTATGAATACTTTTTTTTTATAAGACTCCTCATACAACAGAACCATCGAAGGGGAGAAGTCCACTGTGGTGATTATTGTCCACATATAATAACTTTGTGATAGGCAGAAAGTGAGGCTGACTACAAATGGGAGTGATTCTGGGAGGAAGGTAAAAAACCTTAATGTTCTGAATGATAGAAGAATGAATTTAAATTCATTTAATGTCAGTAATCTTTGTATTATTAACCATAATCTGCTTCTGAGAAGCATACAGACGTGGCTTCTTTTTTTTCCCCAGCTCTCTGTAGAACTGCATTAATAAGAACAGAGTGTTTCTCCTGACCTCTGCCTTTAGACTATGAGCTCCCAAGGGCACACATTTTTCTTCTGTATTTTTGGACAGCATCTGCAGGTAGTGAAAGCTGCCACAAATAAATAGCAAATCTGTGAGTGTGTTACCATAGTCCCAGATCATTTAGCAAGGGGCTAATCCTGCATGATGCTTACGGAAGATTGAAACAAGGGCTGCAATCTGATATCCTTGCGTGGGTGGTTTTAGGATGGTCTTTGAACCAACCTGTGTGTTGCCAAAGAGATTCTCAGAAGGGTGATCTTAGGAGGAAACTGAAAAGAGTGCGAGAGGGTGCAGGCTGCTGTAGTTTTGGATGCACAACTTTCTGGATGGTTTGCCAGAGGAGAGGTACAAATGCAATGGTATAGATGAATTTGATGCAGTATTGTTAGCTGGACCGTGCAGGTGAGGAGGCAAGACTGGCTTTAGGATTGGTGTTTGGAGCTTTCAGTGTGGGGAGAGAGTGCCGTGCCACATCCGACAGCTTTGGGTGGGAGGTTATCACGATCGACCTCATGCATTTCCCTCCTCTGAGGGAAAGAGCTGGTGCACGCGAGCTTCGGCTTCTGTAGGAATGTGATGTTGCTCATCCTGGAGATCCAGGCAACCAAAATGAGAGAGAGAATTAAAGCATGAGATCTGCTTGCTTATGACCTGAATCCTCTAATCACAGCCCTGTGTAAGTGAAGGTCTTAGGCTGGGTTGAGTAGAGGGCATTTCCACCCAAGAAAATGTACATCCGCCCTCCACCTCCCAGAATCAGAGCTTACTACTGATGAAATACAATTGTAAGAACCTTAAACCTTGCCTTAAACCAGACCTGCTATTTGTGACATGAAATACAATTGTAAGAACCTTAAACTTTGCCTTAAACCAGACCTGCTGTTTGTGACATTGCTTCCCCTGTGGCAGGCACATGGTGAAGGCATGGTGACGAGAGGTGTGTGCTACCTGAGCTCCCTGGCCTCAGGACACCTACCCCGGGTGCCAGGAAGTGTATCCTGGTGAGTCCATGCCTTTTGGAACTGGTCGTTCATTTGATGGCTTGGATTAAAGCCTTAATTGTACATAGGTGTTGTAATGCTACTTACTTACTGGGAAGTAACATTGAGGCAGTTCATGCAACAGTGTGGCCACTTTCACTGAGCGTGTAATTTCCTTTTGACTGTGGCTGTTTCTCCTAGGGTTTCACACTAATGCCAAGCCTGTGGTAATCCCATGCTTTTCAGCATGGTGTTCAGTTTAATGTTGTAACACTTTAGCCAGTGATGTAAGACTTGCTGGGCTTTTTTATGTATGTAGCTAAACTGAAAGATCTATTAAAAAAAAAAAAAAAAACAAAAACCAAAAGGAAATTTATTCCATTTTGAGTGGTGTCAGCAAAGAAAAAGAAAAGAAAAAAGAAAAAAATTGTCAGCACATTTTTGGCATGGAGGTGAAGGGAAGAGCATATTTTTATGGAAAGATACGTAATTTGTTTATTTGTTAGATGAGAGGTAGAGATGTTTCTGCTGAGGGATGGAGGAAAAAAGAAAAGGAAAAACAAGGAGGAAAGAAGTCTAATACTCTTTGCCTTTTGTAAAGAAATGCTTCAGTTTTTCTTTTGAAGCAGTCTGGAAATTCAGGTTAGTCACCATAAAGCTGAATAAATAATTTCTCTGAAAAGCAC
Source organism: Drymodes brunneopygia (assembly GCA_013400955.1). Classification (NCBI taxonomy): domain Eukaryota; kingdom Metazoa; phylum Chordata; class Aves; order Passeriformes; family Petroicidae; genus Drymodes; species Drymodes brunneopygia. The sequence continues at coordinate 1,942,663 of VZTZ01022849.1, read as the reverse complement.
TGCCAAGCTTGCACACGTAGCAGGTAGAAAGATTAAAATATTTCATAAAAGGGCTTTAAAAGCACCTTTGGCTCAAATCCTTGGTACTGTAAACTGAGGGAGAAACTCTGATTTTTCTGTTACCTGAGGATCTGGCTTTTGGTTTTAATCTTTTTCTCTCCCTCCCCTTCTCCTCCCATGATATGAAAGATGTGTTTGTATGGAAGATTTCTTGCAGCACATATTCAAGGACTGTTTCAGAGCTCAGACAATTTGATCCAAAGGCTCTTCCTAGCCGTGATGGAGCTTTGCTTTTACAGCTCCTGTGAACTAGGAGAGCATTGGTTCAGCATTGTGTCAGATACAGATAATTGGGGGTTTCGAACATCGCCCAAAAACACTTAACAAAGCACTGTGCAAATGTTTTTGAGAGCTAACAAAAACCTGCATTGTTGCCTGAAGGTTGAATCCACAGCTAGCTGCCTTCTTGGAATAAGCAGATAACAAATTAGCTCCTAAAACCTTATTTGTGGTTTGATATTCCCACTGCTGCTACTGATGTGTGACTGGGGTCGAGGTTTTTGGGTCACAAAGTGAAGTGCAGGAGTCAGATCCTGCTCAGTGTTGATACCCTGTTTGTATGGTGTGTTTGGGCAAGATAGGACAAGCTGTTATCCATCCATCTCTAGCCTGTGCCTTCTGCTTAATGGCCACATGGGGTAGGGACAGCAAGGACCAGGCCACGTGTGGCAAAAGAGAGGAGCCAGCTTGCTCTTTGACTGTACCATTGCAGCAGGTCACTGAGCTGGGCCTGGAAAGGTGCTGTCGGAGGGTGTTGTGGTATCTGGTTGAAGTCCTTTGTGTTCAATTGGTGTCCTGACTTGTGTTTCTGACAAAGGATGAATAAGTGCTCAAGGGCAGGTTGGATGGGGCTTTGAGCAACCTGTTTTAGTGGAACATTTCTGCCCATGACAGAAATGGTTATATGGTTACGGAAATAAATGGTTTTTAATGTTGGTTTCATCCCCAACTCTTTTATTCTAACCTTTAGATGGAGCTGGATATACCAAACTTCCCTATGGTTTCAGTGTGCAGCCAGAGCTGCTTCTGAGGAAACTTTGGGGACTGTTGATTTAAGGTTCATGTCTTATTGGGTGAGCTGTAGGGAAAGCATTCAGCTTTCAAAAAGTACTGTGTGTTTTGTTTGCTTTTTGGCTTTTGAACACGTGTGGTTTTTAAGAACAATCAGTTCTGAGGGAGCCTCCTGTCAATAATTGTTGGTATTTGTGTAGAGTGATCAAAAGAGTCTCTGCAGGCTGAAGGGGAGACTGAGCATGGATAGACTGACGTTGGAGTCCCTGTGTGTTCGCTGTGCCCTTAAGGTATAGGATTAAGCTTGCAGAAAAGGAACGAGGTCAGGTCTAGACCAAGAAGTAGACTCTGGAATCCAGCCAAGAGTGTAAGTAAGGTTTTTCCTGTAACAGCATCCTAGATGTGGCAGTTGTGTTGACTTAGCCGAAATGAGGCTGACATCTGTAGGTCAGGCCTGATTAAAAGGGAAGGAGGGTGGAGAATAGCTCTGCAGAGTAAAGAGGATTTAAAGATAACAGTGGGGGGAGATGCGTGGCCCTTACTTGCAGAATTTGAGTTGGCCTTGGGAATCTGGCTGTGCCTGGGAGCAGGCACCTCCTGGTCCCCTGAGGTCTCTGTGAGCTGCAGGACACTGTGGCTGCTGCTCCAGTTCAGGGATGTCTTCTGACTGATCCCTAGCCCCTCCCCGGTCTGACTTTTTGGATAGAAGTCTGATTTAATCTTTCCTTTTCTGCTGTTCGAGGGAAGCCTCCCACACAAACCTTTGGCTTGGTGTAAAACCCTACTGTGATGACAACACCCACCCCTCACTTTGTTGTGTTGGAGGGTTAAGTGTCTGGGTCTCCTGTTTGGTGCAGATGAAAGGTGCTGTATTGCTGAGCTGTGCTGTATGCTGGAGCATTATGTGCTGGAAGCTGCTTCAGAAAATGTTTCTGTGCTCCTTTTGACCTCCATTGTGTCTTCCTTCCCAAATTCAGTTGTGCTGGTGGCTGAGGATGTTGGAGACTGTCTCTTTTTTGAGAGAGAAGGAAAGAAGAGGGTGATGGTACTTCAGAAGCCCTCACCCCATACTTTGGTAGAACAGCATATTGTGCTCAAAATTGTGCTTCATGATCATTAGCTGCTGCTTACACATTGAGTATGTTGCTCTCAGAAGTGCTCTGACACCAGGGATCTCCATCCTTTGGGACAGGTGAGGTGACACTGCAAACAGTAGAATGAAGGAACATGCCACCTCCAGGGTCAGGAATGTAATTTATCTGTACTTCTTGCCTTCAGGAGCTGGTCTGCTGTTCTGATTTTTTTTCCACAATGATTCCTTTCAGAAAAAATGGCTGATTTGTTTAGATGAACACTTCTGTGGTATAAATCACAAAGGAAGAAGGTGCTTAGCTTCTTCCTGAAGCAGTAGTTTTAGTTTCCAAATGAAAAACTTTCTTAGCATGATAAAAATAGAGAATTACTTTATGGGGAAAGTACTTGCTTCCCTCCTGGCTCTGCAGGGCAGTCTTCAGCCGGGAGGAAGTGAGGAAATTACCCTCAGCTCCCTTGGACCACAAGCAGTCCTAGTGGTTTTCTAGTGAAGTAACTAGAGTTACACCAGAGCTGAGCGTTAGCTCTTCAAATTTAAGGGATAAATGACTCCATATGAAAATTGAATTTTAAATCCTGCCAGGCATGATGTCCCTCCCTGTGGGGCCTTCTGCACATGTGGCACTGCATCATGAAGCACAGGCTATGTTGAATGGTGAGATTCATCACGTTGGGGTGCTCAGTCCAGCTAAGCAGCATGGATAGCTGTGATCACCACTCATGTCACTCAGTTAATAACTTTTATATTTGGAGAAATAACTACATAAACAGTAGTGCCCTCGCATAGAATTCTGGGCCTCTCTGTCAGGAGACGGGCAACTATTTGATGATTTTGTAGAAAATAAATTATCTTGGCCTTTATTCTGGTCCCTGAATTCATTTTCAACTGTGACAAGAGCCAGGATTTAAGCCTGGGTCTCCCAAAGTAAAATGCAGTTAATTAGCCCACTCCATCATGTAGCCTTCTCTGTTAACAAAGGCAGTATACTCAGCCAGACAGCTCTTGCTCACAAGTGATGCTCACCTTTTGTATGGCAGAGTGTGCTTGCTCAGAGCCTGGAGTCCTTGTTTGCCTCCCTTTTCAGCAGTGCTTCTTAACCCCCCTGTGCAGCCCCATTGTGGTGCTGCCTGTCTCCAGTTGAGAGACTGCTGGCACCAGGATATGTTTAAGTTTGAATGATGGTTTGTGTTACTGGCAATGGCTGTGGAGTTTTACCAAGGTCAGAGACTGCTGCAGGGTAAAGGGGAAGAGGGTTTCTACCCTGAGGAGCTTGAAGCCCTCAGGGTGCTGTGACGTAAGCGTTATTAACTGTAAATTGTGAATGGGGTTCAAGCAATGTTGGGGGGCAAAGTGACACAGTTAAAACAGCTTCATTTCTGAGCTGGAAGAAAGATGTGAGAGCTGTTGTCTGGGGTCCTGGCTTGCTGTTCCCACCAGACCAGATCTCCTCACTGGCTGGAAGCTTGTTTGCATCAGACACTGATAAGCCGGAGCTCAGCACCAAATGGTGCTGTGATGGATCAGGTGTACGGAAATAAACCAGCAAGAAAGATGGGTTGCTGAGGGCCTCTGCTGCACTGCTCCTGGTAGATCAGGGGATGTATTAGACATTTTTGTTTGCCATCTCCCCACTGATTCGGGTTCAAAGGATGGGGTGAGGCAGGCTGTTGTCAAGTTTTCTTAACTGGCCACTGACCTCAGGTAGATAATTCAAATCCGTTCTTCTGTAAAGGAATTGCTTGGATTAAATGTCAATAACTTAGACTTTTGCAGTATCATGATATTGTACAGTTTCAAAATACTATTTTTCTTCCTTGTGTGAATATTTAAATTTGACTGTTGTACCTGCAATTTTACAGGATTTAGTAAACTGGGGGGAGGGACAATCCATAGTCTAGGTGTAACTGTTGGCTGTAGTCTGTAAGAATGTGTCTGCAGTTTCAAAAACACAGGGAATTATTTTCAGATCCTGTCATCTATTTAAAACCAGGCTCTTCAGTACTTGGCTGCTTCCTGAAGACTGCACTCACTGATATTGTAATCCAGAGCCTGTGTATGCAGGCAGTGCCATGTGGTTGAATGCAATGCTTGTACAAAAAATCATCTGTATGTAGATACTAGAATGTGAACAGTGATGTCTGTGTGAGTGGATAGCAGGTCACGACCCCCTGAAAATAGAAACATATTGATGTTGTTAGCAAAAGCTGTGGAGCATGTTTTCCTTGAAAATTGTTATTCAATGTTGTTCTTGCTGTCTTTTGAATTAAACATACTGTAAGAGTTGGTTTGCTGGAATTTCGACTGTTCTGGAGCACTGGATATTGGGTAGTCATTATTAACAGCCAGAGAAGGTAGCATGACCTACTGAACAGACAGCAAGATGTATAGACACTAGCAGCAGGGAAATCTAAGACAATGCATGGAAAAATATGTACAAGGTAAAACTTGCGCAGCCAGCCCTTATGCAGCAAATAAAGCAAGGTCTTACTGACCTTGGCAGCTGTACAGGGCAGTCTTTGCATAAGAATGACTTGTGCTTAATATGCTAGCGAAATTATTCAGGGACAAATATTCCTGTTTTCTGCAGTACTGGGGACAATGTCTTCCATCTCCAGTCGCAACACAAACACAAATGCATTGCAGACGGGTACAAGGAGGACCTGACCCTCCTCAAGCACAGCCAGTTCTGCTTCCCATGGCCTAGAGAAGGAGATCTGGTACTGTCCTCCTGGCATCCTCCTGGCATCCTCCTGGAATCCAGTGCCTTATAGCAGCCACCTTCAAGAGTGGCACTGGCTGGATAGAAAGGCAGCATGATGGGTGTCTTCTGTAATTACTCTGTGCAGTTTGTGTCTGCTCATCAGAGATCTACTGGACTCAGAGATCAAAGGGGCACTCTGCTCTTCCTGTTGTGCTGTGTGGAGGCAAACAGGGGGACTAGACCTGCAGGGTGGTTAAATGCCAGGAGATACTGAGCCAGTCAGGCATTTCCCGTGGCCCAGTGCTCCGCGTGCAGCTCTTGGACAGGGCAAGCCCAGCTCACCTACTGTTAGGAGTGAGCAGGAATTACAATGGAGCCTATACTTGGTGGCTCCCTGCTTCAGAGCCCAGTTTCCCTCCAGCCAAGGTGGGAGTGGGACAGATGGATGGTGAGCTGGCTGGAGTCTCTGCTCCCCATGTCCTGGGGCCAGGCCAGTCCCCGTGCCACCACCATGGCCAGGTCTGTGCCTGCGCACTCCAGCAGTGGTGTTGCTTACTAAACCTTGCTACTTTCTCACTACTGCTGTTTCTCATGGTTTTTTTCCTTTCTGTTCCTCTTACACTGGATAGATCAGCCCTGTAAACGTCCATGTTCAAGAGCAAAGCTATCTCGAGTGTTTGGCAGAGCAGGGTCTCCAAGGTCTCTCTATCAAGAGAGGGCCAGAGACGGTGTTTGTTGATATTGATCATGAGAAATGTAATTAATGCGGGTATAAAGTGTTAAATGTTAAATTAAAATGTGAGATTTAAAGACAGTCAATAGATCAATTCTGAGGCTGGGATGAAATGCTCAGACTTTCAAACAATAATCAGATTTCCGATAAAATCTCACTGTGTGTAATTAGAGGGGTTGAAATACTAAATCAGGTGTTAAGGGAGTGATATTTAGATGATGTTGAAAGAACAAAGATCCAGACAAAAAGAGCCCTCCTGTCTGCAGGCAGAGCTCGGGCTGGGCAGAAATAGTGTGGAGCTCGGGGGATGTGCTGATCTAGCAATTAAAACTGCCAAGAGAGGAGAATGATGGGAAAACTGCACAAATCTACACTGCTGAACATCTGCCTGGATGGAGACAAGACCCATAGCTCCCTTGTAGTCTGATAACACTTTAAGACCTTGGTCCGTCCACATGCACAGATGTCTACATCTGATGTGGTCTTGGTGAGCCTTCCAGAGGAGTGAGGACAACATGTTAAAACCAACCCCAGCAGGAAGTATTGCTATAAAAAAAACACTTCCCAAGAGTTAAAAATACTAATTACCAACTGCCACCACATTTCAGTGGTATTCCAGCTAGTCAATAAGAGCAAGGGCATGCAGTTGATATTTGGTTAAGGGTAGCAATTTAAGGAGAGGGGTAAAGTTAGGCTGAGTGCTACTGACAGTGGGATATGTGGGGTGTCCTAGGGCACATGGCATTTCCAGGACATTTCTCTGAAATTTATATTTTGCTCTATAATCCATTAAAAAACAAGCAGAAAAGAGTCCAGAGTAGCCAACTCCCTAGTTTAACTGGCCTATGAGTAATGATACCAAATAAGTTCTGCTTTAGCAGCAGCATCAGACTGCCCTTCCAGTCATCTTAATTTTCTAATGCTGCAAGCTGTGCAGGAAGTTGCAGGAAACATCTATTCCCTGAATATGTATCTTTGCTTTCATCCCTAAAGGGATAATTCAGAATATGGGACAGACATAGTATTTACTGTGGGCATTGCACCTGTCAAGGTAACATTACAATGGGATGAAGGCTAAAAAACACTTCTCTGCTAGATGAAATGGATAAACTGGCTCAATAGCTCTGGGCACTTGCTTGCTAACCTTGCCCTGTACCTGTGATGTGATTAGCTGTGACGATGTAGCCAAAAGGCTCTCCAGAGCCTTGAAAGATCCATGTTTTAAGAGTATGTTCTCATTTTATTTTATAATCCTGGTGCAGCCTCTGCTGTGCAGTTCCAGAGGTTGAGATGCTGATTAGGTCCATGGATGTGATGTGACCCCACCCAGCTGGTCATCAGTGCCTTGGAAATACTGTGTGGTTGTTATTGCTTAACTGCAAGCCCTGCCTTAGCCATGGGTTGAGCCAGGCTCCTGCTCACCTTGTTCCTTGCAGAGCAGAGGGTGAAGAGCAAATGGGGCGGTTTCAGCAGTGGAGAACTCCTCTGAGCTTTTAAATAAAGGTCTCTAAAATTTCCACCGTGGTTCGGCTGGGCTGAGGTAACCCGATCTTTGGAGAAGTGCCTCTGTGCTGTAGTTTACAGAAAGGCTTCTTGATTAACAAAGCCTGAATGAGGGTAAGTTAAACTGTAGCCATTGTATTCAAGGTCACTATTAATTTTTTAATTGCAAGTTTTCTACCAAGTCTGGGGTTGGAAATGAGACTTGCTCCCAGAAAGGGCTGGAAATTGTGGCATTTCATCCTGCAATTACTGTTTCACTCTGCCTCTTCCCTTTATCTAACAGGAAAATAAGCTTTGTAAACTGTTGTACATAATTTTAAGTTCATTGCTGATATTAGAAGCCCCAAAAGCATGTGTCTCTGGGAAGAGACTGATGCTCAGTCTGCAGCATATCATAAAACCAGCCAGGGGAAGGGCAGGGACATAAGGGCATGACTCTGGCCAGGGACTTACAGGAGGTCTTTCCTCTTCATCTGAGTCATAGTGGAGCTCTGGAAGTCCTTGCCAAAAGGTGTTGTGGGCACATGCAGCTTTCAGAAGTGCTGCAGAGACTGGGCAAGCACTAAGCAAGGAGTTGGATGGGGAATAGTGAGCAGGCAAACCATGGCTGCTTAGGGAGTCTTCAGAAGGAGTGGGAGGATGGAGCACCAGGGTGGGAGATTGTGCGTGTCTGCTGTGCTGTTATATCTAAGGGGGCTGCTGGATCATTTTCACCAGCTATAGCCCAGCTGGAAGGAGGCTCCTTCCTCCACACTCCTGCTGCTTCTGCCTTCTTTGCCCACACCTGCCTGTGGACAGGAGCAGAGGAAGGACCCACAAACAATGCACCACTCTGAAACATGTTTGAGGGCTTGCACGCTGGAGGGGAAGTCCAGCCTCTCACGATTCCCCATCAAGGAGCATTTTCTTGCCCTCCCTGAACCATTCCTGTGGTTCTGGTTCCAGTCTGCTGGGTTGTTTCCACCTATATATTCAGCACAAGTAGGAAATTTGCAGCACTTGACAGCGCAGGGAAGGGTGAAAGAGTGCTTCACACTTGGTCCTGCACACTTTCCCCCTAAGGAGTTGTCCCTCACTCCTTTCCTAGAGAGAATATCAGGAGGCAGAACAGAGATGCTAGTCTCTGGTCTTCTCAGATGCCTTAGTGTTCCCTAAATGATACTCCCCTGGGTTAACTCTGTCCTTGCATATTTTTAAGGTGAAGCTCCTTGCAGTCTCAATCCTAGCAGGCAGAGTTGGCTGCTCCTACACTTGAGCTCTGGTGATCCTGGCAGAGCAGCGTCTGCATGGTGCGTGTGGCAAGTCCCAGTTCTGTTTTTTGTGACCTGAATGCATGGAACAGCTTGTTCTCTGCTGTTAACCCTTGGAAAGACACTTCCTCTTGTGCTCCTTCGTTCTGCATTGGATGTGCTCAGCAGGGTCAGCTCTGCACTTCGGGTTTGGGGGCAGAGTCTGCGAGGGAGTTAATTGCTGAGTGGTGATGTCTCTCTCCAGCTGAAGGTCTGCTCCCATGAGCTATTTAAGCCTCTGTTTCTTGTATCTCTGTGCCAATCAGATTAGCTGATGCCAGGAAACAGACCACAGCCTGCTTGCTCTTGAATGCACCCTTTTTCCTCCTTACCTGTTTATCCCAGTCAAGCCCCTTTCCGCTCTGCCTCAGTTCTTTAATTTAGCTTTGTTCCTTCCTTTTCATTTTCACAGTCTTATGCTGGCCCATCTCCTCTCCCTGAGGCTGCCTCTCTGGGTTTTGACATCCAGCCTTAACAGCTCCCTTTGCAGAGCCATGTGCCCCTCTGCACTTCTGCATTGAGCTTTTCTTGCTCTTGACTCCCTCCATGTTTACCCTGTTGTAACTCGGATTCCCTTTAAATTGCAGTAGAGAGATCCACAGATCAGTGGAGCTGCTGAAGGGACTCATCTTCCCAGGAAAGAAAGGGGAACAGGCTGGGGAGGGGAGTGTGGCTGAGAACTGCCCCTCAGTCATTCCCCAGGGTTGCTGCCACCCCGCTGTCTGTGCACCCCCAGGCATCACTCTGCTCCTCTCCCAGCTGGACCCCTCCACTCATTCACTGATTTTGGCAAGGAATTCATTGCCTTAAAAAAAAAAAAAAGCTCTAACCCCCCTCAGGCTCACAGGACCAAGTGTTCCAGCCTGGCCTTCTGTGCCAAAACAGGCCCATCCCCTGCCTCTTGTGAGGCCCCACCTTTATCCTTCTTCTAAAAATAAAACGCAATGACATTCCTTCCTAGTTACTCTGTTCTCCTATTCTGACCTCATTAGACTTTTCCAATAGAAAATTTCATTGAACTCCTCTATTAGTGGTGAAAACAAACAAGACCATTGAACTTCCTCTGGAAAAAATGCATCTATATAACAGGGAATTGCAGGGAGCCAAATTTCCACTGCTGAGTTGGTGCTGTACACATATGTTCCCTCGTATGCGTTTAGTAAACAAAGTTGTCTTCACACTAAGAAGAATTTAAAACAATTTATCCTTTATATCTGATTTTCCTCTCTTGTTGGAAAAAGATTGCCTCTGTAATATTATGAGGAGCAAAGTACTGTTAGCAGGGGTTGCAAGAACAGCCTCTTTTTTCCAGACTCCCTGAGCTAAATATATTTTGAGGCTTATGTATGTGCATGTACATAGGAATGATAGCCAGGTGATGGATTGCTTAGCCACATCATAAATTCAGTTTGTTGGACACCTCTGATTACCTCCTCTGCACTCTGCCTGTAATCATTCTCCTTCAAACATCCTTCTAATGTTCTTAACAGCAGCCAATTAAAACAAAGACTTCACTTCTTCCTTCTGCCATCACCCAAGCTCCTTCTCTTGTCTGGGGGGACAGAAGTGCATTAATGGATAGTAGTTCAGTGTGTGCGCTCAATGTTTAATGGACTATATCCCTATTTGGGTTTTTTTTGCTTCCTTCTTTAAAATTCAGCTTGGACAGACACCCAGCCAGGCAGGGGTGGGTGCTTGTGTGTTTGCATGTGGCTGGGGGCTGCAGGCTGGTGGCAGGAAGGGTGGGGCACATGGAAGGCACTGTTCATCTGTACATCTGCCCACCTTCTTGGGCTCCTGGTTTTGATTCAAAGGTTTCATGCTGATTCAGATGCTTTCTGAAGAAAAGCATGTCCACGGGCCTTAAGGGGGAAATTGAAAATAATTCAGGTCACTAAGACTTCCCTGGTGGAGAGAAGTTACAGGCTGTGGTGTTATAGATGCAGGAGGGTAGTGAGATAATTGAAGATCTGAGGATTTCAGTTGGTGTCAGTGACTCAGGCATCTCAGAGAAAACAGAGGATATTCAGTCCCTGAAAAGTTGATTCATCCACCTGGCAGTGAGATGAAGAGTAATGAGTAACAGATTTTGGGGTGCATGGAAGGCAGGAGAGGCCAACACACTAACTCTGAATGGCTTGGGAAGTGCCTCAAGGGTGATTTTGACTTCCTCTTGCCTTTTTTCGGGCTTAGCTGTGCTGGCTTCTCTCTGTATGCACCCCTAAACCCTGTTTATCACAGGGGCACTGGACAGAGAGTAGAGTGGATGATGCTTGGTGCCAAAGTATGCTGCCAAAACTAGCCCTTACACCTTCAGGTGCCTTTTGGTTTGGCTGCTCCCCTGTAAGTACTACAGCAGTGCCTCCCTTGCACGCTGGGAGGGTGTTTACTGCTGCGCAAGCAGGATTGGAATTGTTGGACGTGCCTTTCATCCTGTTGCAGCCTGCTGGATTAATGGGGCAGATCTCTGTGCGTGTGCATGCTTTCTGCTCTCCCTCCTTTATCCTGCTTCATACTGTAATGGGTCTGAAACAGATCTGTTTATCTGGTGCCTGTGCAGCCTTTACTGCAGTAGTTTCTTAATGCCTGATTGCAGTTCCTGTGTTTTATCTGCCAAACATCACTGAGAGATGGGAAAGTAACAACCCCGGTTTGCAGAGGGATAAAGTGACTTGTCACTTGTGGCACCTGTGGCTGCAGCAGTATTTGAGCCCCTGTTTCTGGGGTCCCAGTCTGACAGGACTGGAGCATCTTACATGTCAGAATGATGACTACCTGTGCATCGATAATGCCTTTGGGGTTTGGGACTAGGCTGCTCTGGATTTTCACTGGCATATGGAAGTGGAAAATGTGCTCTCAGTTGTCACTATGTTTGGTTTTCGTGCTTTCCTATAACCTTTCCTATATCCTTTTCTAACCTCTTTATTTTAATTCTGAAAGAAAATATTGTAAATACATTGGATGTTTTTGTTACCAGCCTTTCAGTCTCCTTCTGTCATTGCCTATTTGATTTCCAACCTGAGGTCTTAGTTGAGAAATAAGTCAAGGCTTTACTTTTCTCAAGTCCTGAATTGTTTGACAAATGTATTCTGAGTACCTGTGTGCACTGTATGCCCTTCCATGTAGCCCATAAATGATAGGTGTTTTCCTTATTGTGCGTGAGTCCTCATTTCTAACACGTAACTCAGATGGACTCGAATGTAGGAGCACAAAGACTTTGGAGGCCTGCCCTGTGTGAAGGGGAAAATTACTGTCTGACCCAGTGCGGTGGCTTTGTGATGACTGCATTGTGTTCTGGTGTGCTGTGTTTGTACCAAACTGGTTTGCTGCCAAGTTACTTATGGCTTATCCAAGCGCTCAGTACAAAGAATGTTAAAAGAAAAACTTTTTTTGTTTTCTCTGAATTCTTCCAGCTGAGAAAGAATTCAAACCACAGTCCAAATGCTGTCTCCTCTTTCTGCAGGCCTATGGTGACCAGGTAGGGCAGTTAACACTGGAGTGCCTTCAGCTGTAGTGTGTGTGTAGGAACATGTATGTGCTTAATAGAAGATATAATATGGGACCTGCAGGGAAAGTGCCTTTTTGTTGGAGAAAAACCGGTCTCTTTGAGCAGAAGGCTCTGTGATTGAGAAGTCTGGAGTGGTGAATTTTCCAGGCACAAGTATGTGTGCCTGGGCAGAGGCACCTATGAAGCACTAGACCTGGGTTGGTCTCCTCTGTGTATAGAAAGTGTATGTGAAAGTCCCAGGCTGCCTTTGCAGCACAGTGAATGGCTGAGCTGGGCTCCTGTTTCTGTATTTCTCCTGCCTGACAGAGCATATTGCCTGGCTTGAGGGCTAGGATCATGCTTGGAGCTTAGGAGATACCCGTAGGTCATTCCTGTCAGCAGAACCCCTGGAAGGGCAGTTGGGTAAAAGCACTGCCTCCCTTCAGCTGTCCCAAACATATGCAGACACTTATCTGATTGGCAAGGACCTTGGGGGTTTCTTGAACACTGAGTAGGATAATCAGATAGATTGTGGGATACATCTGCTTGATCCTATTTCTTACGATTACGTGGTGGGGAACAAGCCTTAATGAGCCTTGGCCTTTCCTGTCTCCTCTGTAAATTTGTTTGACTCAATTGAGCTCTCTTTGTGTGAGACAGCTCTCTTTGTGCTTGGATATGGAAGCATCCACCTCTGAAGCTGACTGTGCTTTGAGACGGGGTTTGGATTAGCTGACCTCCAGAGATCCCTGCCAACAATTTTTTTTCCCTTTTCTTTTGTGTTTGCAGCTGGCGTAATTGTGGTCCTAACCCCTCTCCAAGTGGTGCTGGCACTGGAGAGGATTTTAGCACTGTTTCACAGCAAGTGCAGTAGCTGCTTCTGCACTGCAGAGGAAATGTTCCTTTCGGGTCAGCCACCCTGCTGTAAGGCGGCTCCCTGGCCCTCAGCGCTGGGAAGTTGCCGCATGTAGGAGGCCAGAAGGGATTTGCCAGGCAGATCCTAATAGAAAGGAGCATCCTTCTCCATGTGTCTCTTACTGGCAATGGCCTTAGCCAAGCAAAACTCCCACTTGGCTGCCTGATCAGCAGAGCATCCCCCAGATCCCACAGGGGAGGGATGGCAGTGGGTCACTATCAGTCCTAGTAGAGAGCTGCAGTAGGAAAGGGGTCTTGACCTCTAACTGGTTCCAAATAAGCTGATGGCAGAAAATCAAAAGCCCAAAAGAACAGAAATGTGCATGTGTGGTTATTCTAACAACAAACCTATTCAGTGAAAGAGGGGGAAGTTCCCTTTGAAGCACCGCAATGCATGCTGCCCTGGAACACCCTATGGAAAGGTATTTGTTCTGCCAAGGCACGTGTGTGGGTCCAGCACAGCAGCTTCTGTGACTTTGTTCAAAGACAAACAAATAAACAAAAAAGCTCCTTAAACTACAATGTTTTTGTAGTGTATTTTTGGCTTAGAAATCCCCAGCAGATAGTGAGAAATAACTGTCAGCCATTTGCCTGTGGAAGCATTTTGAAGAACTAATCCTGCAGGAGTGAAGGGGAGTTCTCTGAACTTTGGTGGACAAGAGGTGCTGAAGGTTCAGGAAGAAGGAAAACAGACTGAGGATTTCAGGTGGCTGAGGGAATAGGAGCACCATAGTGCACATTGAAGAATGGTATATTTCAAAAACAAAGGGATTTTTTTTCAATATTTCCTTAAACTCAGCATTAATTTTTCCTGTGATTGTTTGCTTCAGGGTGTAAGTGTGGAAAATTGCATGTACACAAGGGAGGATAAAGTTCCCTGTATTTATACATTCTTTTTCTCTGCAGTGAAGGGCTTCCTTCCGTCATGCTACTTTATTTTGCATATTTTCCTCTTTTTTTCTGCCCTTGTTTTTTCAGTTGCCCACCTCTTCATGTAAGAGAGGCACTGAGGTTGTGTCAGGGCAACTAAGAGCAGTGGGAAGCGCCCAGAGGCCAGCGATGCACGATCCATTTTCCCAAGGATAGAGGCACAGCTGGCCCTGCAGAGCCCCACAGCCATCTCCCAGGGTGCCCTAAATCCAGGAGTTTAGCAAGGCTGGCGAGCCTCTGAAGGGATGGGATGCAGTGGGTACAGCCTTCCCCACTGAGGGGCAGGAGGATGTTCCTTGTGCTGCTCTGTGCAGAGAGGTCATGACCAGTAATGGCCGCTCTCCAAAGCTGCTCTAAGCCAGCAGAATGCGAGAGTATGGGGAAAGAAGGACAAGTGTTAGTGGTTCCTTCAGCACAGATTTCTGTGTTACCTTCATGCCTAAACATCCACCCTGTCGCTTCTGTAGTGGGTTTATGTCCTGAAAATGAGGCTTTTCCATTGCAGCAGCACTGGGGGCTTGTTTTACTTGCATGGGTTTATTATTTATTTCTGGGTTCTGCCATCCTGTTCTGAACAGACGGCACTCAGAGCTGAGTTGACTTTTTGGCACACAGTGTGACCCCTGGTGATTCATGGCCCCCAACATCTGTGCTTAGACCTTGAACAGAAACTTTTCATGCATGCCCATGGTGGAGGAAACCTGCTCTTTTTCTGAGTAACTGGTAGAAGAACAAAAGGAGGTTTATTTTCTTTTAGCTGTAAAGGTCTACCTTAAATTAAGTAAACTGTTCCCTGAGGGAGAAAGTGTCCAGGTACAGAATGTTCACAAAGGAAATATTCAAAGTGTCTACCGTGTCCCTGAAATGTTTGTTTTAAAGTACGAGGCCCAGAGCAAAAAATAGAAGATTATTTTCTAATTTGAAAGCGAAAATACCTCTTGCAGGTGACAGAAAAGAAATTGACCTTCTTCAGTCTTGATACTGCAGCCCATTAAGCGCACAAGTGCTGAGAAGCCCTGGAGAAGCTGCCATTGCCGAGATGGCTCAGGTCCCAGTGACAGCCTGGGAGCACGGGGGGCAGGAGCCAGCCCGTGTCCGAGCAGCCCTGCTGCGTGCAAACTGTCAGTGTTCCACAGCAAAGGAATTGTGTCTGTGGGAATCTGAACACTGCTGTGTTTTATGGGAGGTAGGGTAAGAGCCTTGTCATTGGCCCTTCAGCAATGGAGGATCCACGCCTGGACTTTTTGAGGGTTATTTTTGTGGTTTCTTGGGCTGTTGTGAAGCAGAGCTTTTGAGTCCATCCCAAGTAACACCTTGTGATCCAATGGTGACAGCACCTAACTTGCCATGGGCTTTTCTGAGGCCCAAAGTGAACTTCTCTAATGTCACCCAAATCAACTAATGTTATTGTGTTCCTGGCTTAGTAGATCTTAGATGAAGGTTTTTTAACTTTTTTGTTTCCCCTTCTCACTGACTCAGAAAGCTGCCCACAAATGTGCATTATCTTAACTCGTGCACCACTGCCAATAAATGTAACAGTAGAACACTTTTCAGTAAAATCCTGCCGTTAACTTTTTGGTTCCTTTGATGAGCAAGGATATAGTTTCACATGTTCTTTACTACTTGCTGTGAAAGTGGAAGAGGAAGGAGGGACTGGGAAAGATTCTCAGATGTGGTTTTCCATGGGAATGCAAAAATGCTGTTGGATGGGTGGTGGTATTCTCCACAGTTTTCTTTCTCTTTCAGAACAAAACAGTTCAATGTGCTATTTTCATTGCTCCCATTTCTCTTTGCCTTGCAGTGTTTCCAGGAACACTGTGTTTATTTGGAAGATTGTTTGATAACAGGAACATCTCACTGCTATTTGGGTGAGGAGTTCCCTATTCTGGCTTATCAAGGATTGGTGGTGGGCACACCAAGCTCTTCCATACTCATTAATGTGCAATAAAAAGCCCAAGTTACAGAATCATCTCAAAGGTGCAAGGACTGATGAGTGAGTGTGGACAGCATCACATATGATAAAGAACAGGCACAGCTGGAACTTAACCTTGGGAAAACTCTAGAATGTCTGCAGTATCCCTATTCCTCTTCAGACAAAGGGAATAGCTGCTATTCTTACTTGCTGGACTGTGAGTTAGGGCAGCAGCACTTCTGTTTCTCAACTGAGCAGTCGTGACCCAGAAATCCTTGAGAAACAGTAAATAAAGAACCCACCTTGGCACTTCTACTGAGTCATTTTTTCTTAAAATAAAAAAAAAAGAAAAGAAAAAAATCTCTTTTAAAGAGCATCATTTACACTTGGGAGCTGCTCAAATCCATCCTGTCACATAAATTACCATTTCTGAACTCGGCTGTCAGGAAGTGTCCTCACAAGTTGACATCCATGGGAGCTGTCAGTGGAAGGGGATCAGTTTCGTGGCAAGCAGGAGGAATTCAAGCGTCAAGTGAATACACTCGTCCTCATGTTACCTCAAGCGGTCAGGGCATCTTAGTCCCGCCAGAGGTGAGCCCTGGTGTGACCTTTGCTCCTCAGACTGTCCTTGTTCCCCTGCACTTCAGTAGCTGTAAGGCTGGGTCTGACATCTGGAGCAAGCCCCATCCCCCTGCAGCTCAGGCAATTAGAGCCTGGCCCAGCAAGTGGCCCTGGAGCAGAGGCTTCAGGGATATTGTAGTTTCTTTACAGGGATAAAGGCCACAGGCTTTTCTCTCTGCTCTGCTGCTTTCTGCAGCTTTGATGCTGAGGCCGTTGAAATGAGATTGGCTCATCTGGTAGTGGAGGAGCTGAGCCCTGCCAGACAGATCTGGCTTGCTGGGAAGGGTTCAAAAGGCAGCACCTACCCTTTGTTGTATTTCCTGCATGCTAGTGAAGCCCCTGATTGCTGGAGCTACTTTTTAATCCTTGTAGGTAATATGTTGGTTTTGGCATGGATGCTTTTTTTTTTTTTTTTTTAATTCCTCCCATTTGAAATATATGGGAGAACAAAGGGATTAAAATGCCAGCCACCCCACACCCTCCCCCCTAAAAAGGGTAATACAAGAGAATTGAAGGGTGCATTCTGGTGAGAACAGTTGTTTGCTGCCAGCAGTTGAAGCCAGGAGAGCTGAAGCTCTGTACTGTCAGTGGCGGGTTCCTGTCTGAGGTGCGCTGTCCTTGGGCTGTGCGTGGGAGCCTTGCTGCAGCAGTGTGCAGCACTCGCTGTGATGTCAGCCCTGCATGCATGCGCTTCCAGCCTTCCCCGTGACCACATGGAGAGGGATTTGCAGCAATCCAAACACTGACAGAACCGTATTTGTTGACTTGCAGAAAAGCCTAACTCGTGCTCCTCTGGGCTGTGATCATGTAAGCTGGAACACGATGACTGCTGCCTGTGCTTGCTGGCCTCCCAGTCCTGATAAACCTGTGAAGCAGATTCATTTATTTAGGCCCTGATTCAGCAGAGCACTTAAGTACACGCTTCAGATTTTCTTTCCAGAAAGGCTGTTGGCATGCTCAGAGTTAAGCATGTGCTTAACTGCTCTCCTGAGTGCCCAGCAAACAAGTGATGGGGCAGTGTGTGCTGCTGCTGTGCTCTGCCAGGTGCCTTGCAGGCTGCAGAATTGCAGTATGAAAAATATATTCATTAATTTGGCTCCCTCCAGTACAGGAGCTCTAGTGCCAGGCTCTGAGATGAGTCAATCCTTCTGTAGGGAGGTGGGTTGTTTCCGTAGCACAGAATATGTCTTGTCTCTTGAATGTTGCACAGACAAGTGTGCCCTTCTGCAGGGTGTGGAGCAGGGATAGTTTCCATCAGTGGGTTTGTTTCCTCCCCCATGAGTTGTAAAGAAAAATATCCACTGTTACATGTGTCTGAGTGTTTTGATATTTGTAGTTTAATCTATTGTAGGAGTCATTTGATTTAGCTTTCATTAACATAATGGCTTAAATTTTGAGGACTGAGCAGTTTAGTGCAGCCATGTACCTGTCGGCAGTGTGTGCTCCTGAGCTGCATGGTTTGAGAGCAAGATCAACATTTGGTATGTTACACTGGGATTTCTTGAAGTTGAAGGGCTGGGAAGCACAGATGTTACTACACTGCTTGGATATTGTGGTGTTTGGTGTAACTGTGTGTTAAGTCAGACTCATCATATTCTATCCCCAGCATTAACAGACCCTCACTTGCCTTGGGAGTCTGAAGCTGTGGAACAGGCACTTGATCTACAAGATGGTTGTATTTTAAGTCTGCTCGGAAGAACTTCTGAGAGTGCATTCTTTCTAATCCCCACCCATATCTGACCTGTTCTAGCTCGTTTTTAAGAGCTGCACCCAGCTAGTCCTTAGCTCCCTGCAGAAGGTTTCTGCCCATCTTTTCCTTTCTTTTGCTTTCTGAACGCATCTGAACAGCGAGCCCACATATCAGAGAATAGGATTCCCATATAAATTTGCCATTTGCAAAATTGGAATTGATTTAGAGTATCTCTTCTTTACAAAACCCAAAAGACACGAGCATGGTTAGATGTGCCTTTTTTCCTTCTCTTTGAAGTTTAAAACATGCTTAGCAAATATTACATTTGCAGTCTCTGTTCTCCACCTGATGTGCAGAAATGCAAAGGTACTTCCAGAAGTATGGGTCAGACCAAGCTTTGTGCTGATGCCTTAAGCTGGATTGCAGGGATCTGGGCAGGTCTTGTTATCAACTTGAGTCTAATTAAGCCTAGAAAGTACTTGCAGTGTAGGTTTAACGAGTGTTGTTTTTCTAAATTGAAATAATTCGATCTGTGAATCAAACAGCCTCTGTGCCCCACCCCCTGCTGCTGATGACAGCCTCTTCCCACACTTCTTCCTTGGTAGCATTGTTTCCATTGTTTCCAGCTCCAGTAGGTTTCAGTTACTGATCAGTGTAATTGCAATAACACACCAATAATAAAAGAGGAATTTAAGCTTCCTTTTTTTGTAGTTGAAGGCTCTTCTCCTACGAAAGCTTGAAATCTTAATAGCAGTCACACAGGCAACATCCCGCGCCTGTCAAATGTTTGCAAAAGTGGACGGTCGTACTTTAGGAAGATAAAGGGCTGGATTTTGGGAACTTGGAAACAGCCCAATCCTATCAGGCGGCAATGGTACAGCTAATATTAGAATGGGAGACTCTAGGGACAGCTTAACATTTTAGTGGATGCCAAGGAAGCCTTCAACTGGAATGCATTGAAAGTTGTTTGTTGTATAACACGGGTTGCTGGAGTCAGAGTAATTCGAGTTGCCTTTAGTCTGGTGGAAAACTACAGCTGTGAGCAATGAGTTAATTTTTTCCGTGTGTGTGTGGGTTAGGTTTCCCTGTTGGGTTGCTCTTAGTTTTGTAGGCCCTGAATCCATAGGGGAGCGGCTGTGACCCAGTCATTTGTCTTCATGTGCCATGGCAGGAGCAGCCCTGCGCTGNTGCGCAGCGCGGCGCGGGCAGTGCCCCCGTGCCCGCAATGGCCGCCGGCGCCGCCCCGCGCCCGCCCGCCCGAGCGGGGCCGCAGGCTCCTGGCTGATTCTATTTCTCTTTTTCCTGCAGGTTGCTGAAAAGTGCCTTTCCTGAAGCCACCGCTGCTTGGATTTCTGTCTAGGGCTGCCTCTCTCTGCCCCTCGCCCCCCTCTCTGTTTAATTCGGCGTTGCTTGCGGTCCGTGCCCTGACGGCGGCTCCTCCAGCNAAAACTACAGCTGTGAGCAATGAGTTAATTTTTTCCGTGTGTGTGTGGGTTAGGTTTCCCTGTTGGGTTGCTCTTAGTTTTGTAGGCCCTGAATCCATAGGGGAGCGGCTGTGACCCAGTCATTTGTCTTCATGTGCCATGGCAGGAGCAGCCCTGCGCTGGGGCTGGGTTTAATGGAACACCTTGGAAGTGCGGAGCGGTGCAGGACTGAGCTGGAGCCTCGTGTATCAGAAAGCTGCTCTTCCTGCCTGAACGTTTCCTACAGAAGAGGGGGGCGGGTTAGTTAATGTTNAAAGAAAAGAAAGAGGAAAAAAAATCAGACATCCTTTTGCCTGTTTTGATGCTCGTGAACCATAATTTTTAGAAGCAAGAAATAGAAGGAAAAAAAAAACAAACCCGAAGTTTTCTCCCCAAGGACCGAGACCATTCCACAAACTGAAGTGCTGCCAGCAGCATATGCTTTTTGCAAGAATAATTGAAACCATTAACTGGAGAGCACAGAATTCTTTTGAAAGTCTGCCAGTTATTTGCAAGTAACTTTGGCAGTGGCACAAAATATAACACTTGTATTTTAACTTCTACAATTGCACTTTTAGGAGCTGGCCTCTAATTTGATTTTCAGTTGTTCTGATAAGATTTCTATTTTATGATTGGCTTTATGTTTAATTCTTGTTTAAAGAAACACGATTTGACTTAAATGAAAACCTAAGTGCTGATGAATAGGAGTTCTACCAAAGCAACAAGTTAGTTATTTCTTCACGTTTAACTTGAATTCACTTTTTTACCNCGGCCCGGCCCGGAGGGTCCCGGGGCTGCGGCGTGCGGCGGGCACTCACCGCGGCCCTATGAAACGGCCTCTTCTATTGGTCGGCTGCCCGCGAGTGCTGCTGTAACGGCGAGCGCCATTGGCCGGCGCCGCCTCCCGTGCGCAGCGCGGCGCGG
>VZTZ01022849.1:1850169-1922186 GCA_013400955.1 Drymodes brunneopygia | reverse complement strand
TGGCACAAAATATAACACTTGTATTTTAACTTCTACAATTGCACTTTTAGGAGCTGGCCTCTAATTTGATTTTCAGTTGTTCTGATAAGATTTCTATTTTATGATTGGCTTTATGTTTAATTCTTGTTTAAAGAAACACGATTTGACTTAAATGAAAACCTAAGTGCTGATGAATAGGAGTTCTACCAAAGCAACAAGTTAGTTATTTCTTCACGTTTAACTTGAATTCACTTTTTTACCCTTTTTTTAAAAAAAAAAAGAAGAAAAAAGAAGATCAGCAGTAAACATTACCCTGAGGAAGGGTGCGATTGCTTGCATTTTAATTTTTGTTTTTTAATATGGCTGTAAACGTTTCCCTGGTTCGTGATACAAAATGGCTGACGTTAGAAGTGTGTCGAGAGTTTCAGAGAGGGACTTGTTCTCGGTCTGATGCAGAGTGCAAGTTCGCCCATCCGTCACGGAGTTGCCATGTGGAAAATGGTCGAGTTATTGCCTGCTTTGACTCCCTAAAGGTGAGGACTGTAACGCGTGCATTACCTAAGCTGCCTTGCTTTTCTTTCCCTTCCGAGTGGCTCGGTGTGCAGGGGTGTGGGATGTGCAGAACAGCTGTTTATTGCTCTGTGTCTGCAGGGAGGATGCTGCTGGTGTGGGATGCAGCTCCTGAAATCTAGGCTGAGTCTGACATTGGGTGCGATTTGCCTGGAGTGCCAGGCATTGCAGGGAGAGAGGATTTTATCCAGGGCATTTTTCAGTGGTAGCTCAGGTCTAATATAGCTGTCCCTGAAACAGAGAACACAGGTTATGGGCAGCAAATGAAATAAGAAGAGTAGAGAGAACTGAAACCCAGTTTTGAGTGTCCAGATCACATCAGCTGTGCATTTGGTGCAGGGATCTGAAATGTGCTTTTAATAAGCAGAAATGGAAGCAGTATTTTAAGATAATGAATCAGCTTTACATGTATTTCCTGGAGACAGAGTTGCAAATGCACTCTAACGGTGTCCTGTAGATGAGGACCAGCCAAAACATTTGAAGAACATCATTTCCTGAAATGGCCATTGGGAAAATGCTTTCTGCTAGGGACACACGAAGTCGATGGCTCTGCCAGGCCTGTTGGAGCTATGGCTGAGCCTTGTGCTTGGTGCTAATCCTTGCAGAATCGATTTTGGAGGCAGTAAATGGCTCTTGGTTGCTTGTCCCTGCTGGAGCTCCAGGGGTGACTTTCAAAAATACCAAAGACCTGGATTGTGAGTCAGGGTGAGGAGTGGGGGGGCTCACCGGAGGGGGATGTGGCCATCTCTTTCTGGCCTCACTTCACCATGGTTCTCGGGAAAGGAAGATCCACTTTTTTTTTCTTTTTCCCAAGTGTATGACTCCTCAAAAGCTTTTTAACTCTGAAACCATATGGATAACTGATAGCAAATGAAAATTCTTGACGTTGTGTTTAATGTTTTGACTAGAGTAATCAACCTGTTAAAATTTCTAGAAAGAGTCTGGAAAATTTTACAATCTTAAAAGTTTTCCCTTGAACTTCAACTGTTGCTTGAAAAGATTTGGGTTTATTTTTATGAGCATAATGAGTAACAGAACTGGTAGAATTATATATGCAGAGGTTCAGACCAGGACTGGATCTGGACTAGCACTGGTTTACCCATTTTGTTCCTGTTAGTGGCTTTTTCATATTTTCACTTCTGTTCTCTTTTTCCAAGAAGCTCATGTTTTCTGTTTGCGTTTGGTTTTCTCTTTTTAATCTGATTATATGCAATGACTCTTAGTTATACAGTGACTTTCAAATGTTCATTTACATTGCTGGTTTGCTGACAGTGAGAGACAAACATTTTTTTTATTGAAGGGGGAAAAAAACCTTGTTCTTTATGCCCTTGAAACTTTTGAATTGTAGCCAGTGGCAGTGCAGATACTTTTAATGAAGAGATTAATATGTTCATATTTTACAGTGTTTATTTGTGAATGGAAAGGAGGGCTGTCAAGCTGTGGAGGGTTGTTTGGTGCCCCTTGCTGGTGTTTGCAGCGTCCTGGAGAGGTGTCCCTGTGCAGCCACCCAGCTTGGCTGGACTCTGAGCTGTGCTGTCACCCGGTGTGTGACTCTTGCCTACGTGTGCTGTTGGCAGTGCAGTTCCTGCAGCACGCCCAGGCTCTCTGTGCCAGCCCCTCTGCACAGTTGGGGCAGGGAGGATGTGCAGGGCCAAGGCCATGGGCAGCTAAGGTTCAAATCCCACCCACTGGTATGAGCAAACACTTCTCCCACTTCATCAGTGAGGATGGGATGGGAAAACAAACAAAAAAAAAAACAGTGGAAGGGGTAGGGTGTGATCTTCTACAGCTCAGTGTTTCCGGTGTAACTGGCTGTTAAATAATGTTCTGGTTGCAGTTTCCTCTTGACACAGTAGCAGATGCCCAGTCTGTGCTGGTTAAGTGGCCTGAATTTTCCAGAGAACAGGTTTTTGGGACTTAGGAAAGCCTCATGGAGGGCTGACAACTCTGTCTTTGGGAAGTGCTCAAGAAGAAGTCCAACTGTGCAGAGCACTTGGCCGAGAGTTGGTGATGGGGCTGTTTCTGCACTTCTCTTTGCAGAAAAGAAAGTGGGTCTTGGAGCACTTCCTTCAGACCCACGTGGACTGTCCAGCAGCTCTCAGTGGAGAGAGCCCTGTTTCCCTGTGCCATGGAGGCCTGCAGTCCCCAGTGCTGCACCCTGAGTGTGTGTGTGTCTAACGCTATGCATTTCCCAGTGGAGATAACCCCCTGGGGACTAAACCCTCCAACAATGGTCATTCTGTTCCTGTCCCAGAGCTGGGCTTGCAAAGCCCTGTTTGCAGTGGTCGTGAGGGGCTCATGGCTGTAAGGGTGGCCACCCTTACTGGTCACCAGAGAGGTGTTACATTCTTCAGACCTGTTAAGAGGCTTTTCATGCCCATCCTGTGGATGTCTTTGTGCCCACCAGCTGTGGAACACTGACCCTCTCTCCTGTGGAGGGCTCAGTAGCTGCTTAGAGCTCTCTTGTCTTTTCATGCCCTGCATTAGCAGAACATCTGTGTTGCTTTATTAGAGGCAGGATATAGGATGCTTGCGGCTAATAAGTTTTCCCGTTGTCTTGCAGCCACCCAGGGCTTTGTTCAGAGGTTGCTTATCTGCATCCATTGTGTGCTGCTGTTGCTTGTTTTTTTTTTCTCACAGACCTCTTAAGCTTGAACAATGCCTTCATACAGGAACTTCTGATAACCCAGCAAACAATGGGGTTTTACCTCAGTGGTCAGGTCATGTGCAGCATCCATATGCTTACTGAATCGCCCTTTTCCCCCTTTTTCCTCTTTTTCCTCAATCTCCTATAGCTCTTCCACGCCTGTTGCAGTGGAAAAAACCAGTAACACTTCCAGAAACAGTCAGACTGCCTCAGTGTGGGTTGTTTCACAGGTGACCGTGTGCTACCTGTAATCTTGCAAAGAACACACAGGACTCCTTGGAGGTAATGGGGGCCCTCACTGATGCTCAGGCAGGGGTCACCAGAACATGCTCTGTAGGAACGTTGTGTGTTGCACAGTGCTTTGGTCTTGAAATATCTGGTCTTGATTAGGTTGAAAGTGCACAGTTGGATCTTGCTGTCCTGAGCTGTGTTTCTTTGAAGGGGGAGTTTGCACATTTGTAGGCAGCAGAAGGAACCTTTCTCAAGCAGATTGATATAAAACTTAAAAATAGTTCCTTGCAAGAAGCTGCGATTTGAATCAGATGCCAAGAGAGCTCTCACTCTACTTGTGCATCCCTTCTTGTTATTCTGGAAGCAGCGTTCTCTGAATTAATTTGTGTGAATGGCAGGAGAGGCTGCACTGCTTGATTGCAGGGCAATCCAGAGGCACAAGAGCTGGCTATGCTGGGCCACTCTGCTTCCAGAAGTGACCACGAGGGCTGCTGGTCAGTGTCCAGTGCTCTCTGGTACCTCCTAGGCAGGACCTCCTGAGGTCCTGTGGCACCTCAGAGAGGTTCTGAGCAAAAGGAGAGGCATGTCATGTGATCCCTGGAAACTCAGGTGTCCTTTGGGTTTGTTCATTGCTTCTCTCCCAGGTTTGGTGTGCACTGTCCCATACAGAGCCCGTGCTTTTTGTGAGGATTGGGACATGGTTTGCTGGCTCATGGCAATTCCTACAAAGGTTTATTTTGGCACTTTGGTGGGCTGCTCATCAAGTAATTAACTGTCTTATTCAGGCTGGATCAGGAGGGCGGGATATGAGTTTGTCTGATTCTTCCTGGCCAGCAAGTCATTGGTTGTGTTTTCAGTTTCTGATGTTGTCAGGAAGGAAAAAAAGCATCATCTTTGGCCACTAATGGAGCAGAGAGCTGAGAGATGGGGCATTAGGTGATTGTGATATATTATAAAAAATATGTAGGTAATACACATCAGGTGTTCACAGAGGCTTTGATTTATACTGCTCACAGTTTGGGTATCTGCACTGAGGACTCGTGGTTTAAAAAAATTTACAAACGCAGCTTTGTGAGGTGTGGGTTGGGGTTTTTTGCTGTTTACGGGTTTTAAAATGTTCTTGAGGAATGTTAATAGGAGTTGAAGCTTCAGAGAGAATTTTTAGACAGAAAATAGTGGGGTGAAAAATTTCAGTAATATGAATCTTGACTTTGGGAGGTCTAATGTAAAAACCATTGTTAAACTATTGCACGTTTCAAAGCAGTACTCTATATAAAGAAGGTGAAAAGTTTTCTGTGAACAGGCATAAAAAGAAGTTAAAAGTAGTTTTGTCTAAATTGTCTATTTTCTAAAAAGTGTTATTCTCTGATAATAATATTCAAAGTCCCACGGCAATCTAAAAAGTTCACACAGCTTGGGCAATAGATGCACCATATGATCTTGAAACTGATGTACCTGAGGCTGTTCCTCACAGTTTTCATGCTAATTTGTACCTGGTTTATGCTGACTTGACTAGAATTATTTCTGACTGGCAATCAAATCTATTTTTTTAAGATTTAAATAAACTCCAAACTAGGAAACAACTGAAAACACCCACTAAACTTAGCATATGGTTACACTTTTAGAGAGGAAGAAGAAAGCAAACAAAGCCATAGTGATATTTTTGGAGGCATTCTGTCTGCATGTCTCAGCTCAGTGTAATGGAGATGTAAATATTCCACAAGAACAGTGTTGAGCCAATCACCTGTGTGACAAGCATCCACTTTTCCTTGGTCATTAAGCCATTTACCTGTGTGGCAACAGTAGATTTGCAGCAGCTTTCTGTCCCCTCTGGATGCTTGTGTGTCTTATGGCATAAGTACTTTTTATAACTACCTAATCAAACAAAGTGGGGAAAAATGTATTTACACTCAATTTTATTTATAAAACCTGTTAATATTGTATTTCACTGTTAATTTCTACATTTCTCTTTGTATTTCTCTCCTGAAGTAAATTGGTATTTCAAGGAGAATAGGAGAGCTTGTGGAGGAAAAATAATTTAGGCCTGATCCCTTCATGTCTATAGGTTGCAACAAGCTCCTATGTTTTCACAGCTTAATTTAATTGGCACACATGCTGTCTTTACTCTCTGTAGTGTCTTCAGAAGTTTTTGGCACATCTGTGGGATGGAGAGCACTGATGGAGAGGCTCACCTGGCACTGCCATTGGCTGAGCATCTCCCAGGCCTGCCCCAGTGTCTGGACTGCAGATGCTCTCTGTGGGGTTAAGGATGGTTACTTGAAGATGATGTGTGACCTCCCTAGGCATGTTCAGCTTTCCAGGGAAAGGATACACCTTGTTTCTGTAATCTGCCTAGCTGATCTTTCTGTGGGACAGAGGTCTGTGCACAGCATGCTTGATTTCTTTGGTGTTATCCAATGGTTTCTCTGATGGCCCAGTAGTCTCACTTCATTTATCTGAGACTTTTTGACAGCTGAACCGTGACAGATGAGCGCTGGTGGGTTTTGCAGTCATGGTTTAGGAGATTGCTGCTCTGAGCTGTCCCCTTGCTTCTCTGTTGCAGGTTGCTGCCACTGTGGCAGGGTTAGCAGGAGGGCAGAGCGCCTTAGGCACTGAATACAAAGTCCAGCAGCTGGAATTCTCTTGGTCCTGGCTCTCTGCAGAGCTGCTCGGTGACAAATGTGTGTAACTGGAAACACGCTGGTGTTACCTGGTGACTGCGCTGCAAGGACAGCAGTAGACAGGGAGATGCAGGAAGGTCTTATTCATTACCAGCCATTGGCAGAGGTGTAAGGCAGAGTCCTTGACAGGAATTCTTGTCTGTGCTCTAAAGCAAGCAGGTGATCTTTGAGGTGTGTTACGGAGAGTGAAGAGGTTGGCCTTGTCCTTATCTCTACTGGGTCTTTCTGTAGCTGAGCAGCCTCAGCAGGGAGCACTGCCTTGGCCTTTACATTTACAAGGACATGTGCTTTGTGAAACTTAGTGTTGTCCATGGTAACATGGCAAGAAAGGTGAGATGTCTGTAGGTTTCCTGGTGCATAGTCTAGTCCTGATGCTATCCTGGAGGGATGCTCTCTTCTCAGCTCATTGCTCATACTCCAGTGGAGGGTGGATATTTGGTGACTGGGTATTTGCTGTGCAGTAGATGGAGAGCACCATCTGTGCCCCAGACCTCCTGACCCTGTGTTTCTCCTGAGGGCTTGCCCACACAGCAGCAGTTGCCTTTGCTGTTGCCTGTGTGTGTGCCAGTCTCATGTGTGGTGTCTCTGGGATAGGTTCAAGAGGCTGGCAGAGGTGTAGGCACAGGCTGGCATGTTGGGAGGCACTCCCAGTGTGAGGGGCAAGCACAGGGACACCATCTTTGTCTGCTTTTTTGCAGCTGATTGATTTATTACAGCTTTTCCTTGGACCTCAGACTTGTGTGCTCTTCCGCTTTATGTGTTGGAAAGCAGAGCTGTGCCCACAAACTGGTCCTGAGACCACACTTTGGAGGCCAGCCTCTTCAGGGAGACGGGCCAAGCAAATTCAGCAGTGGGGTTTTACTGCCAGCCTCGCCTCTCCTTTCCTCACCAGCCAGCCCTGGCAATGCAGGGCCTCTGCTCCTGCCTGCAGCTCATGTTGCCTCATTCTTCTCCCTGTGGCGTGAGCAAACCACCATCCTCAAAGGGTAAAGCCAGCAGCATTTACATTATTAATATTAGCCAAGAGTAACCTTGGGTTTCTGGTTGGGAAGATGATGGTAAAGTGCTGACTGCTGCTCACACTTGCCTAAAAAAGCAGGAGAGAAATTCTTTTGGGATGTTGACTCTAAACCCTTCTGAGCTTCTGTGTGTGCTTAAGCAGATACGTTTTGAAACCTTTTATGGGCATATTGCAATGTTCCACTGGCCGTGGCATGCCATCTCCTGCTCCTGAGGCTTGCTTTCCCATTTTAAGGGCAAAGCCCTTTAGACCGAGGTTCCGGTTCTGCAAAATACTTGAACCTAATTTAAAGTGCTGTAGAGTTCCTGCAGGCAGTAAAGAGCTCCTTGTACTGGAGTGAGCTGTTGCACCATGTTTTGAGTGTGGGAAGGGTCTTCTTGGCCAGTCTCTGAAGGGGGAGAGCTGCCCGTAGTCATTTGCTCCTCCACCTTTGGCTTTTGGGAGGTTTTTTGCACGCACACCTTGAGTTTGCAGTCTTGACGAGCCTGCTGGGATCTACAAGCACAAGCTCAATGCCTGTGACCCAGCACAACTGCAGGGGGATGCTCTGTGAGCCCCAGGGTCTTCCTCTGCACAGGGAGGAGGGAGATGAGGTGCTGAGCCCAGATAGCGAGTCTCTGTGCTCACATTTACCCCTGCCTGCTGTGAGTCAGAAGTTGGCTAAGGGAGCACAAAGGGGGTGTGTGTATGTGTTTACAGTGAGCTCTGGCACCTCAAATGGTGCCGTGTTGCAAAATGTGGCACTGCCAAATTCTTCTAGGGAAGAAGTTCAAGCATTACATCTTCCAGCCCTGATGTGCAGCAGTAGCTAACACTGGGATTGAAATAGAAGCACCAAACCTACAAGTCTCTGTGCCTGGACAGTCTGGGGCAAAGAGGATGCTTGGCTGTGATGTCCTGTCTTGCTGCAGTGTCAGTGAAGCTACCAAGGCACTTGTCATGCTTCTGATTGCATTAGGCCAGCAAAATGAGCTGAGGAGAAGGTAGTGAAAGATGCCTTCAAGAGGAGTTACTGAACGAGCATGTGGAGTTGGTGGATTTCTTCAGTGGCATAGCATCAGTTTGATGTAATCCCTTAGCTGACAATAGCATTCTGCCACTTGGTTCACCCTTCTGAAGGAGGGTGCAGCAACATGCTTTTATGTAATTGAGCTGTTTGGAAGCTTTAAAACAAATATAAACAAGATGTGCCAGGCTTTTTGGAGAGCCCATCGTCTGACATCTCCCACAGAGCATTTCAATAAGTGGTTAGATTTCCAAGTGAGGAGCTGAGCTCTTTGAAAATCTGCCCCTATAAATATTGTTTTGCTGGTATTAAAATAAATGCTTTGAAGACCTTGAGTGAACGTTGCCCCATACAGGCACAGTTTTACTTCTGGCTTATTAATACTGTTTTATTGCTGTTCATAAAACAGCAGGGACCCAAGCACTGACCCCCTTCGTCACCCCATATAGTCCTCGTGCCATGTCTGATGACAGTCTTTTGATTAGAGGAAAGGCCAAGGATTTGGAAAATCAGCTTTCAGAGCCTGGTGATGATGCAAACTGCTTCAAAGTGTTATAATGTTGGTCTCTGTGCCTAATTGCACTTTTTGACCTCACAGGAGCAGTACAAAAAAAGTGTCTTTGAAGGCTGAGTGTAGCTAAGCTGCTGTAGTAACAAGGCTCTGGATGTTTTAGACAGGTGTCCTTACTGAGTAAGCATTTCAAACCCTGGCTCCTTGCAAAGGAATAGCTATCAAACATGCTTAGTTCTCAAAGCTTACCTGCCTGTTAGGAAAGCCTTCTATTCTGTAATGACAGTGAAAATACTCAGCTTAACCATAGCTAATGTGTTAGGATAGTAAAATCTTTCTGCTGTCCACACAGTAGAAAGTACATGGCACAAAAGTAATGTGATCTCTCAGGAGCTCTGGGTTTTACATCTGCCTCTCTGAATGTCTGGTTAGTGTTTGGCCTTGGTTCAGGATTTCAGTGACATGGTTACTTGTCCCCACCATTACAGGAGAACCGGATGCTGAAGTGAGGGATTATTAACCCCTAATTCTCTGTTTTTACCTCCTCTATCTGAAGCCAACACCTTCGAACGGCTCGGTGCTGTTCTCTGCATGCTTCAGCTCCAAGCTGGAAAGCTGAGACCTGGGGGTGCCTTTCTGCAACATTTAGCTTAAAGCTGTGAGAAGAAGCATATTCCTGAGAGGGCACAATTGGCTTGCTGGGACATGAACGTACTTAAATCAAGCAATTCCCCAAGTTTGTAGTGAAATGTTACGGCAGATGGCCCGCTTACAATGCAGGATATTATTAGAACCATGATCAGTGCTAATAAGGTCATTGGCGGTGGGGGAGGAGGTCAGTGTCTGACCTTGTTTGGAAGGTGGCAGCCTGTGCTCTAGGAAGAAGTTTTCCTCTTACAGCAGTGGAATGTGAATGTTTAAAATGAGCTACTTTGTGTATTAATCTGGCTGCACAGTAGAGAGAAGGACCCACCACCCAGTCCAGCATAACTGCTGTGGGGGTGCTGCTGCCTCCCACCCTTTGCTGAGGTAGGTGCACAGAGCAACATTAACAAGTGAGGCAAATTCTGCTTAAATTAACAGTCCTGGGAATGGGAACCAGGAGCAGTTTAACTAGTGCTCCAGAATGGATGTGGTATCACAGTGCATTTCCCAGGTGACTGGTGAGTGGTCTCCGAGTTTTATCTTGCCTCTGACCATACTCTGCATTAACACAGCAGTAACTTTTAGCTGTTCTCCTACACTGGTGTCAGAAAAAGACCCAAAACAACCACTACAGATAGGAGTGTTGGAATACAGTTGAATTGCTGTCCACATCTCTGCCCAGCAGTACCCACACCAGATTCTAATGGGGATTTAAGCAAGAGCTTAAAACATAGTGCTTTGACTCTGTCCTATTAGTTCTCCTTTGCCTTACCTACTTTAGGGGCCTGTGATCAGCTCTGGGTGCATAGTGAGAGGAGGCAACTCTTAAATAGAGGGGCATTTGGGAAAGTGTGGAGTATCTGGGGGTGCAGAGGTGGCCAGGGCAGCACCAACATGGTGGAGTTGCAGCCAGCGTGCCTGAGACAGCAGCTGTCACGATGGTGCTTCCCTAAGTCCCTGTTATCCGCAGGGCCATGGCTGGTGCTGGGAACAGTCACACGGAGATTAGGCCCTTAAAGAGCCCTGCTTCAGCTGAGCAGAGTTTGAATACAAAACCTCAGTGTGTAATCCCAGCGGTGTTGGCCGATCCCACTGATCTGCGTTTCTTCCTCTTGCTGTCCATTCCTGAAGGATCAGAGCATGGGTAAGGCTTGCAGCCATAATGTGCTCTTGATCCCAAATGGTCGATTTGTGCAGTGTTGTGCTGCGTGCCGTGCTTGGGCTCTGCTCCCGGAGTCCCTTCCACGTGATGCTGCAGATAGCAAACCCAGGATGAGTTTGCCAGGAGAAAGCTAGGGCCTCATGGGGTTGGACATTTCAGCCCATGCAGTAGCACTTCAGTGCTCGGGATGGTGGGGAATTGAAAGCCAGACATACAGGTGAGCCTTTAAGGAGGGCTTGGAAGCTCATCCAGGCATGGCAGAGATGATGATGTTTTAGGTCAGCTGTAGGAAGGAAATCTCTTTCCTCCCTGTGAGGGAATCTTGTTTCATAAACCAGTGGACAGAGAGTTGTCTTTGGAGGAAATGTTGCTCCTTCCTAAACATTGTAGGGGAAGTTGTTAAAAGGTGCTCCTGCTTATGCAGAAACCCTCCCAAATCTTGCTCTGATGGTGAAAGACTTGCAGCTTTATTCTAATGTCCTGTTTCTGTTTCTTCTTTCTGCTTGGTTTCCTCTGCCCCTCTGGGCCTATTTGTCCCCAAGCCCTCCTGCAGCTCCCCTGTCCTCTTTGTCCCTGTTGTGGTGTCTGCGGAGACTGTACAAGGCAGCCTGGGTAGTCTCTTGCTCTCCTCTCCTGTTGCTTCAGCAGCCATTTTTATTTCTCAGTGCATCTGGTGCCCTTGCAAATGAAGATATAATCACAGTTACCTCCCTGCAGACATTGACTCCCTGCTGTGTCAATCCTGTTGGCTGTAAAACCGCGGTGGTGTGCTGCAGGGTGGGAGCCTGGAGCAAGGCAGGCAGGCTTGAGTGTCTCTGGTGCTCGGAGCTGGAAAGCCATCAAGATTGATAAAAGCAAGACAGGGATGTCTGAAACATTCTCCAGGCTGCGAGGGACAACCTCAAGGGAAGGAGATGGGGGTGACTCTGGGGGGGAGCTGTGCAGCTCCCCAAGCCACTTTCCCATAGGACTGGGGAGCTCAGGGATGTGGCAGGGACGCATCTGCTGGCTGGCAAGGCACAGCAGAGTGTGAATTACCCAGCACAGCCCACGTCTTCTTGTCACCAGAGCCCACACAAACTGCTCTGCGCCATCCTTGGGAGAGTTGGGGGTGGATGGGGGGGGGGGAAATCCCTCGGGGGCTGGGAGACAAATGGGCAGGATCACTTTTACCTATCAATGCAAAGGTGGGACACTGGCAGGCTGCCGGGAGGAAGGAGCTCGGGAGGCATCAAGGGCATCACGGCTGCAGCAGTCCAGCACAGAGCAGCTGGAATGCAGTCTGGGTGTTGCTGAGGCTTCCCCTGGCTGCCTGGGGTTTTTCCACCAAGTCTGGTGTATTTAGACTGAAAACTCTTCAGGCTGGGACTGTCTCATTTTGTGTTTGGATAGTAATTGGAGCAGGACCCTGAGCTGTAGCATTGATGAGTATTTGTATTCCCACAGCCAGAAATCCCCTGCTGTGGCCTTGTGTGGTAAAGCACAGATTGAATTAAGAGGATTTTCATTGTTGTTTTGTGTTTCCCTGCATGGGTTTTGAAGAGTCCACAGTAATATAAAATCTTTAGAAGTCTTTACTTGGAATGGAGCTCACATTAGGTAGGACAAAAACACTACTCAAAACTGGGTTTTTTTTCCTGTTTTGATTGTGCTGATTCTTGGAGAATGATTTTAAGCATCCTTTCAGTGCTTAGCCCAATGAGGGGAAAAGTGTTAGCACTTTTCTTACTTTGTCCTTCTTGGCCTGTGTCAGAGGCACTTGAAGAAAAGTTTGTGCAGGGATTTCTGCCGGGGCCTTATCAGAAGTCCATCTATCTTGGTTTAAACCAGTTAGAGCATTTTTCCAGCAGTGTTGGAGTGTGTTCGCTTACGTAGGCACTGGTCCTGCTGCATTCCAGACTTGCTAATGACCCTGGAGCTTCTTTGCAGCTACTCCTCTCACGTGGCAGAGAGACTGCAGATGTCCTCAAGAAAGGTCACTCTTCCTTGCAGAAAAACTCCTACCCCCATCTATATGGGCCCATCCCACCTAAAAACAAATGAACATTTGCATTGCAGCTGACTCATCCTGACTGTGCCCGGTGAGGGCAGTGAAAGGTCTTTTTCTTGCTGCCCTTTTAGGAAGGGATTGTGCTTCATCTGAGGGTATCTCTTGTCAGTAGCAAAAGCAAAATACATGAGGTCAGGTGTCTGCTGCCTAAGGAAGCCGTGTTGTTTAAGATTGCTTTCTAATAGAAGACAACCTTCAAAAGGTAACCCTTGCATTCCTCCTCATCTGCAAAAGGTTGAGCATCTCAGGCAGTTTGTACTGCACTGGTGAACAGGACAAAGATAAGCAGCTCAGGGCAGGAGTTTGGAAAGTAGAGCAGCAATACAGGAAGGATAGAAAAACCCTATGGTAATTTGATCAGTTTGCTTTTGTGCCTCAAGTCTGAATAAGCAAGCACATCCACATGGATATGCTTTAGTTACTTCTGCTTCCCCCAGCTTTTCTCTTGTGCTCTCAAACCTAAGTAAGCGAATCTGGTGATTATTAAAATCACAAGCACCAAACAAATGAAAGGAAAGCCCTGATCAGTTCCATTCCTGTTGGTCAGCTGGGACAGATGGATGGACAGACACACAAGTATGCACACGCAGGACACATTCCTTTCTTAGCTGTTCTGGCACTTAGACCAGTGCTGCTCAGAGGAGAATTTAGGTCAGACCAAAAGTTGTATCCCGCAAGAGTAAGTGGATACATCCACCTAACTAGGCATACAGCCTTTTCAGTGTCCTATCCTACAGCTCTTGTTACAGGGAAGGGAACAGATCTCATCAGTGGCTACAGGGAATTAACCTCTCAGCAGCTGAAATCATGGTTTCTACAAAATGCATTATCAGTTAATACCCGTTCCTGGCATCACATGGAGAAAGCAGTCCACTCTTGCTAGATTTTGGGGTCTTTGGGCTGTACATCAGTGTAGAGACCTACACACCCTGAATTTTGGCTGTCTAGGTCAGCATGGAATGCAGGGTGAGCAGAAGGCCTCCTTGAGCATTCAAGATGCTACTGGTTTGCAGCATCTCTGTTGGCTTACTGTTCCTGGGAAGGGTTTGTTACTTGAGTGTGCTCAGTTAGGGACAAGAGGATGGATCTGCTTTGGGTGAGTGAGGTTGGGAGTGTGAATCTGCACAGACCCTCACAAGACTGCATAACAGACTGTGGGAACAGGGATCTGTGGGGAGTGTTGTAATTAGAACAGGTAGAAGTTTTGCTCTGGCCAAGGTTGTTGTAATAAATCCATTGTATATTAACAGGTTTTCAGATGTTGGCACAGAACTGGGCAATCGTGTTCATTAAAGCTGGCTGCCTGTGTGGCACTTGTGACTAGTGCATGGGAACTGCACCTAAATATGTCTCACTAATTGCAGTTTTATCCCAGAATTGTCACTGCCAAATTCTTCTTTTGCCCATAGAGATGTCAGTATATTATCTTTGGCATTGTGAGCCCATCGTGTTTGCCTCTGTGGAAAAAGGTCTGTCCTGTTGCTGCCACAGCTTGCCATGTTTCTCCATGGGCTCAGCTCCTAACACACATTTACACTGCCTTAACCTCCCTTTCGCTTGAGATGGCAGCAAATATTGGTCACATATCTGCTTTCTAGTGCCAGGTGCTGCTTAAAGAGCACTTCTGAAGGTGTTTTTTAAGAGAAAAATCCCCTCTGTGACTTAAATGTGCATGTGTTACTGGCTGTAATAAACAACTCACTAAATAGATCAGTCTGCAAAAGCTGACCGAGGTGGAATATTTGCCTAGGGCAAGGCAGGCTTTCTTTTTATTTTTGCTTGTTTTTTTTTCCTTTTTTTTTCTTTCTTCCTTTCTCTTCAAGCCTTGCTGCCTCCTAGATGGAGGGCTGTGATTCAATGTCACTTGGCCTGAATGTCCTCTTTGGAAGCCAAGGCCTGTGTGAGATGTGTGGTCCTTGCCTGCTGTGCCTAGCAGGCTGCAGGAGCTCTCTTGAAGGTACTTTTTGTATCCGCACCTTTAATCCTTTGACCAACAGCAAGCTCATTATACTGTGGGCATAAAATCTGAGGCCTGGCATGGACCAGAAAGCTTTGGAGTCCTTGCTTGGAGGTGAGTGAGAGTGTGTGGAGTTGGTGGCACACAGTCAGCCCTTTTCTGGTAGCTTGGTAGCTTCTCTGCAAAGCCAGAGCAGAGGGGAAATGTGCTGTGGTGCACAAATATGCCTGGCATGTGTAGCTGAAACAGGAGCACGAGGACAAAGCTTGGTCTTTGGTGTACTGAACTGTAGCCTGAGAAAGTAGCTGGGGACATCAGTGGGCCATTAGGGTGAGGAGCAGAGCAAGCTGGCTTTGCTTGTGCCCGTGGGGTAAATCCTAGCCAAGAGCAGAAAGGTGTCCTGTGCCTTGGAACATCAGACCCCTGGCTCTGACAGATGTCAGGGAGCAAATCCTCTGCTGGCAGCTGAGGCCATCACCCGCCTGTATTGCTGCATCTGCTGTTGCCCTGCAGTCACCTCCTTTGTTGGCTTAAGCTATTGCATAGAGAGACTGTTGTGTCTTGTTCTGACATATCTTGGTGTTTCCACCTGCAGTGTGGAAAACTGGAGTGGCAGAGCCCATCCACATCCTTCCCTGCTCAGGGAATTGTTGAATCCTGCCAAGTTCTTAGAAAAACCCAATGAAACCTAACCACGTCCATATCTTTTTATTTGCAATTTCATTTTGCTTTCCAAAACACAGTGAGGATGAGGTTTTTTGAGCATGACTTTCCCCTCTGCAGTTCAGGAGGGAGGGTTTGGATCAGACACTTAGTTATCAATCTCTGCTCTTCCCTATTTGCCTTTTCCCTTGTGTAAACTTGAGGTGTGAGGCTGCCAGAGGTGGTCACATGTCCGATATTTGTATTCATGAACACGGTGCTTTAACATTTATTCTCCTGGGCTTTAATGTACTTTGCTTGGTTCTGTCAACGTGTGGTTTGCCTGCTGCAATTGTAATATTCAACAGGCACTGTAGGTAGAGGAAGGTCAGAAGCATCAACTTTCCATATGACCTTGACAGATTCAGCTGGTGAAAGTTATAGAATTGGATTATGGGATTTACAATGAAAAGATGGTTTAAGGGACAAGAGAAACTGCACTTGCTGTTTCCAAATGCTGGCTTGGTGTAATAGCGATCAGGAGGAACACAATTGAGGGAGATGGAAGGTAGAAGACATATGTGAAGTTTAATTTTGTTTGTTTTTCTGTGGGATTTTGTAGTGTTTTTTTTATGCAGTACTTGTGCAGTATTGTTCCAGAGAGCTGGCATGGGCTTTTTTTGTAATTTATTATAGAAGAAAAATCAATGACTTGCCAGTGTTTCTATCTTCCAGGTAGAATTGATTTTTTTTTTTTTACTTAGAAATAGTCCCACATTGAAACCCCCAGGAATATTAACATTGCTGGATGTCACCTATTCCACTTCCTATTCTGGGCATGCAGTGGTCCCAGGGCTAAACATGCTCCTGAACATGCTCTCTTTACTGGACACTGAATGCCTTCTTTTGTAATTGTTATCGATCAGTTCCTTTAGCAGGTCTGTGGCCAGGCAGGTCTGTAAAGTCTTATTTGTCTTGGAGAGAGCCTGTTTTTGATACTGTATTAAAGAAGCCTATTTTATTGTGCTTTTAACATTCCTGAACCTAAGAGAGTAGTGGAATAATACTTGCAAGACATTAAAAATGCTCAGTTCAGAACTCTAAATGATGGCACTTCTACTCTGTCTAAACCTCATTTCAAATATGTGGTGGTAACAGACTGATACGGTTCACAAATGTAGCGTAATCAAAATGTATTGGTGGATACAAAAGAAAAGAGCTTGATGAAGTCTTTATTCCTGTCTTTTGTGGCATGAGATTGCTGTTATTGGAAGCAGTAATCTCTCAGATAAACATGTTTTTCTGCTCTGTGGCTCTGCAGCTCAAAAAATATACTTTAACAGTGCCATACTCTTTTAATATATATTTCTCGGGCTTGGTAAACACTGTCCATTGCTTGGAGCAAGCTGAAATGTTCTACAAACCAAAAACATTAAAATCAATACACTTTTTTTCACTGAGCATAACAGAGCATGCCATTGGCCTCAAAGAAGAGAGTTTGGCAGGGGAACAGAGCTGGAAAGAGTTGTCAAGATGTAAAAATATAATGAAGGAGCTACAGGGCTTTTCCCCAACAAAATAACTGCTCTGAGTTTTTAAGAACCTTCAAGTATAACAAACAGCTTGGAATGAAAATCCTGCGTGAAAGCAGGAGGACAGCCATGACCTCTTTGTGCTGTCCTGGGGAAACTCAGTGGAACATTGCTGTATTCAGCAATGTGCAAGACTTCACTCACAGCAGCTCTCAGCTTCCCTAATTGCCAGGTGAATAAGGATTTGGGAATTTAGGCTAGTGCCTGTGGCTGCTTAGAGTCTACTGGAATGCAGTAGTTGCATGTCCCCCCTGTTCCTAATTAAAATATATTTTAAAATGTCAGGGTGATAGTACTTGAGCTCTGTGGTAACAAGCCATCGTTTCTTTCTGGGGCTGGATTTGCTTGCCGAGGTCAGTGGTTTGAAGTGATTGGCAATGGCTGTGAGTGGCTGTCACCGGTTAAGGTGCTACCAAAAAGGGAGATGAGGACATAGAAATGCTGCTCTCTGCTTTGTTTTTGTCTCCTGCTCTGGTTTGAGCTATGTAACAAAAACAAGCTTGACAAGCATTTTGAGGCTGCAGATTTTAAGCGAGTCCTAGATAAGCGTGTTTGAATTCCAGCAGAGCACATCTGATCTTGCAAACACCCCTGTCCGATTGCTTTGCACTTTGATACTGACTGTTTGAAAGGACTGGCATGTGCAGTAGGGCTTGGCCATGCTGTGCATCAGTTTGTTCCCAGCATTCACACCTGATCACTCCCTTACCCTGGTGTGAGGGAATCACTGTGTGACATGCTCAGTGTACATTTTTAAAATACTGGTGAAATTGTTCAGCTGCTAAACTGTTTGTGCCATGTGGTGGGAAATGTATCCCCTGCTTGGGCAAAGTACTGCTGTCCCTTATATGCCTTTTGGTGGTGACCTGTCCAACTGTAAAATAGATGACAAAAGCCCTGTCAGCTTGACCACGTGCCACAGGGGTTGGTCATCGTGCATTGGTGGCAAGGGGCAACTTTCCAGTCCTATGATAGGAGCCTTCAAGCACAGCACATCCCCCAGAGGCAGTGGCACACAACACAGCCCCTACAGCTTGGTTTGTGTCTGTGGTAGAGGTTGGCTTTCACAGACAAAGGCTGGAATGACAAAGAGATGGAAGTGTTACGGGTCTTCAGCAGTGTTTGTTCAACAGTCTCTTCAGCTGGCTGTTGGCAGCTTTTTTCCTGGACTTGAATACATTTTGCTGACTTTTTTTACCTTCTGTCCTTCTTTCCATCTTCCCTGCAAAACAAAAATATCCCAGCAGAACAATCACAGGGGGAGGCCAAAGAGCAGCATCATTGTCTTAGAGCCAGGGATTATTGTGTCCACTTTCCATTCCTTGTGCATTTTGCTAACTCCCTGGACATAGAAGGGGTTGTATTTTGCTGACCTGTTCTTTCAAAGTTGCAGAGGGGTATAACGTTTTGGGTTTTTTTAAGCTCAAACATTGTCTTCCCGAGGCTCTGCCCCACAGCTGTAGGGAGAGGAAAACTGGGCAGGCTGGGACAGTGCAAAATGTACCAGGGGCCGACTGGGACTGTGCGAAATGTACCAACCTCCCTTCAGTGGGGAGAGCACAGAGTGTCTGCTTGGTGTGCTCCGAGGCTTTTCAAGCTGCCTTGCACTTGCATGTGCCACTGAGCTTTGCTTTGAGCTCGCAGTTCAAAAGGACCCAAAACTCTTGTCGTAACTGCCAAATGTCACCTGCTTTCATTTGGAATCATGCAAAACGTCAAGGTTCACTCATTTCAGTCAAAATCAAGTCTAGGCTTGCTCAGAAAGGGCTTGACCTAACATTCATTGAAGCCATGAAATTCAGTTGCTGTTTTAGTGACAAGCTGGGGCTGCCTTGAGAGTGCTGGGAACGTTGGTAGCCCTGGGAGCTTGTGATAGCTATTCTGGTTTCTCCACTGAAGCTGTGTGGAAAGGCAGGTCTGACTCTTGTCTTCTGTACTCTGACAAAAGACATGTCCCTGTTCACCTCAGCAGCCCTGGGTCAGAGCTGACATGCTGCTACTGCAGCTCAGAGCATCGTTCAGAGCAGCATAAAATCTGCAAACGATTCTCAAGTGACTGCAGGGGAGCTGAGTTGGGCCAAAATAACACCTGGGCTGTTTTTAGCAGTTTTCTTCTCATCTGTCTGCGCAGGCTCAGGGAGGTGGCTCTTTGGACTCAGAGGTGGGAATTTCAAAGTTAAGCAAAACTCATCCTAGAGATACTGTAAAACTGTGGTTTGTGCTTTTTATGGGCTGTTTGAATTCTATTTCCAGCAAATTCTGTATTCATGAACTGTACTCTTTCCTGACTAGAACATGCATTTCACAGGGTCTGTATCATCCATAGCTGGAAACTACCAGATTAACCTTAACTCTAGCATTTTTATTCACACACATTGAAATTGAAACTTCTGTATGGTAGGAAGTCTGTGTTGCTTCCCTTGCCTTCGAGGCTGATTGCCATCTGGTAATGCTAACTAGAAGATACATTTTGCTTTTTCTTTCCAGCTATGATCTATTCACAGCAGGATCCTTGCCATAACAGCAGTCTCTGGGCTCTCTGTAAATGGGTGTTACACCTGCATTTGAAAAATGTCAGCAGCCAGCTGTGCTGTATTTTTTATTGCTGCTACATGTAACTTTAGACCACCAGCTTCTTTGTACCCAATATTATATAAGCCGGCATAGGAGGGGCGCAGAGCATGGACTCTCCAGAATCCCAACATCTGTCCCAAAAGGAGCAGAAAAAGCAGTAGAACTGGAAAGTCTTTGAGACAAGTTATTTCAGAGAGGGAGGTGGGAGTGCTGGCATTAGGTTTGGGAGTCTTTGACGCAGCACAAATCCACTTCCAAACAAGACAGGGAACAAAGCATAGGATAAACTTTTATGTGACTATCCACGACAGCTTGGAAAACTGAGTTCAGTGGCAGTCTGGAAGGATGTGCTTGGCAGGATTGTTCAGTTTTGTTTTGTTCTGGTGGCTTGAATGATGGAATAGAGAGAGTATGCTTGTTAAATTGGTAGGGTGCTCTGAGCTGGGAGGAACTACAGACACTCTTTAGAGAACCAGATGTGAAGTTGCAGATAGTCTTGACAACCTGGAAAAGTAATCCATAAAAAGGCGAGTGAGTTCAATAAAAGCAGTATGAAATACAGTGTTGGAGTGAATCGGCTGCCTCATACAGGGTGCAGCATAGCTGGGTCTGGAGTAGTTCTGGAAAAGGCTTGTTGAGAGTGAAATCAAAGAATGTTACATTGTTAGCAGGAAAGAAAATGCCATGCAGGGATATAAAAGCAGCAGTATTGTCTGCAGAACGTGAAAAAATCTGTGTACCTGCACAGCACTGGTCAGGGTTAGGTGGAGCACATGGCCCTAACAGGTACCCACAGCAGCAGGGACTGGCAGAGTAGCCCAAGGAAAGCTTGGAGACTGTGCTGGGAGAGTTGAAAGAGGATGATTTGCATAGTCTAGAGCTGAGAGTTTTAAGGAAGGGGGATAGATGTGACCACAGCCTTTAAGTATGGGCCCTTCCTCAAGGAGGAAGGGAATAATTCCTGTTCTGGCCTAAACCAGAAGTTTTAGGTTTCTGTTGCAAGTGGAGCAAAAGTGCAGTTGAAAATCAGCTTTGGGGAGACTGATGTGTTGGAGTCTCGTGTCTGGGAAATACACAAGTAATGGGTACAAAGAAAGTAGGTGATCTGTGTGGGCAATGGGGAGATGTATCACTTTACTACATTCTTCTAGACCTGGTTTTTAGGGTCTTTGTAGGGGTCTAACAGCCTTCCATGAGAACATATTCAAGGAGAGTTTTGTACGTAATTACAGTTTCAAACTTCTCTGTGAAAGTGAGCTGCTCCAATGCTGCTAGGAGGAAAACGTTGCTCTTAAGCGAAAGCTACCTGATGTATTGGGCCAGGGTCAATGTTCAAGGGAGATTGCAAGGTTGCAGTTCTCACTGACTCAGTTGACAGCATAATTTCTGAAACTTCATTAGCCTGTAGAAAGGACTTGCAGATAAGGTGTGTTCAGGGCTGGCTTTGAACTGCAGCGAGTGACAGCTGGGTTGCATGAACACCTATCTGAGATGTAACACTCACTAATGATCAGACTGACTTGTCAGCTGCAGCCTCCTTTGTTTTCCAGTTGAAAACATGCTATTTCCATGCCATTTGATGTTGTTTGCCAGTGG
Organism: Drymodes brunneopygia; assembly: GCA_013400955.1. Taxonomy (NCBI): domain Eukaryota; kingdom Metazoa; phylum Chordata; class Aves; order Passeriformes; family Petroicidae; genus Drymodes; species Drymodes brunneopygia. The sequence continues at coordinate 1,901,322 of VZTZ01022849.1, read as the reverse complement.
AAGGTGTTTGATCCAGAAGTGAGATGGACAGCTATCTCCCTTCCTCCAACACATCTGTCTACCTGTGTGGAAAGAGGAGCATGGTGCAGCATTGGAGGTGGCTGGATGAGCCATGCAGTGCACTGGAGATGGCAGGATGAGCCACTCAATCCAGCCAGCATTCCACTTGCTCAGCCCTGGAGCAGGTTGCTTTTAGGGACAAACTGTAGTGAGCACAAAGCACTTGGTTTGCTCTACTGAAAGGGTAACTTGGAAGCTGCAAGTCCTTGTAGGATGGGTGAAGGATTTAAAGCTTGGCCATTACCAGGTACTAAGTCTGCCTCCCCAGAGCTCTCTTTTCTTACAGAGCAGATGGCAGCAGAGGTAGATCTGGAGCAGCATGTGCTGCTCAGTACATATCTTAACTGTGCTGCATGCACATAGGAATACAACCCTGAGCTTCCCACTTTTTGCCTCCCACTGTTGCAGGACAACTCATGCTCTGTGGCAGTTCTGCAGCCTGCCCTGCAAATGTGGGACAGTCACCATGGTGGTTGAGGTTGTATTGTGTATGAGAAAGCCATAGAGGGCTGTGGCAGGAGTAAGGATCCGTGGCCGGGAGAGAGCCTCTGTGTGCATGTGGTGAGTGGGATGGAAAGCAGAGAGCGTTTCATGCCTCAGCACTGGAGCGACAGGCACTGAGTAAGCAGGGCCAGCACATCTCTGAATGTGCCTCCCCACTGAGTTCCTCTTGGGGAGGTGGAAATCTGCTGCTTCATGCAGAGAGAAGTGATGTAGACAAGCTGTGTTTTGGTGCCTGGTTTTGTGCAAAACATGGAAATCCTTTCCTGCCTGGTCTCTTTTCATTCTTTTTGCTGTCAGTCATTGCACATGTCATCAGTGTCTGTGGAAAAGATTGCACAGTCAGGGCACCAACCTACTGCAGCCTCCAGTGTGTGAAAAGCCGCATTAGCTTGAAGATTTTCACACGAGAACTGTTGATGATTGATGGGACATAGTGTGCAGTCATTAAAACCAGAAATGTGTGTCTGGAACCCCTCACTGGTGTCCGGGATTAAAGAGACCGTAACAAACTGCATTACTGGTGCACATGTGAGCAAGCACTGGGGTTTGTGTTGGAAGCCTTGTTGCTGCAGCACAGTTCAACTCACTTCAGCAGCCAGGGAGGAGAGAATTTGTGCAACATTCTTAGGGAAGGTTCGTCCAGCCTGGTGCAGTACCCAGAATGCTCTTATTTGCATCCCTCTGAGTTAGGTTGCAAATGACAAGGTGCAAACTCTACACAGCCAGGTGTAATGCAGGTTTTTCTACTGGATTTCAGTGTGCTACCATCAGTGCTGCACTCCAAACAGCTGGCTTTGTTGCAGTGCAAGCTGCTGTCACGTTAGCTGGTGTCAGATGCCAGCCATTTACAGTATACACCATCACAGCATGACTTAAGTTGGCAACACAGAGTCAATCACATGCCAGCAGCCTACTGTAAGGGTGGGGGAGTGTGTGGGAAGAAATGGGGAGAAGATACTCTTATAAAATCCTTTAATGATTTATTTTTAATATCCATTTTTCAAGCCTTGGAAAGTGCAGGCCATATGCTTTTCCCTCCTGGCTGTAGTTGGCAAAGAAGCTGATGAATATGGTCCTTCAGACTCCTTCATTTTGCGAGGAGCCAGAAAATACAGCTATATTTAGCATGTTACCAAGGCCAGCAGCAGTCTGTTACTGGGTGGTGATTCCCTGGCTGCAGGCTTGTGTGCCACCCGGGACAGGGTGGGAATGGGCCTGTCCTGGAGTCAGTACTCAGGCTAAATTGACAGCAGCACATTTCAAATTTCCAGTTACAGGAGGTTGGCTGCACTGGTGCCAACAGGCTCAATGTGTTGCTTACCAGCACAGAGCAGTCTCTGAGCACCAGGCCCCTTCCCAACACATGCAGTGACCACTCCAGGTGCTGTGATGGTGCTTTTTGGTGCAACACTCAGCTTGGAGAATGTCTCAGTCTTCTGTGCACAGCCCTGGAACTGTCCTGTGCCCTATGCTGAGCTTTCAATATGCTGGAGCCACAGCTAGTACCTGCAGGAAAACTGTGCCTTGTAGCATAAATATGCTCATCTAAAACTGGGGGCCTGTTGTATTTTCTCACATTGTACTCCTAGGCCACACAGGCATGAAATGGAGTTGTCCTTATTTATCCCCAGCCTGGTATCCACACAGCAGATTTGCTACCAGTTCCCTGTTGCTTTCCCTGCTGTGTTGCAGCTGGTACTGAGGAGTTAAAAATGGCAGTTCCTTTGTCCTCCTGGTAGCTTTTGTAGAGCTGAAATTGGTCTTGAAGACTGTGTGTGTTTCCGGGAAGTACTGAGACCTGTGGGTGTTGTGATGGAAGGGCAGAAGAAGGACTCACCCCTACCAGCATTGGTGTTCAGGGGGAACTAGTGGTGCCCATCATTATGGAGCGAGACATCGTGAAAATTGTTACATAGGAAGATGTCTAAACTGGAAACACTTTGTGTAACTCTGTCACATCATCAGTTCCTAAAATTCATTGTCTGAGAGATGAAGAGCTTACTGTGGTGCTGGAGAGGGCAGCTCAACTCAGCTGTGGCTTCCAGTATGCCCCAGTGAAACACAGTAGTTGGTGGTGTTCAAGATCAAAATGTTGGCGAGGAGGAGTTAGACCAAAGGCACAGGTTTGAATCTGAGTGTAGCAGTGATTCACTTAGTCTTTCTGAGCCCTCAAAGGCCCAACTGACAGCACTTCACAGACTTTGCTCTGCAGCAGCATCTGCACAGCTCTGTCTCTTACTAATATGTGTCCTTGAAGCCAGTAGCACTGTGTGGGCACTGGTTTCAGCTTGCAGGCTCTATCTGCAAGACCAAGGCCTCGTGCTATATGGTGGTTTTTTTATTGGCAGTAAAAATGTTCTGTTTGTAGAACCCCCTGTTGGAATTAAACAAATTGCTTTGAGAAAAAAAGGGTAGAACAAAGCTTCACACCAAGCTGGGGGTGCTGGTATCAATGATATTCACAATTTCACTTGAAATAGCAAAGTCCTTCTCAAGCTGAAGTCAACTGTCTAAGTATTGTTTACAAAAAACAGTAGTTCTTTTTTTCATCTTCTCCATTCCTGCGGTGTAGAAACATCTACACAGATTTATTCCAAATTTGGTAGAAATAAGTGTTTCCCCAACCCAAAGCGCTTGTGCCAAGTTACAGTCAGGAGGAATTTCTAAGGCTGATGTGTAAGCCCGTGGAGGCTGGTGCTTAAAATCAAGCAGCTGCTTGGCCATGGACAGCCTGTGGTTCCGTGGGGTGTTCTGCTCAGCAGCAGCCCTGCAGAAGCTGTGGAGGTGGGACACTGCAGATGTGCCCTGAGGCTGAACCCTGGACTCTTGCTGGGTCCCAGGTGATGGGAAAGGCTGTAGAGAGGCCTGGTCCTGTGCAGCCATGAGAAGAATGACCTAAACCTGCCCAGTGCTGATGGGTGTTCTCCTTGCAGATCAATGCACTTATTTCCTTTGTAGTGGCACTGGGTGTCTGAGCACCAGCCAGCTGCCTGGTGCCATTTCACCCTCACTTCACACAGATGTAAGAAAGTGTCTGGTGAGGAAGATTCATGTCTTCATGGCCTGTGAGCAATTAACTCACTGCTGGGGTTCTGGGGCGGTTGGATTGCTGAGAAGCCAAAACAATAGCATTAAAAAGCCTCTTTGTTTTTGAATTGGGTTGTTGGGAGCCACTGGGCTCTTTAAGGAGCAGGGCAGATAGTTTCATTCCACAAAGCCAGGCTGCTAAAGTTTGGAAGTGGTTTTTTTCCTGTCCCACTGGGTTTAGCCCATCACTTCTTGCATCTTATTATTTGCCTTTTGTTTAACTCTGATCTCCTTGGAGCAGGTAAGAGAGGAGGGTGTTCCCATGACACATGTCAAACAGCCCCTTTTAAGCTGCAGTCGTGCTCAAAACCTTCTCCCCAGTGAAGCAGTTGTCCCCACCAGGAAAGGGGGTCAGAGAAAAGCTTGGAAATCTCAGGCTGCTCTACAGCGACCTGCATGCTGGGGAGCCTGACTGGGGATTCCAAACCAGCTCCTACAATTGATCACAGTGCTGCCTTTTTGCAGTGGTACTTGGACTGTCCAGTGATTCCACCTGTATGTTTGCAAAAGCCTTAAAGAATCCCCAGGGGAGTATCCTGGATGTATCGGGGGCTCATCCCGGGAGGTTCCCACCTGAGCCTGGGGTGCCATGGTATGGAACAGTTACATCCTTGTGGGCCTGGTTATGGGGTTACAGCTCTGCTGCACATGGTCCTGCTAACAGGGGCAGGTACATGGGGTCATCTGATGTGCCCCTTTTGGAAAGCAAATTTAATTACACTGGGACTGAGAACTCTGTGTCCAGCCCTTGTCGACTGTGCCTGGGACAGGCTGGGTAATGGATGTGTCTTTGCTGGCTGCAGGAACCATTATTAATTATCTGTCATGGAACAGCTCTGTGGCCTCCAGGTCTGGCCTTATTTTAATAGCCTCTGAATAGCTCAAAAGAATTTGTTCCTCAAAAAAGTCCCCATTTTTGCATAAAAGTTTTATAAATAAGCATGAAGTTACATTAGGTAATTCATGTTTTCTGTATGCTTCTTATTTCTTGAGGAATAAATTCAAAAAGAAAGGGGGGCAGAGAAAAAACCTGATTTTTCAAGACCTATTTTGTCATAATGACAACATTTGTTACCAGCTTTCTTACTCAGAGGTGTATTGATATTTATCTTCTTATGTCTACTTGCAAGCACTATTAAAGTAAGGCACAGTTTATACATGTTTTTTAAGTGATGATCTCAGTTGATTTGCAGGGATAACATCAGTAATCTCTTGCATTTTAGGAGTCACTGGCAGGGCCAATGCTTATGTTTATTGCAGGGGGGAAGGAGTCAGTGATGCAACACACATCACTTTTGACAAATGAAAACATGAAAGGGGAAAATCGTTTCAGTTCTTCCTCCTGTGACTGCCAGTCCTCAGCATCTTGGGGTGTACCTGCACATTGTGCATCAGAGGTGCTGCCTTACACAGCTGTCCTCTTGAAGCCTTATCCAGTGCAGCTGGGGAAGTGGTGGAGACAGTTTTGTTTCTTGCTGTCTGGTTGTCAGGGCCAATTAAGTGGTCTGGTGTTGGGAAGGAGGGGAAAAGCAACCCACACAAGGAAACAGGGAATTTTTGTTGTTGTTTCTGGAATTGTTGCCACTAACTTCTGAAAGTATTGGTGTTTGTGTTAGATTGTTTGGGGTTTTTTCTTACAACAATCATTTTAACACCAGGAAACCTGACTTTTTGGTTTAGCTTGATAGTATTCAGTTAGTGTTACTGCAGGAGAAGTCATGTTGCTCTTCCCTTCACCTACTATAGAAAAATCACAAAAGAGGCACAGTAGCTACCAAGCCGCCTCCGCCTCAATGATTGTGTTGTTCCAGTAACCCAAACAATCCTTAATTAAATTTCTCTGGCTGCCCTGGGTGTTACATTCACTGAAATGCTGTTCCATTATGTTTTTTAGGGCCGGTGTACCCGAGAGAACTGCAAATATCTCCACCCTCCCCCACATTTAAAAACACAACTTGAAATAAATGGACGCAACAACCTGATCCAGCAGAAGACAGCCGCAGCCATGTTTGCTCAGCAGATGCAGTTCATGCTACCGGGCGCGCAGCTACAGCCAATTGTGAGTTACAGCCACGGACCCTGGGGTTCACACTGCTCCCTGTTCCTCCCCTGTTTGTTCACAGAGGCCCCAGCCCTGTGCCTGAGCTCAGGCCATTGTCTTTGCTGCACAGAACTGGACAGAATCTTCCAGAGGGTTGTCTGATGCTACCTTTGCATCTCCTTGCAAGCTGTCTCTCTTTTCCTCTGATAACTGAGCAGCTGTGAGATTCAGGGCTTCAAGTGGAAGGTCTTACCACCAGGTGCTTATTTGACCAGTTGATTTATGGACATCCCAGAAGTTCTGGGTGGCTCAGTAACAGTGAATCCTGTTTTGGATAGTTGTTTTGCACTGAGAGGATGTTGAATCCCTTGGACTACATGTGCTGCACTGTTGGACTAAAACTGGGAAAGATGAATCCTACCTAGACTTTAATAGTTTTTAATGTCTGGGAGTGAGATCCATTTCACTGCAACTGTCCCAGCAGAGAGTTGTGCTCATGTCACAGCCCTGTCACTTGTTTTTCACAGTAATGCTGATGTAGAGTAAGAGCAGGAAAGATTTGCTTCTCTTCAGGTAGGAAGGGAAGCCTGTGGGAGACAGGTGTTTGCAGAACAGGTAGTTCAGAGAAGCCTTCACTGCCTGTGCCTGCTTTTGCTTGTCAGTTGAAACGGGTTTCAGGCTGGAGAACCCTGTTATGCCAGGGAGAGGATGGCTTGTGTCTGCTGGTTGGTGTATCTGGGAGGGGATGACACTTGTCAACTGAGTTTTAGTCTGTCACAATGTATGTTTTAAGAGCTGTCAGAGGTCTTGAAGCAGCTCTTCAATGCTGATGTGAATAAGCTGCACTGAGAGTTAATTAGGAGTTCTCAGTTTAAAGCTGGGGCTGAGTATCTTTCCTGGGGCAATGTGCACTTAGTATGCTGTAGTTGGGTGAGGCTCCTTATGCTGTGCCCCACTGGAGGACTGGCCAGATCCCTTGGACAAGCTCTTCTAGCCTGAAGGTCAAGGCTGTGAACCAACTTGAACTTGGCCTTCTGGTGTTCCATCTACAGTGCCTGGTCTCTCTGCCCATGTGGGACACTGCATCTGTCACCCCAGCTTTGAAAAGCTCAGGTGTTTCTGATTTATTGTCACCAGAGAACAGTGAAAGATTCCTCCTTGTTGGAGGCTGTTGTGATGTTTGGTGTAAGAGCTTGTGATGGAGATGTGTTTCAGCAGGGAAAGCTGGTCCGTGTCCCTTCATGATACTGGTCTGCCCCCAGACTGGGCCATTACCTCAGTCTGGCATATTCCTCCTGTGTTTTGGGGGCTTTTCCATGTTTGTCATCACTCTAATCATCCTATATGTTTGCTAGTAGCTTTTTCTTGGCCCTGTCCTATAAGTTAGGCAAATGCTGTTTATTCTTCCCATTTTGAAGATGGAAAGGTGAGGCAGAAGAGAAAATTTGCCACAGAAAAGTTCTTTAGTTGTGCTGTGCCTTAGGCTCTTATCTGCTGTAGTCTTGCACCTCTTTTTTGTGGAGTTTTAAAGTATGTCCACATCAGAAGGAAATCCTGAATTCTCACAAAATAGTGGCACAGTTTTCCAAGCCCTGTACTGAAAGCAAACCCTTCCTATTTGGAGTTTTCCTCTGTGGGGAATTCACGGTGGACACTCTTTGGCTGGCTATTCAAAGCATCTTTGGGATTTCCTCTTTGGAAAGTTCCCATCTTCCCACATTGCAATCTTGCAAGTCCAGTATGCTCCTAAATTTTAGTCCTGCCTTTTAAATTGCCTCCGAGTCTGAATGCGTTGGTTTGTCTGGTTCATACTCTCATTTCAGAGGTAACCTTATCTGATGAGAAAGGCCCCTGGTTTCTAAATTGTGCCATGAGGGAGACATCGGCAAAGAGGAAAAATAAAAATTTGTTCTGCAGTGGCTGCTCCCTTCCTGCTTTCCCACACTTTACTCAGACTAAACAAGCTCTTGGTCTGATTCCTGCTGCCCAACTTGCTCCACACCAATTTCAGGACAAACAAGAGATTGCTCTTTCAACTGCCTTTGATTTCCCAAAGATGCTGTCAGTGGAAGCTGGCTTTGAGAATTTTTTTCTCTCTAAATGAGAAGGGTGGGGCCTCCTTCTGGCTACACATGAAGTTCGTCAAAGCAGAAAGTATTGTATCAGATGCAGCAGCAGAACAAATCCCATGTGATCAGAAAGCTGATCAACGGGATGCCTGCTTAATTGGGATGCTTGCCAGAGATGAGATTTGAAACAGCATGCTTAATAGCTCCAAACAATAGCTCAATGCTTAGACATTTTAAAATTCAGTTTTACCAGAAAAGCTACCGAGTTAAAAAAAAAACAACAAACCACCACCAAAAAACCCCCACCAAGTCCAAACCAAACGAGCACTTGACATAGCAGCTTTTCACCAGGCTTCCTGAAATGGCCTTCAATGTGTCTGTCTATGAGCTGGGCTCTGGGGTTGATAGGAAGAGCTGCTTTGGTCAATGTTGTGTCTGGTTTCTGAGATATGGTCACTTTGCATCCTTTGTGTACCAGCGCAAGACCACCCAAAAAGTGCTGCACCTTGGGCCTAGTCCCCACCCTCTCCATCCTGCTTTATCCCTTTGCAGCAGTGTGGGACAGACTTTTGGAGCTGACCATGGAGATGCTTCAGCCCAGAGTCCAGTTGACATGGTGCAGCAGGGCACTGCTTTGCTCCGTGCTTCCCCGTTAGTGCCTGAACAAGCCGTTGACAGAGCACAGCAGTGGTGGCACACCTGCCACCACTCCTGCCCTGCAGCTGCCTCTGCTGCTGCCTAGGGAAGCTGTTTCCTCTCTTTGTTTTCAAGCTCTTTGTCTTTTCTTCTTGACAAGGTCTTTGTAGACAGGACTGATAGTTGATAGTTCTGAGTCACCCATGCCTCTGGAGACAGCCCAGACTTTAACCCAGCCCTTTGTCCTGTCCTGGGGCAGCAGGATCCTGCTGCCTCTCCTTGGTGCTGATGGAGGGGTTAAAGCAGAGGGTGAGCAAGTTGCTTGGCCAGTAATGCTTGAAGCAAGTGCTGGAGATGATTTCAACAGGTGCTTTGCACGGGCATTTGTTCCATGCAGCAAAAACCTGATTTATATCTCAGCCTCTAGTCAAAGGCACGATAGGAATGAATAAACACACATACCCTGGCCCACCCAAGAGCTGGTATCTGCCAAGAGACAATGCTGGAGGATGTCAACACCTGTCTTTTACACTACAGCAGCCCACAAATGAGAGATCCTTTGAGCTAGGACTGTGTCTTTGCAGTCTGGTTGTGGAAATGAGCATCTGTAGTGGTAGGTAGCTGAATGCTTTGGCCCATTGGATTCACTCCAGCATGCTCAGCCTTCATGTTGGAGGGTGGTTTTGCAGCCAGCCAGCCCCATGCAGTTACATTGGATGGGAAGGCAGATTTTTGGGTTTTATGACAGCATCAATTACATTTTAATATCAAGGTTACTTGTCAGTACGAGACTCGTACTTGTCAGTACGAGATCTATCTTCAGTTTCTATCACCAGACTGTAAGCTGCCATTGTTTTTTGTGTGCTTTCCATATATAGCTGCTTAGCAGTGACCTGTCCCCCCTCCTTCAAGCTATCAACACCTCTGTATTTACAGTGGGCCTCTCATTTTCAGGCTTTCCCTTTTTTAGGGCCTGAGGTAACTCAGAATCAACACTTCCTGGCTGAGACAGTGCTTGTGTTTGACAAAACACCAACCGCTCCTCTGCCTTCCTCTTCACACCCACCCGGTGTTTCTTCTCCAGCTTTAGCACAATTTCTGCTAGCCAAATTGAATGCAACTTCTAGATTGTTAACAAAATCAGCTGTTCCAGGTTCTGTTGCCACCAGTGGTGACAAATATCCCTCCCTGGGATGGTGCCTTCTCTCTGCTCACACCTTCAACCCAACAGCTTCCATGCTTGAGGTTTGTGATGAGCTCAGAGCTGTCAAAGTCCTTGGCAACCCTCCCCCTGAGATGTGTTCTCACAACAGCCATTTCAGCTTTTTTTAATTATTACTATTCTGACAAGCATTTTAATACTCAGTAAACCAGTTTTGTGAGCTGTTACCAGCCTGAACCCTTTGCTGCTACACTGTAATCTGTTTCTCTCTACACAGGAGTTACTGGTACTGTCTCTGTGCTATGATTTATAAAAGTTAATTTGCAAGGAAACCTATCTCTGTGTTTCCTGAATTAGCAAGAGCTTTAAGGGGGGCAGCAGGAGTAAGTGCTGATACTTTCAATCCCTCTGTTTTGCCCTAGAGCACACCAGCAATTGAGAGTTTTTGCTTTTTTTAATGTACAGCCATAATATTTCTCTGTCAGGTCTCCTATCCCTTTCTCTTTCTCCTGCAGCTTTATATCAGGAATATGATGCCGTTTGGTCTGGGGTGTCCCTTGGGTCAGTTGGGGTCAGCTGTCCTCTGTCCCCTCCCAACTCCTTGTGCTGCCCTGCTCAGTCAACTTGCTGGTTGGGTGTGGTGAGAGGCAGAAAAGCCCTTGACCCTGTGTAAGCACTGCTCAGAAACAACAAAAACATCCCTGAGTTATCAACACTGTTTCCAGTACAAATGCAAACCACAGCCCCACACCAGCTACTGAGGAGAAAATTAACTGTATCCCAGCCAAAAGCAGCACAGCTGTCACAAGAGGTGGACAGGAGGTTTGTTGAGGACGGCAGTGCTGTTTGGAGTAAAAATTACATTTGGGTTCTGGCTGCAAGGAGGAAATTTGCTCACATTCCCCGAGGACATGGGGGACCTGCACAGACGTAGAGGAGAGAATTGGCTGGCAGCATCCCTATTACTGGTACTGATGCGTGAGCCAGACTGGATTTCCCAATCCAAGAGAGGCAGCCGGGTCTGGCAGTGAGCGCAGCCCATCTTTTCCCCTCATCAGCCACAATAAATACAGAGCTCCCTGGTGCCAGCTCACAAAGGCGCAGTTTTCAGAGTGCTTCGCATGCTCCAGACTTAAAACCCCAGCTCTTGTAGGTTTAATTTGTTGAGTGAGGTCTGCTTGTTCCCTCACTGCGCACCCGCTTGGCTGCGAGCGCCAGCCCCAGCCCGCGGGCAGGGTGTGGAGCACAACTGTCACTCGCAATCAGGGAAGCAGGCACATGGTGCAGGCGGGCAGAAGGAGCGCCTGTGAAACCTTGGGAACGCGGCAGCAGATGTCAGGGCACGGAAAGGGGTGAGCAAACAGCAGCAGCAATAAAAACTCACCCTGCTCCTACAAGCATCACCCTGCAGGTCTCCAGGATCACAAGTGCATCGTACTAGTCAGTTGTTACTCATGCACCTCTTTTCTCTGCTCACTTCAGCTTGGGTTTGGATCAGTTGGCCCTTGCTGATAGCTCCCAGTGAGAAGAGGGGCTGCTTTTGAGGGAGATGGGGATTGTGTTTCAGGGAGCAGGTCCTGCTTCCACCTTTGTAGTAGCTTCAGTGACGAGGCTGGTCTGTTATCTCTTAGTGAATGTTTCGGGTGAATTCACTCAGTGTGAGGTGTTGCAAGCCCCCAGCATTCCCAGTCTGCACAAATTCCTCCTTCAGCAGTGGGAGGAACATCTTCCCTTTGTCTCAGAAACCAGCAAGGTCTTCGGTGTTTGAACCCAAGCAGGAGAAGTCTGCTTTAAAGGATCTCCTGGCATTTTTGAGCAATGTTTGTGCCACACCTGCTCAGTCAGAATACTTCTGCTGTGTCAGATGCTGTAAAACATAGGGTAGATTTGCCCGAACATTTGTGCAAGCCACATGTACTGCAAGGTTTGGGCTACTATGGGTACATAAAACAAATGCTGACAATATATCAGGCCCTACTACAACCTGTGCAGACCGGCCAGGCCGGAGAAGCTCCTTAAAATAGCGTTTATGCTGCAAATGGTGATGGAAGTTCAGCAGATTCCATTGTAATTACTGGTACTCACACAAAAGAAAACAGTCTAATGGATGCTGCCTTCTCACTAAAGTGTTCAGGGAATCACAGCTTTGAAAATCCTAAAGAGCTTTTTTAGCAGCAAAAGGTGTAAAATGTCTGGAAGCCACAGAGAATTGAAACAGAAGAAAATTATTTAATAAAGGGCTGTGGATTGGGGGATCTCTGGCTTTAGTGGCTAAAGTCTCCCAACAGCTGAAGCACTGCTTGTCTAAGGCTCACAAGGAGAAAAAATTGGAAATCCCTCCCAGAGAGAGAATTATTTGATTCTGCTACACTTAAAGCATCCAGCACCACTGGTGTAGGAAGGTGTGTCTCCTCACTGAGGAAGAGCAAATGGGATAGATTGTGTCAACGGTTCCCTTTCTCATGGGCTCAGGAGCTGCTTGCTGTCACTGACCTTAGGAAGGGGCATTGTTGAGCTAAAGCTGGGTTAGGACAGTTTGCTGCTGTTGCTGTGGGATAACTTCTGTCATATTCCAACAAGTAAAGTATGAAAGTACCACGATCAAGACGCTATTGAGGAACACACTGTCCATATGTGATTTCTTTTAGAAGTTCACAGGACTAGAAGTACCAAAACAAAAGAAAGGAGGGAATGATGTGTGTGGCCAGAAAACTGCCCTAGGCCATTGTGTAAGCACACTTGTATTTATTGCCAAGTGGAAGCTGTAGCTCCCAAGGATGGTATCATGGACACCTGCCAATGTGAGCAGCTTTAACTGGAACCCAGAGTTCACAGTGGAACAGGTGACAGGAGGGAAAATAAAAATGGTTGCAAGTTTCAGGCTGCTTTCCCTGGGGGGTGTTTGAGCCCCTGCTGCAGGAGCAGGAGTGCTGCCATGCATGCTCTCATCTTCAGAGGGGCAGGGGGTGTTTTTCATCAGCTGGAATTGATTTCACTCCCAAGAATACTTTGGATCTGGTGCTTTAAAACCTCACAAACTCCCTGACTATAGGGACTAGTCCCAGACTTTAAACTGAACATCTGCTTAGGAGCCTTGTGCTCACCTGCCTGCCAGCACAGCTGCTCCTTTTCCAGTCGAGCACTGCTGGAGCAGCTCAGGTCAGGGAAGTGCTTCTGGCCCCCAGCACTGAAGCTCTGCTGCACCCAGAGGTCCTGCCTAACTCAATGGAGGGACCTGAAGTGGTCAAGATCTTTATGGTCTGTTGTTCTGTCCCAAGGAGAACATGGCTCCTTGTAGCACGAGTGGGGTGTTGGACCTCGCACTAGTCCACCTGAGCCATCTCATCTGGTGCACTCTGTCATTGCTATTCCAAGCCCGGGACTCACCTGCTCTTGCCAAAGCCATGAGATCTGGCACGCGACATTAATGAGTTTGGTGGCCTCTTGCTGCCATTCACATGCAATGCGGGCTTAGATCCTTCTGCAGTATGGCTTTTGCCTGGAGTCTGTTGACACTCTGAAACCAAGCCCAGATGTGCAGGATGCCTGACCCCGAGCATACTGCAGCAGAGATACCTCAGCTGTCTGAATGATGCCTTTGGTCTAAGCTGAGGCACACTGGCCATGCTGCCATGGAGCTCAGGACAGGCTGATGGTGGATGCAGCAGTGCAGCTAATGGGGTTACCTGCTTCCAGGTCCTGAAGCTGCAGTTTACCTCAGAGTCTCTCTACAGCATCACGGTGTAGGCATAAAGAAGCTGAGACATTTATTTGGGAATGAGAAGTCTGTTTAATTTGGGCCTGCCCTAATTGCTGGCATGAAATCCTTAATTGTGTCATTAAACTATAAAGATCATCAATATGCTTTGATCTGACAAATAAAGATGCCTTGTATTCAGGATGACTCACAAATCTGTGAGTCAGGAGAAGCGAATGGATCGCAAATAAATGGCAATAAATGAATAGATTGGAGAGCACAGCATTTTGATGTGGCTAATCAAATTGTCTAAAAGGATTGAAGTGTGATGCAAGGCTTTGATGGGTAATCCAAGACAGAGTTTTGAACTAATGTTTTTGTTTTTCCTCTTTCTGTACACAGACAACGTTTCCTGTGACTCCATCGCTTGCAACAAGCCCCACAATGGCTTTCAGTCCCTACCTGAGTCATGTTTCTCCTGGGATGGGCTTGGTTCCTGCAGAGCTTTTACCAAATACTCCTGTCCTGGTTTCCGGAAATCCTACTGTTACAGTACCGGGAGGCTCTGCTGGGCAGAAACTGATGCGTACGGATAAACTGGAGGTATTTGGACATCTCATACAATACTGCTGACAGGGATGAACAGGACATGTGGTCCCAGCTAAAATGACCTGATGCAGCACAGTGCAGAGTTTAACTTGCAGCTTTCCTAACACAGCGCTGCTGCTCTCTGCCAGAGCAGATGCTCTTGCAAGGCCTTTTCCCAAATCATTGGATATTTGGGAAAACTCACTCTTCTGATATCAGTGGGTATTAGAGCAGGGTTAGGATTGGTTTTTTGTATATGATCTGCTATGCTTAAAAAAACCCCAAAAAACCACGTAGGTGGTCTGCCCTTACACTTTGTTGGGTGGGAGATGTTTTGGAGGTAACAGATGTTACCCTTTTCTAGACGTGGGCTTATTGAGCTTTTACAGAAAGCTTTAAGCATTACACTGATGGGAGTGGTGAGTGTGGGGTGTTGGAAAGATGTCTCTCCCTCCCCACTTAGCTGGACATGCTGGGACTTATTGGTAGAGGAGTTGTAAATGTCTTTCAAACCCTAAGCAGGGACTCTGCAGGAGATAAGGGCTGAGGACCTGAATTCAGAGGCTCCTGCAGGTGTAAATTATAACACAGGGAGATAGCAGAGAAGGGTGTAATTTCAAAACACATTGTTTTGTGTTAGGCACTTTATCTTGCCTTGCTGACGTCTCACCTTTCCCCACACTCAGTCTGATTGCACACTGGTACGTGAGCTACACCACTTGCTATATTATTCAACAACTTCTCTCAGTTCCTCAGACAAGAAACCTTTCAGGCCTTTTTTTTTAAACCTTTTCCTCTGCCTCTGATGCTTCAGTGGTCATAACTTACGAGGATCTGTGAGATCCTAGTACAAGTAGTAATTTTGGCAACACCTTCAAACACATTGCTGTGTAATCTAATGTGCTGTCACATAATGCCAGGGTCGGGGTTTTATTGTGAAGGGCAGGGAGACTATTTATGTGAAAGAGGCACCTCATGTTTAAGAAAAAGTACTTGTTGCAAATAGCAGCAGCATGTAACATTTAGAATTAAATGTCCTACCCAAGAGTGTGCTCCATAACAAATACATAATCCAGGTGAGACACAAATGGCAGAGTTATTAACATTTAAGCTTTAGAGGCAGGGGAGGAATCATGAGCTGGTAAAGTTTTGTCAAAATGACATTGATTTTCTGGGGTCACTTTCCATTCTGCAGAAATTCTGTACTTCACTTACATTTGGTAATTGGCCTTATTAACGTTGTGGATTTTTTCATCCCCTGAAGCAGTTGTGAGTAGCACCGGTTGCCCCTGTGTCTGTTGATAGAAGCACTACCCCAGATGAGCATGGATTTAGAATATGCACATGGTTTAATGTGGCCAACTGAGCTGATATTCTGTGTTGAAAATACTGAATGAAAAGTAACTTCATGTTCTGCTCAACAATGTGACTTTCTTTCAAGGTTTGTCGAGAATTTCAGCGTGGAAATTGCACACGCGGTGAGAATGATTGCCGCTATGCTCACCCTATAGATATTGCAATGATAGACACAAATGAAAATACTGTTACAGTTTGCATGGATTACATCAAAGGTCGATGCTCTAGGGAGAAATGCAAGTACTTTCATCCCCCTGCACACCTGCAAGCCAAAATCAAGGCAGCTCAACACCAGGTGAACCAGACAGCTGCAGCTGCAATGGTAAGTAGAGCTCCTCTCGAGCTGCATTTCCATTGCTAAGAGATTTCATGTGCTATATGTGTCATTTGTGGAAAAGTAGAGAGCTTTGTAAATGGCTGACTAGAGAGCTGAGAGCATGTGCCAGATGCATCCCATCTCTTCATCCTGTCTGTGCTCACCACAGCATGAAGCCCTCAGTGTCACAGTACATCTCACCAGGTAGGGACGTGGTGCCCAGCCCTGTGATTTGCTGACATGATGTTGTGATGTGACATGAATGCAAGTGCAGCAGCACCCAACACCTTTCCTGGCTGAGTCATAGGGGTCAGTTCAGCTTCCTCAATACACAATACATCCTTTTCAGGGAGATCCTGGCCTGTTCTCTGGAAAAAGCAGATGATATCAGTTACTTGAGCTTAGCAAACTTGTGTCTGGTGTCTTTGCCAAGACTTGGTGAAATTACAAGACACAAAGCAAGGGTGACTTCCTGACCTGTTTGATGCTTTGGACGTGGTAGAGATGGTCCCACCTGCATTTTAAGTTGAATTTTGACTAATATCTACAGTTCTGAATATGAGTCATGGAGGACTTACCAGGTGCCAAGAATAATATATGGCTGGTATAAACGTTTGCCATTCTGTTGAGTTTGGTTTAATGGCACCTGTTAATTCCAGAGATGAGAGAGCTGGGGAGGGAAGAAGAGGCCCAGGGGATCCTACTCATGTGCATAAATTCCTGATGTGGGAGGTTAAGAAGGTGGAGGGAAACTCTTCCCTGTGGTGCCCAGTGAAAAGATAGGAAGCAATAGGCCCAAATTGAAATTCGAGACATTCCATTTAAACATAAGTTAAAATTTATTTACCAAAGAAAAATCAAACACTGCAACAGGATTCTCCATCCTAGGAGAGATACTGAGAACCTGCCTGAATGGAGTCCCAAGCAAGCTGCTGTAGTTGACCCTGCTTTGAGCAGGATGTTGGTCCATCTAATCTCTAGAGGTCCCTTCCATCTCTTCTATGATTTCTTGAAATTTTTTTAATTAATATTAAAAAGGCTCTTGCCTCCTCTTTGATTTAGAATTAAGGCTACTAAATTTTTTCTAAATACATT
This sequence comes from Drymodes brunneopygia, assembly GCA_013400955.1. Lineage (NCBI taxonomy): Eukaryota > Metazoa > Chordata > Aves > Passeriformes > Petroicidae > Drymodes > Drymodes brunneopygia. The sequence continues at coordinate 1,884,711 of VZTZ01022849.1, read as the reverse complement.
CTTTTTTTAAGATAGTAAAGGAGGTTGCTTTTAATTCATGATAAAATTTAAGGCAGAACCAGGGCAGTTCTAGAAATTAAACAAGTGCCCTCCTTAGAGCTCCAATATTACCTGGAATGTAATTTGAACAATTAATTTATACTGCAGTATTTATTTGTCCTGCAGAGTTTATTTATTAGTTTTCTTAATGTTTTTATTGTTGTTGAAATAAGGGTCCAGCTCTGTCAAAAAATAACCTTCTGAAATGAAACTCTTGTGTTTTCCACAATTGAATCTTTATTTTTTCACTAATTATCTAGGACACTGCTACTTAAGCAAAGCCAATGCATGTTTTATTCATCCTGCTGGCTTCTCTTAAAAATGTAATTAACCCTATTTGTATGCTGTTAACTAGAACCTTTAAAATATTTATTGATGGCTTGTTGCATCGCCCCTGCTACCAAAACAGCCTACATTATTCATTGACTTTTCAAGGTTTGATGCATTTACTGTACCTGTTGAGGTGTAAGACTTTATTAAAGGGAAGAAAGGTGCTCAATTTTCTTGCAGGGAAAAACAGATGCCAGGCTATGGGTCTACGCTCTAAAACAGATTTAGAATGACTTCAAATCTAGATTCAGCATTTCTGAGGGACCCAATCCTGCAGTTACTTGATGTGCACAAGTAGTAGCTTTACTCACTCCTGCTTGGCTGAAGTCAGTGCAGCACTGGATGAGCTGGGTGAGGCTCGGTCCCCAGTTCAGGACAGCACATGAGCATGTGCTTGAAGCTCCCTCCTTTTCCAGTGGTCCTTCCCTCTCCATGAGTGCTCTGCTGGGCTCTGCATGATGTGTAGCTGCAGCATGAGGGCTGGAGCCCAGTGCCAGTCCCTGTGCAGGTGCTAATCCCTCAGTGCTCCTGCCCTGCTGTGCCAGCCAATGTGACGAAGCTCCAAAGCACGTGTCCTGTGATGACATTTCTTTACTTTTAAAACTTACCGAGGCAAAGTAACTGACTTGCCACTAGGCCAGGTAATTACCCAGCCACCCCATGTTGTGCATGCCTCGTCTTTTTAATATATTGTATAATGCATTCACTTTTTAATTTTTTTTTCTCTTCGCCTCCCCAAATTGTTGCTCTCTCTTGACATACCTCTGCTTGCTGTTTTTGTTACTGTGCTTGATCCCCCTCCCCGGCCCATTGCCATCATGTGCTCGCTGCCTGCTAATTAAGACTCAGCCAGCTGTCAGATCACTGAAGCGACCGCTCGAGGCAACCTTTGACCTGGTACTTGGACCTTTCACCTTCTCGCTTTGCACGTAACCATCTTAGTCTGCATGAAAGCCTTCTGCTCTTGGTCTGTGGTGTTAGTGCCTGGGGAGACTGCCCATCCCAGCCAGAAATGTTCAGTGTGCGTTCAGACATGCCAATCCTGTGCCCCACACACCATCCATTAACGTCTGAGCTTTGCCTCCTGAAGCCTGGATGTGTTTTGGAGACAGTGAATAATCCTGGAGGGAGGCAGCTCTGGCTTCTGAAGTGTTTTTCCAAACACTGGCAGCTTTGGAGTCACAAGATGCAACGTTTCAAGGAGAATTTGAGAATTTAGCTCATTAGGTCTGCAGTGTGCTGTAAATGCCAGAGGACTGGGTGGTTGCGGGACAGATCCAGTAACTTTTCTTTGTATTCCCAGCATCACAGCCTTGCCTGGCAGTGCCTGCCCTGCACAAGGGTATTCTGTGTAATGGGCATAACTGAGATTTAGGGGGAAGAGGGCTAAACAGCATCCTTGGGGATCTGTGCTGGGAACTGAAGCAGATGCAGTGTGGGACTTGGCTCATGCATTGGGTAAGCTGGGGAGATGGCTGTTCCTTCAGCTGGCTCTGTCTGTGGTTCATCCCCCATTCCACAGTGGGACAGTGTCAGCAAAGGGACCTTGCTCTGGGTGCCTTTTGCTTCAGTCTCAAGCATGGGATCTGCTCCCCAGGCTTCTGCCTGCAAGCTGTCTTCATATAAGCTGTCTTTGATTGTTTTATGAATCTCAAATAATATGTTTTTTACTTGGCCTTATGATGCTCATAGTAAGGCAAAATCCATCCTCACAGTGCTGTCAGTCCTGGCTCCATAGAAGACAATTCCTTCCTGTTTTCCCAAATAATAAGGGATACAATACATTTTAAGAAAAAGAGCTTCTGTTGCCCAGCTATAGCAGGGAGAGGGAAGAGTGGACACAGAGGAGCTGTGAAACCATCAAGCTGATGTTGCTTCTCATTCCCAGAACTAAGGAGAAGCTGATCTGCTCCCCTTCCTCTCCAAAGACCTTTTTTTGGATTTAAGTGGTCAAGAGGCTTCCTTATCAGGGTTTTAGGCAGCAGCAGTAGGAAGCCTTGCTAGGGCCCAGCTTCTGGCAGCAGTGGTGGAATGACGCTGTGAGTGACGTGGCAGCCTCTCACTTCTTCTGCTCGTGGCTGGCACAGACACGGCCCCAAAGCCAGCACAGGCAGGACCTGCTCAGTGCCTCGCTGCCCTCTCCAAGGGCCACCACTCTGAGGAGACAGACTCTGACAGAGAATGGGAGAGCTCATAACTCTTCCCCCACTGAGCAAACCCTATGAGAGAAGCTTCTTCCTGCTCTGACACATCAAAAGGTTTGCAGCCACTTGTTGGAATATGTCACCTCCTCTGAACCCTTCATGAGTGATAAGAGCATGTATGATCTTCAGAGGAAGCTGCTCACTTTGCTGCTTGCCAGGGAACGGGTGCTACCTCTGCCCTCTCTCGGGTCATTCTGTATTTGTCATGCCTGGCAGCAGACCCAGCCCCTCTTTGCTGAGTGCAGAAGGGTGACAGTGTGATCTGGTCCCAGGAGATAGAGATCTGAGAGGAACTTTGAGGTGCAATTAAATTGTTTGTTGCAAAGATTTAATCCAGTTCTTGTCTTGCAAAAAATAACAAGGGGTTTGCTAACCAGCACGTGAGAAATTCTGACTTTGGCATGCATTGTGTTTTTATCTGTCAGTCTTGCTGAAGAGTTGTTTTCCATGCCATGCAGAGAAGTGGCACAAGCCTCTTTGTTCAGATGCTCATTTGAGCAGGAATGTGGCTTTCCCAGCCCAAAAATGAGAGGCTGCCTGGCATTTAAGTAGTGGACATTGTTCATTTGGATCAGTGCAGGACTATCACATGGATACTGAACTAAATTAACCCTTTCACTGGTACAGATGGTCAGATCCTGTTGCAAAGGTTGCATACCCACGTGTGCACACAAACACACAGGGAAAAAGTAAAGTCAGAAAAAGTTAATGTCCAAAGCTGCTGCTGTATTTGTGGTGGTCAGAGCTTGTCCAGAGGGAAAGCACAAGCAGCTGGATGAGGTGAACTCAAGTAAGTTGTTTGCTACAAGGGTTTGGTCTAATTCCTCTGCTGCAGTGGGGAGAAAACTGCCTTTTGTATATTCTGCTTGTGGGATTCCTTCAGAACCAGGATATGATGCAAGAAAGAAATGTTGTATCCCCTCGAACTGCTACAATTCCTGCAGGTCCTGACTGATACAAAAATTGTAGCCGTGTCAAATGAGGTGCTTTCATTTGATCCTGTGTCCCTGCCAGATCCTGGTGCAGAAGCTGTATTGACCCAGCCTCATCATGTGCAATTCTAGATGCCTCTTCAAGCCATTATAGATGGACCTTTCAGTGGGCTCTTATCTCATCACACGGGCTGGAGAAGGCTGAAGCCAGATCCCTCTGTCTCCCTGGGCCCTCCTGCACCTTGGTATCTAAAATAAGACTGGTGGGCAACAGGAGGAGCACATCTGTGTGAACACTCCTCTAGCTGCTGGGATGGAGGGGTGACCCACAGGGCTGTGTCAAACCAGAAGCAGATCAAGATGGGTCCCAGCTCCCCTGCCCATAAAGCCCACGTGGGAGAGCTGGACTTCAGGTGGCACAGCAACTGCTGCAGAGTGCTTGTTTCTTTAGAACACTCTGGAAATATTGCATTTATTTGTGTTTCTCCACCTGGCTGCTGTTGAGGGAGCAATAGTGAGGCTGCTGTAGCTCCTTTCTTTCCCTTGCTCCCAAGGGGCCTGTAGCAGGTTCGGAGGGAGGGTGATGCTGGAGAGGTGATGTCTGATGTGTCTTGATGTCCCTGTGGCCTGCTGGTGTCTGTAGGCTCCCTCTGACTGCAGTGCTGGGCTTGGGAATTGTCCTGTAAAGTGCTGGGACATCACAGCAAGGTCTCAAAGCCCTCAGCTGTTCTGCTTTTGGCACTCCCTTTGTGGGGTTTGGGGTGGTGACAGCCTTTGGCCAAGAAGCAGGGAGTCAAAAGTCCATGATGTGTCTGGCACAGTTGCTTTGCTATAATTAGTAAATTCTTCTTCTGAGGCAGATTTTGGAAGTGTCTGAAAAGGATTATTTAGCAGTTGGGTACCATAAGGAGCATGAATTTAAGTAGCAAGTTCTTCAGTCACTGTATAGCTGTAAAACCTCTGTGATGTACATGAAACTACTCCAGACTCTGGAAGCTGCAGATCTGTCCCGTGCCTGGAGGAACATTCACGGAGCCATCATTAAATAGACAAGTTGTGGATAACAGGCAGATTTAACACAGATACCAATGAAAGCTTACCTAGAAATGAAAACTCGTACATCATCCTAGAATGTGGATCTCAAATAAAAGATTTTGGTGTCTGTGTCTTGGAATGTTGTCCCATCTTTGACTGCTGTCTTTTGGTAGCAGCCAGAAGAAATCTGGGAAGATTGAATCCTGATGCTAAGAGTGGATGCCCGCTGGCATAGGCAAAGGATGCGTGCATGTCTGAGGGCAGTTTTGCAAATGCAATTTCTTCTAATTTTCTTTTTTAATATTAAAACCACCCAAAAGCAACCATGTGAGTAGAGATAGGATGGAGTAATGTTTCGCCTGGAAGTATGTTGCTTAACATTTCTCAGATGAGCAGTCTCCTATAGCAAATTAAAGTGAAACCTGTTTCTAGATGGCGACAAACTATTGCAAGCTTTCACTTCCATTCTGTTGTGTGTTGATCTTCATAACGCTTTAAAATCTCTTTACTTGTGTCCTTTCTTCCGAGTGTCGTGTGTTTGTAGCTTTAACCCTTCATTAGCCAAACCTTCTCCATTACCTACCATTCATTTGTGACCTATTAAAGTAAAAGTAGGAGTGATTACCCTGTTTTTCAGTCATTGCTTTGCTACATGATACAGACTAACAACTAGTCAGAAATGACCTGATTCTGCATGACTTCCACGTGCGTAAATCTCATTGACGTCAGTGGGAGTGTTACGTGCAAAAGGACTGCGGGGCATAATTAAAAAGGACCCTTTTCTATCACAATGTGGAGAAAAAATGTGGTTTCTTACTTGGGTACAATGAAAAGCTGTAAATCATTAGAAACATTCCTGTCTCTTAAGAACCTGACATACTACTTAGCTGTTGAGACATGCTTGGATGAATGATGAGTAACTCACTGAGAAAAGTTCCTGGGTTGGGTTAATGCTTTTTACCAAGTCTGATCATGAAACAGGTTTGACGGGCTGGAAGAAGCCCGGTGGTGTGATAGAATGAAAAGAAGGGATTTGTCAATGGCTTTTTCCACTGTTAATAACGAGTGAGCAGTATTTGACTGATGGAGGCCACTTTCTATAAAGTGGGAGCTGGTCCAAATCTGCTAGTGGTGGGCTGTTCCTCTAGTGTGTGCAGTGGAGAATCAGGCCTGGTCTTGACCATGTTGCTCAGCCTCTCTACTAACAAGTGGAAATGCATTTTACTATGAATGTAATGTTATGTGTGTAATTGGCAACAGCTACATCTTCTCCATCTGGACACATGGGTTGGCTGCACGCTTCCACACATGCACACATACATGTAGGCAGGTGTTGAACCAGAGGCAAGCATCCGGTTTTTTTTCCATGGCATTTGTTGCTTATGCTAATCTGCTTGGGTTTTAAATAGTCATCTACTGTATTTTTCCTGTTTGTTTTGGCGTTTTTAATGCTTGTTGCCTGCACCTGCTCTTCGTAGCATCCCGTTCAGGTTATCAACTCTCCCCTTCCTTTTCCCAGTGCTTCTTTCTCCCTCTGTACCCAAGTCAGCCCTGCTGAAAAGCTCCTTAGCATCCCTCCTCCTTCTGGACTCTGCCCCTCCTCCTGGTGCATTTGCTAACTGCTTACCTAGTGAAGCTGTTGTTTCACCTACTACTCGTACTGTGACTTAGCTGCTCTTCTCTTTCCTGTCTTGCTAAGTTGATAGAGTTGCAGGTGATTTGCAGCCAAGAGCCCCTCTTATTTATTGCATGCTTGACCTACATCTGGGCCCCTTTATTTATTCCACTTGTCTTTAATGACTCCCTTATCCACAGGCCCTGCCGCCTGGTGCACTTCAACCTTTACCAAAGAGGCCAGCACTTGAAAAAAACAATGGTGCCACCACAGTCTTTAACCCAAGCGTTTTCCACTACCAACAGGCTCTAGCCAACATGCAGTTGCAACAGCCTACATTCATCCCTACAGGTAAGTGTCTCCTTTCTTTCCCACCATCATGGTTGTTTATTTTATGACCCCGGTGTTCAGCTAATGAGCAGTTTTGTAAGAGTCCTTAGCAAAAGAGTATTGGTATGTAGTTTCATGTTAAAAATGGATGAAAAATTAACATCTGTTGTTTGATTTTTTTTTCCCTTCACCTACTACAATTTAGAGCTTTTCACATGTAAAGATCCTTCTTAGCCCTTTTTGTGTGGTTTGGGGTTTTTTTTTTAAGCAGTCAAACTAAGAAAAATGTCGGCATGTTTCTTCAATTCATACTTTCTGTTTTTCCTCTTTATGGTTCAACTGGTTAATCCCAAATTAATTCTTTGACTCTTGTGTAGCACTCCTATGGATTCATGTTAAAATGTCTTACGGACCTCTATTGAGGTCTTGAGGCTGTAGGCACCTCCCTGAGCTTGTATCTCACTGACCTACATATTGCAGCAGCTGTGATGCTTATAGAGGGAATGGTTAGTCTTTAGTAAATACAAATTATATAATCCTCTTTAAAGGCATATATTTCACTCCTCTTTGTCTTTTGACTGGTACAATACCCTAATCTTTTTAAAAGCAATTTAACTCCCTGCTTTTATTGTACGTTTAAGGCCTCAGAGTTAAATTGAAAGATGCAGTTCCATAATTCTTATAGGACTGAAAATATTAATGTGGCAGATGTGACTGACTTCTGACTAGCCAATTAACTGCAGCCAAATGAAAAACAAAACCTACTTAGGGTGTAAAGTATTATAAGTGGCTGAATTAGGAATATTCCAGAGTTGATAGCTCATGTTTTAATATCATTATTATAATTCAGAGCATCATAGGAAAATCAATGCCCGGTGTTTTTAATGTTTACTGCTGTATTTACTTGTCAGATTATATTTACGAAAATACACAAAGCATTTCTCTGGGCTGACTCCCGGAGGTGAACATACAGTGGACCTGCACCTTGGCACTGTTGTTCTTTGGGGTCAGCAGGGGAAAAGCTTTAGAGGCAGTTCTGTCCTGAGAGCAAACTTTCTCAGGTGTAGTGTGGGTCCAGGGAGTGGGCACCTAAACCCTCTGCTTGTGTGGCCTTTCTGTTATGAGAGCCCTTGGAAACACTCAGAACTCAGCAGCTGCCAAGATGTTCTTCCAGGGAAGTGAATTCTCCTGTGGAGAGATGGAGTAGTAGCCTCTTACCTTGTGCTCTGCAAAGCGTTGGAGGGGCTGGGCTGAGCTCTGACCTTACCACAGCTCTGTCCAATGCCAAGTGAAATACTTCTTCAGGAAGCACGGGCAGCTTGGGGAATGCCAAGTCCCCCAGCTGGCTACACACTACTCCTCCTCAAGGTTGCAGTTGCCAAAGTTGACGTAAGGACACACATTTCTGATGGAGCACCATAAATCAGCTGTGCCCAGCAGTCACTGTGCTGCGGTGCCGGTCTCATGGCAATGAAATTACACACAGGGCTGATGCATAACAGGAATGCTTACTGGCACCTGCTCTCGTCTGAAGACATTAATGCTGGGCAGAGCAGCAGATTTCCAGTCAGAGGACAGATCTGTGATGAATTTATGTTACACATCAGACTCCAGATCTCGGCTTGGCCTTGGCAGTGCTCAGGAAGGCAAAGCAGGGAGGTGGCACGTCGCAGCTCTCACTGTGGGGAGGGGAAGGGAGCTGTTGCTTTTCTTAGTATCTCCTGTTCTGTTGAGAGATCAGCATCGTGGGTTGCCATGGCAGGGGGGAGTCAGGCTGTCTCTTGAAAATGGCATCACCACTGCAATTTTTTCGAGTTCAGAAAAATAAATGCCTCTTTCAGCTTAAACTAGAGACTTTGAATCCCAGTCCCTGCTTGTGGGAGTAAATTGCTTTTGGAAAGTCAGTTTTAACATGAGTATGACATTCTTCTAAGGGCAATTTGTTTTCTGTTGACACGACCAGAAAGAAATCAGCATACCCAATACCCAAAAAAATCCCAAAAAACCCTGATTTCTGGGATCAATTGTATCATTTAATACCCAGGTGGGAGGAGCTTATTCTCTACTACCCAAGAATTAAAGAATTAATTTGGTTTGCTATGATCTCTTAAAACTGGGTTTAGACTATTGATGTACCAATATGCAGAATCTAGTTGCATGTGCTTAAATACTGAATGCTGCAAAGAGAATACCTGCTTTTTAGTTAAAGTGATATCTAACACTGAAGCTTCACTAATGAAATATCCCTTTTGTTCATCTTTCCACGCTTCAATGCATGGTGTGCAGGGTCAGTTCTGTGCATGACACCCACTGCAAGCGTTGGTAGGTTTTTCTACACAAACTTCTCAACTTTTCCTAATCTGAAAGAGACTGCAAGTTAGTATGCATCAGTGAGAACCTGGGTGGCTGAGTGGTGTGACTGTCTATCCGCTGTCTTCTTTGAGGCTTAAATGGTTGTATCCCTTTTAATTTCTGTGCAGTGCAGTGTTTCATGTGACTTACAATAAGAGAATCCAAGGTGATGTGTTCCCACCCCTATTTAGTTCCACTTCAGAGACAAGAATCTATCACTTAAATGTCTTTACAACCCATTTAAGTCATCTAACACAAGGAAATAGCAATGAGAGGATCCTGTTGGCTTATTTTTGTTTTTATTTTGTATCAAGCAACAGGCAGACTTAAGTTTGGACTTTTAGTTGTCCTTCTGAGGATATTTTAGAAGACTGGTTTAACAAAGGTGCTAAGGAGGAACACATCTGGGGCCAGCCCCTCTGCCAGAGCAGGGTGCTGCTTGTACAGTGAGAGATTTAGGGTTTGGACCATGGATTGGCTGGAGAGTCATCTTTGTAGGGCAGTGTTGGGTGTGCAGGTACAGGAGATCATAGGGAGGTACTGCTGCAGGTGCACATGGGATGCAGGGAGGCAGCGGGTCTGAGTACATGCTCATTAGTGCTACAGGGATCCACTCTGTTCAGGCTCAGCATCTGGGTCTTAATGAAACCTCTGCAAGCCTTTGAGGACCTTCCCCTCTGTCTACGGCTGCTGGGCACAGCAGGGCAGGTGAAAGCTGAGCTTTCATCATCTAGTCAAGGTTATGCAAGACTACCAGCATCCAGGTGTGTGCCTGCTTTAGCCAGAGGGAGAGAGGCAGGAGCCCTGGGGAGGGTGCAAGGCTTTCCAAGAGCAGGTCTGGAAGCTCTGGCATGAATGGCTAAACACTCTGCTCTTGAACCTGCCTATCCCTATAGTACAGGGAGGACGCATCGCTTGCATGACGGGGAGCTGAGTCCCTCAAATACACCTCTGCCTGTAGGAAACCCCAACCCACACGTTCCAACATCTCGTGGCCGGAGCGTGCCCAGCCACAGGCACACGCTCCTTCCCTGCTGGGGCGGGCCATGGCTGCTGGGGTGGAGGGGAAGGCAAGTCTGCTTCCCCACCGCATGTTTGTAGGGATGGCTGGGCCTTCCCGTGGGCTCCTTGGCCCCGCAAACCCCCCCAGGTTTGGGGGATGCCCATGTGTGCACCAGAGCATCCCTTCAGCACCGTGCTCTGCGGGACGCGCAGCTTCAGGAGGCTGCCGAGCTCCCTGCTGCTGTGTTGTCCTTTTGGATGCTCTTCCTGCAAATTGTAGCTGTTCAGATGCATTTGTGTATTTTTCCCTCTCTGTCCCTTCCCCTCTCCATCCCCCCCCCACCCTGCAAGAGGGGAGTTTTGCCAAATCCTATAGAATTAGGGTGGAAAGGAAGCATGCTGAATTTGTACTGAGAGAGCTCAGTCTGCCAGCCGCTCGTTTGCCGTGCCTCCAGCTCTGTCCTGTGCCGAAACATTGTCCCTGCTAGAGAGAGATGAGAAAACCTGGTGAAAGGGCTGCGGCAGCCGCTGCAAAGTGCATCATGTACCTCTGGTTGCTGGCGGGGATGGGGTTGGGAGGGAAGGGGACAAGCTTTCCCAGGCGGGCGGGAGGGTGCGCTTGCCAAAATGTCCCCACCCAAAGGAACGTGCACTGGCTGTGTCTAACTCCCCACGGGTGCGAGCTGACGTGGGCTTTTGCTAGCACACCCATCCTCTCCCCCCTTTGGAAATTTGGCCCTCAGAGTCTAATACATCATTGTTCTGCTTATAAATGTACTAAGTGTTGAGAATGTTTTGGTTTTTTCCTTAATTATAATTGTAATTGGCTTTTCCCCTTCTCTCTTGTTTATTTTTTTTCCCAACGCTGTCTTGCTTTGCACTGTGATTGCATGCTGCGCCCCGATGTGTCCTTCATGACGATGTCACATGGCTTGTTGCTGTGATTCCTGCCACGCCCCCAAATCCACCACATGTTGCCATGGTTACATAAAACCAACCAAACAAACAAAATATATATACGCTCCACCCTCCCGTATGTCGCTTCCATGGTTCCCTTCCGAAAGTGCCCATGATGCACGGTGCTACGCCCACCACTGTGTCTGCAGCAACAACTCCTGCCACCAGCGTCCCCTTCGCTGCAACAGCTACCGCCAATCAGGTTTGGCCCTTTCAATGGCTTTCTTTCACGTGTTCAGATCTTGAGGACCGGGCGAGGGCTGGATCCCGCCCGGCTCGGCGCAGGCTCGGGCGCGCAGAGGCAGCGTGTGCGTGTGTGTGTGCGTGAGCGTGGCCGGGGATCCGAGAGGGGCCGCTCCTGCCCCTGCGGGATGGGCACGGGCCCGGCTGGAGCGTAGGGATGGGCGATTGGCAGGGGACCCAACAGGCTCTCCTCCAAAAACACACCTCCCCCCGGGTCCTCAAAAAACGGGCTGGAAATCTCCCCGAGTGTACAGTCACGCAAGACCTGCAGCACTTCTGCTTTCAGTCTCAAGCAGAAATACCACCCCGAGCATCCTTCCCTGTGGTATTTTGGCATGTCTTCTCTGGGCTGGAAAGTGGAAGTGGAAACACAGAATGGCCTCCCCCCATCACAAAATTGGACTCTGAAAGCTACCAAAAATTCCCCAACCAACCAAAAACCAAAAATCGGGGGTGAGGCTGTGAAGTCTAAAGTTTTTTTTATGCCAATAGCATGTCACCCATCCCTACAGAAAGGACTCTGGATGTGCAGTACGTGCCATTGTAGCACTGCCATAAGTGTACAGGATTCCATGCATGTCTGCCGAGCCATAATTCTCTCCAAAACTTTCCTCTGAAGATACTGAGTGTGATGGCTGCTTCTGCACCAGTCCTGAACTGTATATGCACAACCTGTCCTAGTGATGCTTCCTGATAATTTGGTGTGACACAACTTCTGCCAGTTAGACCAGAGATGTTTCAAATACTTTTTAAAAAAAATTTTCCCCCAGTACTAGTTTCAGCATTTTTATTTGTCATGCTCTCAGGTTTAGAGTTACTGCAAAGAAATTGGGGTGTCACCTTGCTCTGTAGGAGGCTGTTAGCCATGATGAATGCCAGTAATATCTCTGGGGGCATCCTCTAGTCTTTTGCTGGCGTGAGGTCATGAGGATTTCAGTCAGAGTTTTGCCTGCATAAGTCCTAGGCAGCGTTTTACTGCTCACAGTAGGAATTGCCAGTCTTTTTCTGTGCTTTGTTGTTATTTTCAGGTAGAGCAGGTCTTACTCAGACTTGTATTGGTCATGAGAGGAAAGTAGAATTCCTGCGCAGCGTTGCTCTGTGGCTGTGTGAGTCCTGTTTCAGCCAGATAGTTTCAAGGCATTTCTGTTTTACTTGTAGTCTATGGAGTCAAAATCCCAGTACAGTCACCAGGTACTCCACAAGGCATCAGTAGTAGTGCAGCTACATTGTACTTAATGTGTGGCAAAATAAAGACTTGGGAGTGGATCCTGTTTTATAAAACCCTGATGTACATATCAACCTGATACTGAAGACAGAATGAACAGCCCGATCTCAAGGCAATGTTTTAATGTGTTTTGTTCTTTGTTTTTTTTTGCTGTAGATATCCCAGTTATCAGTAGATGAACTGAGTAGCAGCATGTTTGTTTCACAGATGTAGAAGTTCCCGATAGAACAGTAAGTTCCTTTTTGGTATTTCTCTTTATGGTGAATTGATTTGTACATGGGCACTGCATCCCCTAAGCACGGGGCTGGCTCAGGCAGAGGGACTGAGCCCATGGGACCCCACTGGCTTCATGGCTTCATGCTCTGCCGACCCAACAGGAATTCAGCAGCTGCAGCATAGGCACAGACCAGCCCCATGGTTTATAACAAGCACGGTTTCCTGTGTCTCAGGTACCTGTTTTGCAGTGTTTGCAGCCTTCCTGTGCATCCCCCCAGTCCCATGGCTCTGTTTACAGGTTGCTCTTGCTCTGCACGGCTCCCAGCTGCCTGCAGATGCCTCAGGGATTTGCAGTGTTGATGGCAGAGACTGCTCTGGTAATGAGTCAGCTGAAAAGGTGTAACTTCTCTTTTGCTGTTAGTGACATATTTCTTTTCCTGGGGTAAGCAGGATTGGGGCAGCAGCAGCTGCTGTGCATCTGCAAGGCTGGCTTGATCTGGGCAGAACTCTGCTGGTCAGCTGCAGAGAGGGCCTGGCTCATGGTGGGTTGAAGACCAGAATGAATGTCATAAGCAACATAGTTGTCACCCCACCTGCAGATCCTGGGCTTCCCTAACATGATAGTTTCCTCTGAGGGGAATGATGGAGGAATTTGTCCTTGGACTTACAGAGTACTATTTCACAGCCATAGCAGCAGTGTCATTTTTCCACTGCTTTCCTTTGTGATGTTCGTGAGCTAAAATCCCTGGATAGTTTCAGTTCTTGACTGTGTTTTTTTGCCCCAAGAGACTAAAGAGCAGTTCAGCCAATTCAACAAGAGGTCACCAGATTTTCTCAAAGCAGCCATTTAGTATATGCAGATATGCAACCCATTCCTTCCTTAGGTCACGTATTACAGCAAGTCCTTAAATGCTGGAAATTAATTTGGCAAGCAAATCTGTAATGATATCTATTAGGAATCAACAGAAGCTACTTTCTCAGTGGTTGCCCTTTTCTCTGCTGACCTTAATTAAATACCATATGTATACATGACCTGCTAACTGTGGCTGTGGACCCTGTTCATGAGGAGTTGACACCAAGCTTATCCACATAAGTGAAAATGTTCAGCTTGGACTGTAGTGCTGTTCCTAACGACAGACAGACATGACGCCTGACATGTCAACCCATTTCCATAATGTGTAAAACAGCCTGTTCCACCCCATAAAGGAGATCATTTGATTGGAAGAGCTTCATCTTGAAGTCTTTGAGATTGTTTTCAGCATTTTTTCAGGAGACTTTCCCTGAGTGGGACTTTGGTAACTGAAATGCTGCTCTGACAGATGTTTTTCTTCTCCATGGTTGAAGTAATCTTGGTAGCCAGGCTGGTTGGTCTAGCTCTGCAGGAGATAAGTTGTTGGGTCCTTCGGTGGAGGATTTCCATGACTACGTCCCCAAAGAGGCAATTTGCTCCCAGAAGAGGGTCCCTGAGCACAGGGTTTCTGTGTCTGTGTTTTATCTCTGGGCTCAGTTTGCCTTTGGCTCGTGACTCCTTAGGATCAGATTTAATGTGACTGTCTGAAGGAAACAAGAGCTAACATAGATCAGGGATTCCTTTGGCCCTCTCCTTAGCTACCCTCTACTTGACATCCCATCCAAAAATCAAGACTATTATTTGTCCACCTCCCTCTTTCACTATTTGTCCTGTCATTGTGTGTGACGTGCATGGGAAAGAGAAAGACATAAGTGCAGATTTAAGAGGATGCCAAGTGTGTTATTGGCAATTTCACCCTACGCCAGAAAATTAATGGAATAAAATGTCTCTCTGCAAAACACTAATGACAACCTCTTGGGCAACACAGTGAGGATGTAAATGTATTAGAATGACTTTTAAAATATAGATGTATTAACTTCTCACTATTTCTTTGTTGTTGTTTTCTTCTTTCCCCTGCAGCAGACCATGTTGAAATTCTGAACAGTAAAATTATGGAGCACCAGGACTTCTTGGTGGGAAGCTGCGCATGGCCTTTCTGTATATATTCCCCTCTTCCCTCTATCATTCTCTACCACCTCTACAGTAAGCCTGTTGCAGCCTACATGTTAACCAAAAACTGATCAATGGGAATGTCAAAAAAAAAAGAAAAAAAAAAGCACTATAGAAACAATTAACAAACAGCGCTCTGTTATATGAGATATACAAGTAGGAAATTATAATAGACTTTTATAACACATTACTTTAACACACTTAATCATTTTATGACTACCATCCTGATAAGTGCATCTGCACAGCGGACTGTTGGTTTACTGTATACTATCGATGGATAAATGTTTGTCTTGTTTTTAAAGTGTTATCTTACTGTTTTGTTTACATCATAGTCTATTGATTTGTTTTAAAGTGTACATCATTATCAAGTATACTCAATACCATTTTTTCATTATTGTTATGTCTTAAGTTTTCATATACTGTAGGTTTTATGGGGTTTTGTTTGTTTTTTACTAAAAATGTTATTGTGGGAAACAGGAATTATGTGCTTGAAAAACACGACACAGGAATGTTCTGCCCTTTGCTGGATTTTGCTGTTAATGTCAGCTAAAGTTGCTTATGTTAAATGCTCCTTTTATCATTTAAAATTTGCCTTCAGATAGTCTCCTAATTTTTAGTACAAGTGGTATGAAAGGACAGCTGTCATTTTAGTCCAGTTCAGGGTTCTTCTTTCAATACAATGAGCTGATTCTGGAAACTTTTGGAAAAAAAAAACCACAAAAGCCCAGGCTCAGTAAGGGGATAGGAACAATTTGCTCAGACAGGGGTAAGCATCAAGGGATTTCTGCAGCTCTGTTGTCCATTGAAGTGCATTCTCAGCTGCAAACGGCGCACAATCTCTCTCGCTGTTCTCATGGTGCAGTCAAAACAAACAAAAAAAAAATGGTGGTGGAGTGAGACAGCTTCAGTTGGGCAAAAGCTCATTGCATTGGAGAGGAGCAGGTGCCAGCCGTTGGCTGGGGAGGGCCCAGGGCCGTGGCTCAGCCCAGGCTGGGTAACACTGAGCCCTGGGGCTTGTCTCCACCAAGCATGCTGAAACATTTTGGCCTGAAATCTTACATGTGTCTCTTGTTGAAATTTTGTCAGCATGCCCCATAATTTAATCACCATTTTCCATAAGTGGGTGATTTTTTCCCCTGCCCTGTGATCTCTGGCCCTTTAAAGCAAACACAGCAGTAACAAAGCAGCAAAAAGCTCAGCATAAGCTTTCTGCTGTAGATAAACATTCATCTTAATGGAGTTCCTGTCGGTCAGTGGATTTATTTTGGCACCTTCTACTTGATCAAGAGCAATGTTTGCTGCACAACAAGGGCTAGTTCTCAATACCTCCTTTGCATACGCACGAATAAAACCATTTGAGCCCGTGCACCCTGGACAGCCCCGCCTGTCGTTATGCTGCGTTGCTGAACAATCTGGCTGCAGAAATGCATTTTGGTTGAGGATCCCGCCAAATTCATCCCTGTCACAGCCCTACAGTATCATTGGCATTATGGAAGAGATGGATTTGCAGCTGTAAATCCACAAACTCCATACAAGGAGAAAGAGAATCAAGCAAGAGGCCAGCTCACAGTGTCTGGAGGGGCGACCACCCCAAGCTCAGAGTGGTCCTGTAGAGTGCCAAATTCAGACAACTAGATTTTCTTCTCTTTTCCCAGTTCCTTGGCCTTGATTAAATTTTCCTTGCCCCCTCTCCTGCAGTGTGAGCACAGACAGTTTGCTAGATGTGTGTCTCCATGGGCCATGAGTGATAGAGGGGGCACCAAGGGTGCAGGCTCTGACTATCTGCCGGTGGAGACTCACTCATAGCACGAACCTTTGAGGAGCCCAGCTCAAGAAGGCCTTGATGAATCTTTTTGTTCAGTTCAACAGACTTTGAACCAAACCCTGATAGAGAGGGGGGAAAAAAACATCCCCCTAAGACCTCCTTTATGGACCCTGAGTTTTGACAGTCACTTGTGTCCATGGATGTTCCCCAGCCATCCGTGCTCACAAGTGGCAGAGTGGCCTGAAATCAGTGACTCTCATTTATATTGGTGACCACATACCTGTTCTTTTCACCACTGTGTTTCTGTTTCCCAGAACCATAACATTGTTAGTGGAAAAAGTGGATTTGAGTACTTCCTGTTTGAAATTATTTGTGTATCAAAAATGGGTTTTGCACAACCTGTGCCAGTGCCTCAACAAAGAACAGAGCTGATCTTCTTAAGCCAGAAAGGATGCATTCAAGCTTGTATGGCTTTATGAGTTCAAGGAGGTTGAAATTTTTTCAGTGCTAAATGGATTTTTGTATATCTTGACACTTTGATGTAACCTCCTATTTTATTTATCGACTTAAACATCTGGCATAGATGTGCATAGAATGTAAACCTAGAATACAGCTGTTTTCATGTCACATTTAAAGCACTGAAAAAAAAAAAGGCATTTAAGGATTATTTTTTATTAAAGAGGTCCAATGAGGGATGTTCAGGGTAGTTATATTAGGTGCCACAACAGTTTTTATATTGCTGGCAAATTTAGAGTTAATTTGTAAATGAGTTTAAGGAAAGAAAAGCTTGAAGCACTAAACTTCACCAAATTCAAAACAATCTCGGCAAAAATGCCATTTTGAGGTAGCACTATTTAAACTAGTTGTGCAATGACTTGCTCTAATTTTCTTTGTTCAAGAAAGAAAAGAAAAAAAAACCAGTCGCCAGACTATAAATTTCCTAAATAGACTATTACAAAGTCACCGAGCTAGTTAGTGACTCTAAACAAATGTCATAAAAGCATGAATATCATCCTTTATTTGACAAGAGATGTATGTAAGTTTGTTTAAATCGATATAATTTTAGTGACATTTTTATAAGCTTCCCACTTTCCATGAACCTATATTTTTTATTTATCCAAAGTTATTTCTCTTTGTCCATTTCTCTCAGCCTTATGCAAACAATATGCAAGAAATGCTGAAACTTGGATAAAACGGGTCATGCAGAGGGAAAATGAAAGCTGAGATTGATCATTTTCACGAAAAAAGGTTGTTAGTAGTTTCAATAAAAAGTACTACTACTAAACTGTAACATAAGCAGACAATAAAAGAGGGATTTAAAATAAAATGGATTCATAAAACTATTAAGATTATTTTTGTTAAATACAGTGTTTTTAGTAATTTGGAACATGATTTCACAATCAGCCGTGGTTTTTTTTTAGTTGGAAATTTTTAGCCGATGATTTTTTTTTGACTGTGTATTTTTTGCATCGCAACGTTCTGGCAGCTGGTACCTCCCCGGGCAGCCCGCGTTCCCCGGAGCTCCCACGCGCTTTTCCTCCCGGCCAAGGCTCCTCGCTGTCCCTGGGGTGGCACGGCCGGGCCGGGGTCCCGCTGCTCCTCCCGCGGTGCCGCTGTCCCATGGAGCGGGGACCCCGTGGAGCTGCCGGCAGCGCAGCCGGGCGTGGTGGTGGCACAGGTGGCTGGAGCTGGACCCGCGTGTGCCGGCGGCGTCCCCTGGCCTGGCTCGGGCTGGGGTTGGCTCTAGGACGCGCGGGTACACAACGATTGAGAAACTGGAGTCCTCGTTTTGTTTATCCCTTGTACATTTCACAGACATGAAAATTGAAAAAGGTGAAATTTATGAGGAAAATCTAATTTCCCATTCCTGTTGAATGGATTTAGTTTGATATTGACCTGATTTTACCATGTGCCTGTTGAAGGCCTTAGAGTATATACTGTATGTTAAAGACTGTAATAACTTTAAAAAAAAAAATAGTTGATAGCCTAATCCAAATGTAAATAGAGCTACAACTCATTGTTACTAGGCTACAACGCATTAATTCATGTCATATATTTTCATTTCTCTACCATTAGTTTTTAAGGTTTTCATTATTGCTTTTTTTGATATCTTTAGTAACTAATGAATTTAATTTTGAAGGAGAGTTAGAGAAAGTTTAAAATTTTTAATACATGTATTCAGCCCATTTAGTTATATTCTAAACCAACACTGAAGCATGGTAAGGTATAGAATACAGTCCATAACTAGTTTGTATAGTTTACAGTTTAAGAACAAAATTAACTTTGTATGTAACTCCTACAATGATAGATTCATTGTTAACTAATTATATTAAGTTGTTGTTGCTATGGCAACAAAACTACAACATGGCTACCTTTGTATACATTATTTGTGAAATTTTCACATGTAAATTAAAAGTGATGTGTAACAGTATGAGCTTGTTAAAGGTACAGTTCGATACTGTCAGATAAAGATATGATTGAATATTTTTAAAATCCCAAAGTCCCATGTGAACGCTGAATTTGTGTCTTTAAAGGTCACTTTTTCAGTCAAGAAGTTTACAACACATGGATTTAGAGTCAGGTTTTATAGCTTGTAGAAATTGTTGTGTGGCAAGGGTTATTCCACAGTATTTTCACTTCGGAAACACAGCAGCCTGTATTTACAGCGTAGTGACCGGTCTTGCTTTCATTTCACATCCATTCACACGGTGGGAATTCAGAATTAATCAGTTTCAGTACTGTAGCTTTGCCTGCAATTTTCTTTTCTCCAGAAATTGAACACTCACATGATTACGTTACGATCAGGGCTAAATAATTAAGCATATAACTATTTTAATACTAATTTATATTAGCAAAAACTGTACATAAGAAAAAAAATATTGTGGAATGACCCCGTAACAGTGTTGAAGATACAAATATGCTGCAGTTAAACTGATTCAGTTAGTGTACGAATGTGTGAGACACACCTTTTTTGCACTTATGTACATAGTCCACGAAAGAAATCCTTGGAACTTATTTTGAATATAAAAAGTCTGTAATAATACAGGAAAAGTTTGTAAAAGAGATAGGTATTACTAAGGCTTTGAAAAGGAGGAGTTTTTTGCTATAAAACTTATCTGAAAGCATGATGTTGCTTTGCTGTTGTAAAAGCTTTGTAGTTTGCCATAGCTTATTATACAGCAGACTGATAACAGGTCAGCTCCAACCTGCAGCACAGAGAATGGGAAACGGTGTGGAATTAATTAGTAAGGTCACTAGCAAAGATTCAAATTACTTTTTTTAATCAGCCTACATTTCAAACACACCCCAGGTCATGTTTCTGATAGGTTGTATTCTCGGTGAATCCTATTAGGACTGGTAGGTCCATGGCAGCACACACACATTTTTCCTAGCACCTAATCCTATTTCTGTCTGGAAGTGTTTATCTGTGGGAGGTGACTGTCATTGTGGCGAGTGTTTTAAATCCCAGAGCAAATTTGAAATGCCGCAACTTCTTGATTTTATTTTTTTTTTCACCTTTTGGGGCAAGGTAACAAAATGGAAGGAGCTGTAGATGGACAGGGATGGGTTGGGATTGTCTGGGACCAGTTCTTTCTGCTGTGTGAAAGCCATGGTGTTTATTTGAGAGGCCCATGGTAGTGCTGCAGGTGGTGCTGGGGCAGGAGGTGGAGGCTGGTGGTAGTGTGGCCAGCTGGGTGCTCCAGGCTGGGACTAACAAGCCCCTTTGAGCTGCCACCAAAGGAGAGCAAAGCTGTGGCCCCTTAGAGAGCAACTTCTTGTTCCTGTTTGTGTTGGCACTGCTGGGGCTCTGCAGTGCTGGGGGATTTTGGAGCAGCTGAAGTGCCTGTGTTGACCCATTTATTTTTGATTGGAACAAGTTTTGGTTTTTGTTGGATTTTTTTAAAGTTATTTTTAAGTTTTTTTTTTTTTGCAAAACCCAAGCCGCAGATTTGCTTCAGGAAAGTAGCTGGTTTTGCCATGAGTCTGGTCCTGACTCGAGCAGTGAGTCAAGTCCCCCAGAGCAGCACTGGTGGGAGGTGGCATCTGATGTCACTGTCGCCCTTTCCTGGATGCCCCAGGGTTGGGGGTGAGCTGTTACTGCCCAGCTCAAGACCTGTTGCAGCATTCCTGACTCCTGGCGATGCTGGTGTGTGCCCAGCCAGCCCACTCTGCACCACGGGGCTGTGCAAGTGGTGGTTTGCTGAATTGGAGCAGCCCCAGGGTCTTTAAAATGAGGAGAAATCAGATGTTGCTTCTTTCCGTGGTGTTATATAATAACCTAGATTTTAATATGAAATAAACAGCTAGTTCAAGCCACCACACGATTAAGGCTTCCCTTTTCCATAATCAGTTTCTATAATCAAGCTCTTTCTCATTTCTAGGATTATGAGAGAAAAATATTTTGCACTATGTGAAATGAATCATAGCTGGTCAAACTTTGTTGGGGTATGAGCATGATCATGAGAACACTGCTAAAATCTTTGCTAGTGATCTTTACTGACATCCTCTATCATCAAAAATAACTCTATATGCCTCTCAAAGGAGATATTTAAACATGCAAAATAACACAACTGTTAAATAAAATGAAGTTATTTTTCCAGACACACAACAGAGAGAATTACCTGACACCGAAATACAAGGTTCCAGTTCTTTATTACTGTACACAGATGCTATTTGATAGTGGTGGAAGCCAAATGATTTTGTTGCCATGGCTTTTGTATCCTAGCAGATGAGGGGATGATAAGACCATTCTTAGATTGGATTATGGGATTTTTTTTTCTTTCCAATTAGCTTTGTTTTAATTTTTTTTTTAGATCATGAAAATGAACCAACTCCTCACCCTTTATTACATCACCTGACAGCAGATCACTATTTTTTTTTTATAAATAGAGAATTGTATTTTAGGCAATCACTGAAATCAAAGAGAGAATGTTCTCCTAAATTGTCAATTTTTAATTTAAATATATAAAAACATTTATACTGTACTGTGTAAAGTAGATCTTTGAAGCACATTCTTCTTTTCATAGGCATTTCTGGTAAAACAAAGTAAGGGAAACATTAGATATCAATTTAATGGTATAGTTTAGAAAATATATACAAACGATTACACTTAGCCCTGTGGAATTGTAAGAAATTAAAATATCATTGGATCCAGACAGGCGTAGGTTAATGCAGTATTTCAGTTCCATAACAGGATAGTTCATTCCCTCAACTGCTACCAACAGGGTGTACGCTTTGAATTTATTTTTCTTTTTGCCACATTATATTGCTGTAGTGCTTGTACGTGCTTTAGAAATGTGCATAATGCTACTCATTTTAGTATGTTACTTCTATATTGTTATTGTTTATTTTTTGATCTTTTAATAAAGTGTATAAAATTCTTGGTTATGTTTTTTATGGATCCATATCTACACATTAATAGGAGTTTACTTTAAAAACTTTTCAAGTTCCAGTTTATTAGTCCCAAACTTCAAAGATTCTGATGTAAAAATAATAACTAATGAATTTGAATCAATGTTATATCTGAAGTGTAGATCAACAGAATAAATTTCTTTCCAGAAAATACCTTCAGTATTTTGAATTCTGTAGCCAGTGCCTCCTTTTTACCGGATGCATTTGGCCTATCATATTAAAGTTACTAACACAAGACAGACATTTGTATTTTAGAAAAATAAAAAGTAAAACTTTCCAGATGCTGCCTTTTGGTTTCTCTCGTGCCTTAGACCTTCAGAGACACATGTGATGTGGTCTGCTTGGCGTGTATTTTTCCATGCTTCCTTTCTGACCCTGTCTGTGATGTGATTAGAGAGGAGATCAGAGCTCTGCATTTGAAGATAACCATGAAGAATAAATCAACTCCCATTCAAAGGCCTGCAGCTTTTGTAGCACAGTGGTGTGTGTATTAATTTTTCTCTTTCAGCATTGGTGTCAGATGCCGTTCTGAGCGTCCCAGTGCAGTAACACAACAATGAGCTCCCCTTTGGCAGCAGGCTGGATTCCCCAGCTCTCTTCCAAGGGCCCAGCTCATCCCAGGCTGCCTGGCCAGGCTTGTGCCCCCGGCCAGCACAAGCTGGGGCTGCCTCTCACCATGGTCTGGAGCCACCCTGGCTGAGCTGGGTCAAGACTGCTGCAAGAGAAAATTGCTTCCTGATGAGCTTGTTTGTCCTTTCTGTAACGTTGCGTAGGTTTAGACATAAGAAAACCTCTCAGCAGCGAGGCCACCTTGGTCACCACCTTCTTACCAATAGCATTGCATCAGAGGGGCTTTTACCCTTAAACTGGCTTGAGGTCACCACTTGCTCCATCAAGGCTTTAAGCTGGAGGCACCGAGCCAGGGCATGTGGCTGTCCCAGGCCACAGCGTCACTCAGCTCGTGGGCGGCAGAGGACAACGTCGGGAGCCCCGAGGACGTGAGTAACTGCCCTGGGATGTGCGAGTGTCGGTGCAGCCTTGGCACCCAGGCAGCCGTGAGGGGACAGCCTGGGTGGTGCAGCCAGAGGAGTCCCCTCACAGCCGGGGAGGGATCCTTGGCTGTTTTCCCAAAGGAGTTTAAGAATCTGACTCTTGGGACTTGGGGAGGGATCAGGAGTTTGAGAATGTGTTTCAGGGGATGTGGCTGCAGTAGAGCTGCTTGGGGCAGGAGTAGGGGTGAGGAGGCTGGAGGAGGCACTGCCAGAGGAGACTGGGCAGACACTGCTCATCCCCAGTAGGACAAGCTCCTGACTTTGAGAACAGACAGAGCGAGCCCAGGACAAATTATGTAACTGCTGCTTTTTCATCAGCCTGTTCCCCTGACTTCTCCTTGCAGGTTAATTGACTCTATTTGTGTGTCAAGGCCACTTAGAGCTTTCTTCTATAAATGACTCCTGCCTCATCTGATGGCACAGTTAAATGTCTGAGTTGTTTCTAGGATCAAAAAAAAGTGGAACTGAAACTTTTCTAGGCAGTTGATGTGGAAACATGGGGTCCTTCCTGAATGGTTACTCATAATTTTTATTGCTAGCTTTGGTCTGGCTTTCTTTCCTGGCAGGATGGAGACTGGGGCTTTCAAGTGATGCTTTCCTTGGAGATGTGAGATGGGCTGGGCCTTGGCTGCTTGGAGACACCAGCTCTGCTCAGAAGCCTCCCCCCACAGAGGAGGTTGGAGGTGGGAGACCCCACACTAGCACTGAAAATCAAGGGTAGTCCATCAACAAGAGACTTTAAATTGTGTTTCAAGGCCCAACAGCACCCTTGGGACAGGGATGTGGGATATTACCTGAGGCCCCATTACAGGAGGAGCTGCTGCAAACTGCTTTAGAGATAGAGTTGGACTAAAGGATCTGAGCAAAATTATTCATGATTCTGTATTTACAGCATGTGTCATTTTGAAGTCTTACAGCACCTGGCCCATCTACATTTTCGTTGGGGCTTGTTTGTGCAGGAAAGTCAAGTTTAATACAAAAATCTCTTTTAGCTCTTTGGCTTCAGTGGGAAACATGGGAAAAATTAAATATTTCAAGACTTGCTCTGTATTCAGATGGTCCAAAGCCAGTTTTTATTCAGTCTGGACTTAGTGCTGGATAAATAGATCAATTTATACTATTTATTATGAGAAATAAGAGAATGGAGAAAAGTTTGGCTAATCCCCAATGAGTTGTGGGTCTAAAATACCCTCTTCAACACAAGCAGCCCTTAACTGTGCCCAGCAGGCATCATGTCGGAGTGCAGGGCAGTGTGAGGAACAGCCTGCACTCTGACTTGTGCTCTGAGCTGTTACTGCAGACAATGGACTCAGGTGCCTCCTCCAGCCCAGGTGAGACCTGCCTCGAGTACATCTCTGAGATGGCAGCACATGCCAACAAAGGGTCCCTGTGAGTGGGCTGGGAAGCCTCTGAGGTGTCTGTGGGCAGGGAGACAGAAGGAGCCACAGCCTAAAGGCCATGGGGATGGGCTTGGAGGAGCAGCCACCCCCCAAGCCAGCTCTGATGGGGTCCCAGCAAGGCCTGGCTCTGTTGGAAGATGTTTGCTTTATCCTTCCTTCCTCATTTTGCCTTTTTCAGGGTGGCTCTGCCAGTCTGTTTAGCAGGCACATGCCCTGGCATCTGCCCCACTGTTCCCACTGCCCTTCCCCTGGACTCAAAGGTGTAAATCCACCCTGAGGGGATGGCACTGTGACACCTCACCACTGCCTGTGGAAGATCCCTGCAGCCAGGCAGGAGGCCCTGGTACGGTGCTGCTGCACCATTGCTCTCCTCACAGCCACAGCTGGGTTCCACAGAGGTATTTCTGCTTTGCTCCGTGGTTTGTGTAAATTATTTGCTCATAAATGTTATCAGAGCCTTCCCAAGGGAGCTGCAGCCTCCCACCCTCTGCAGCCACCGTGTGCTCGAAGCCTGTGTCTGTAATCACTGCAGCTTCTGCTTTAATGCTTCACAGCACCAGTGTTCAGCCCATCTCCATGGCAGTGCTTCTGCTGCAGCTCCTGCATGTCCTGTGCTCCCTGTGGCCATGGCCCCACCTGCCCCACAGCCCTGCCAGCCCTCTGTTTTGCCCCCACACCTGCAGCACAGTGGCACCTGAATGTCTGGCAGGGCTCCAACTGGTGAACAGCTCCTGGTGATCCCATCAAGGGGCGCTGGGGGTGTTTTGGGCTGCATGTGTGTGCACCAAAGCAAAGGTGCATGTGCTTTGTAAAGCTTCTGGAGAACTCTTACTGAAGAAAACTGTGTTTTGCTTTCCCCCACAGGAGCCTGAATCAAAGCCATCAGCCACTTGCCCTGTGGGGTGAGCCTGCCCGAGGGTCACACTGCCATGCTAGTAAGGAGACACAGGATGTTGCCATCACTGTTCTCAGAGCCGTGTGCAGCTGTGCCAAGGCAGGGGAAATACAAAGGTAAGACCGTGTATTCTCTGGGCTGCAGGGTGCTGGTGGCCACCCACACCCCATGATGTTGGGGTGTGCAGGAGCAGCAGATGTTGGCTCAGCAGCTCCCCTGCCTGGAGCATCCCTTGTGCTTTGGAAGCTGGATGTGCCCAGTCCTGCTGCCCTGGCCCTCTCATGACCTGCAGTGAGGTTTGGGACAGGCAGGGCCCCAGCAGTGCTGGCAGCAGGACGGGTGATGCAGAGGTCACACATGACGATGCTACTTGTGCTATTGCATAAAGCAAGGGGATTTTGGTGAGGGTAACGAGGGCAACTTGGGGCTCTGAGCTGGGGAGGATGAGGCCTTGGAAGATTTTAATTTCCTACACTGCACAGTCCAAGGGTGGGGGCTGTGGCCACATTTGGACCAGTGGGATTAGACTGAGGGTAGCCCATGCTGAGGAAGGAGGTGGGCTGCAGCTCCCCCCGCCAGGCTCTCGCCCCTCTGCCAGCTTTGCTCAATTATGGGAAATCCTTTAAGCTTTTGCATTAGTGCTGTATTTAGATCTGCACTGTATTAGGGCTTGGCGTAGGGAGCGCAGTGAGATTTCTCACTTAATAAAGAATGTTTTAAAGGCATTTGTCACCGTGGGCTGGCTGCCTGGAGCCAGGTCTCTGGGCAGGCAGGGCGGGTGCTGTGGGAGGTGAGGGAGTTGGGCTGGCTCCAAGGCCTGCTGTGCTTGGCCCTGGCCAGGTCCCATCTCTGCCCCTGTGCTCCCACACTGAACACTGGGACAGAGGGTCCTGGTCTGCCCCCATTACCCACCCAGCCAGGGGGTACATCAAGTTGTGCATCCCAGGGCTGCAGCTGGTGACCTCCCAGCCCATCTGCATCAGCACAGCTGCTGGCAAAGCCCAGCCACCCTCCCGTGAGGCTCCAGGGCTGCTGTGCTGGCAGGAGGCCCACCCTGCTGGCAGTAAATGTGTCATCGGATGGCGATCAGGGATCATGAGTCACGAACGCCCACCGGCAGCCAGGCAGCCTGGCCAGGCCTGGCACGGGGCTGCAGAGCACGGCAGGAGCTGCGAGAGCTCTGCTGCCTCCTCCT
Source organism: Drymodes brunneopygia (assembly GCA_013400955.1). Taxonomy (NCBI): domain Eukaryota; kingdom Metazoa; phylum Chordata; class Aves; order Passeriformes; family Petroicidae; genus Drymodes; species Drymodes brunneopygia. The sequence goes on along the minus strand of VZTZ01022849.1, from coordinate 1,858,492 downwards.
CCTCTGCCTCTCCCCACCTGCAGCCTCACCAACCTGCATCTTCCACAGGGCACCAAATGATGCAGCACCCCTCTGGCAGTGCTGGGGCTGAGGGGACAGGCCAGCTTCCCTGGGGCAGTGTGGGGATGTGATGGTCCCCCCACAGCCCTGCCCACAGGGTCTGACACTGCCACAGCTCTACCCACGGCTCTAGGACAGCTTGGCAAGGATGGGGCTGAGGGGGCTGCCTGTGGAAATGTGTGTCCCCTGGGCTGTAAGTAGCTGAAGCTGGGGCTGGGCCAGCTCAGGGTGTGCTGCTGGGAGCCAGGAGGAGCCTCTGGACTCCCCTTTCAGTGTGAGTTTTTCTCTTAATCTGGTAATTGATGAGGCAACAGAGTATTAGATCCAGATTTTGAGCCGCTGGTGATGGGCTGTGGCAAATGGCCCACACTCTTGTGGAGGGCAAAGCTCAACCCTTGGCTTCTGGGCAAGCAAGGAGCCTTCTCTCCCTGCTCAGCCCCGTGGGTGGCACTTCAACACTTCGATCCTTGCCCCCAGACTCCAACCCCTGCAGTCGTGTGAGGGCCACAGCCTGGAGAAAGCCAGGCTTCTGCATCAGACCATGGCTGCTACATGAAGGACAGGAGAGAAGCTGTGCTGTGGCTTAAGTGACATCCCTGGACAAGCCCAGTGTAAGTGCATGTGGCAGCCCCCTTGTTGGGGGCTCAGCTGGGAGCTCCAGCAGCCTCTTCCCCTTTCTCTCAGACCTGCTGAGTGAGCAGGAAAAGCAAAATTTTGTGGGATTGTTGTAGATCTGCTGCTGAACCAGGCCCCAGAGCAAAAGCAACCCCAGTGTCTCTCCCAAAACCACCACTGGGGTCCCCAGGGAGGGCCCCAACCACAGAGAGAAATATCAGACGAGGAAAGCTTTTATTTCCTTTCTGTCTTTGCCTTCTCCAGGGCCAGGCTTGATTATTCCTTTCAGCAACACAAAGTGCTAGAGAGGCTCAGCAGCCAGAGATCAATTTTCTCTGCCCTTGATGCAATGTGTCTGTGCAGGGGGAAGTGGCTTTTTTCCTTCCCTTCCCATTGTGCTGAGCCTTGGTGGGTGACACCAGGGGCAGTGGCAGCTGCGTTGCCAGAGGGAGGGTGGTGGGGAACGTGTGCCAGACCTCACCTGGTGCTGTGCTGATGGAGGGTGTCAAAGCCTTTCACTCACAGCCACTGAAGAGCAAAGACATTCCTGGGACAGAAATCCCAGCTTGGCTCAGACATACGTATCACTCTGAGACACAGTGCAGGGGCGGGACCCTCTACTGCTGCCTCTGCTCCTGCTGTCCCCTCTCATTCACCACAAAGCACTTGCTAATGGAGGATGACTTTCTTTCTGGGGAGCATGGAAAAATTTGTCTCCACAGGAATAATATGCAAAGATCTCATGTTTAAGTGATTGGAACATAGTGGCAGCACAAGGTACAAAGACTAAACACAGAGGGATTCAAGATACTTCTCAATTACACAGACAAGATAAGGAAAAAATTAGGAGAATTGCAGAATTTTAAGAGGATGGGAAAGAATTTGACATGGGATTAAATATTAGAGAAAAGATTAGAACAGCAAAAAAGCAGAGGAGAAAAGCCTGGGGGGTGAGGCAGATGGACCAGAGCAAGGAGAGCTGCCAGCCCACGGACGAGGACTAACCTAGGGATGAGCCCTGGCACTGTCCCCACAGCATCCCAAGACCACATCCCCACACTGGAGCTGTCTCCACGTGTGCTGTGGCACAAGGCTGTTCCCTCTGGAAGAGCATCCTCTCCCTGGCACTGGCATGGCTGGATTTGCTCAGGGGCTGCTGACAGTGAGGTGTCCATGGCTGTGGATCAATGAGGCAATGGATCAGTGAGGTGGTGGGCCCTTGGTGTGAGTGGTGGCTCAGTCCATGCAGGGCTGTTTGTTGGTCCATCTCGGTGCAGGGATGGGAGGTGGCTGCCTGTCCTGGAGGCTGGGAAGGAGCACCAGCCTGGCAGAGCCACACTTTGCTTCCACCAGCCACTGGTTTGATCCTCTCCAGGCTGTGCAAATTAGGAAATTCTTTGAAACACCAAAGTGTCACACTGCAGTGCAGGCAGCAGGCCCTCACTTCTTCAAGCACAAATAGAGCTGGGGTTTGGATCATCAGCTTTTATCCACAAAATGCTCAAGCAAGTTCATAAACTGGCAAACAAAATACTAAAGACGGCAGGTAATTATGGCAGAGACCTCTGGAGTCCTCCCCAGAATGAGGAGCCCCAGCAAAGCTGTCGATGGCTCCCACTGCTTCTGATCTTGGCTGGCAAATATTAATTTTGGTTTTTTTCAAGTTGAGAAATTAACTGCTTTGCAACCCCATCTAATTTGAATACTCTAATTAAGCAGTTTCAGTGCTTTTCTCCTCCCAGGACCTTCCTTCACCAAGCACATTAACCCCTTGGTTCCCAGGCTCCCTGGAACACTCAGCCTCTGAGGTCTGCTGGTTTGCCTCCCTTGGATGATGATGATGGATGCCACATGTCATCCAGGCTGCAGCTCTCCGGGGTGTTATGAAGACCCTTGCTGGTGTCTGGATTGTCTCCAAACAGCCAGGTGTCCTTTCCAGGAGAGGCTCTGGTGTGGAGGACACATAGCTTTGTACCACTGGCCTCCCCTGACAGGGAAGCTGATCAAGTGTCTCATAATGAGCTCCGTGTTCCTGCTCTGCAGACGGTTTGTTGGCTGTTGGCAAAGGCAGCCTGGGGAGCAGCTCTGCCTGGCTCCCACTGCCCATGGCTCTGCCACTGCACTGCTATGGAAAGCCTTTCCCTCTGCCTCAGGCTGGTCTCCTCCAGAAGCATCTTATCCAAGATGTGCCTTGGCCCTCATCAGAGGCACGTGCAGTGCGCCCATTTGGGGACAAGTGCCAGGCACAGGGACTCTCTGCTGCTGTTTGCACATCCTCAGCTGTGGCTGTGGGAAAGAGATGGATGGGAGAGTGAGTGTCATCAGCATGGGGCACAGGGCCATGCCAGGCAGATGGTCTGTGATACTCTGATCTGATATTCCGTGATTCTAAATCAAGTAGGACATGCCACCCTGCAGCATTTGGTGACAGTGGCATTGCCCACCTGGGAAGTTTATCTCCCACACACCATGAGTGCTGCCAGAGCTCAGATATTGTGCACCCCAAGCCGGCCAGGAGTGATGCTCCAGGAAAGGGCCACCAGTATTGCAACAGAAATGTCCCTGTGCCACCCACCCAAGGCACTGCCACGAAGACAAGGTGCTGGGCTGTCCCAGGGCTGGGGACAGGATGAGGCAGGGCTGTTCTGGTCTCAGGTCACCGCACAGCCTGGCAGCGCCCGCCCGGGGACTCAGCACGCTTTAATGAGCTCAGCGCCCGAGCTGCATGCAGGAATTAACGATTTGGAATAATACTTGTCACTTTGCTGTGAGGAAATTGTCAAGTGAAAAGCAATTTACTCAAAAAGAGGGAGGAAAGAAATGGTTTTGCTTATTAAGATCAACATCATATTAAAGTATTTTCTCAATACCCCATTTGGGTTGAATTTTACATTTTCTCTCTCTTGTTCTCACCAATGGGAATAAAGCAGGGGGTTTCACTCTAATTAATTGTTGGCTGCTTCATTTGGCCAGAAAATTTCATGAGCAAGGTCACACATTTCTGTAGCATTTGAATTGCAAATGCTGCAGGAATATGATAAAAAAGGAAAACGTGGAAATCTAAAAGCAAATGGGAACCTTTCTATAAGACATCATTTTTAAATTGTTTTATTTTTACAAATCTTAAAAATATATCTTGACAGAGTATTTATCTTCTCCCATCCTTTCTTTTCATTTGGAGTTTAAAGCAACAGGTTTGGCTTATGTGTTCACTGTTGCCTTCTGGCTTTTTAGCGTTAAGGGGCTGTACTTTCAATTTTACTCTACTGTTGGCTAAAAATTTTAAAATATATATGTATACATATTTCTATGAAGAGGCTGTCCCATGTGCTGGTGATTTAACAAAGGCAAACCTGAGGACAGCCCCATCCCCTCAGCTTTGCAGAAATCCGTGGAAGGTGGTACCCAAGGAGAGGATGCTGTGCTGTGCTGGCAAAGTGTGTCGGGTGTGTGGAGGACGGGACACTTTGTGAGAGCCAGGGAGCTGCAGCTCAGCCTGAGCCCAGCACAAACCCAGTGAGCAAGAGCTGGAGGCACTTCCCAGGCACTACAGGAAGGATTACAGCAGCTTGGACTGTGAAGGGCAACGAGGAGAGAGCTCGATGTCTGGAGAAAACAGGAAGAGGAATGACCCGTGAAACCACATTTCTGGCTTCACCACCCCTGCTTTGCTCACACGGAGCAGTGACTCATCACCACCCGGACACCCAGAGACCTGCTCAGATGCTGATCCTGCAGGCAGGAGGTGCAGCTTCACAGGGGATAACCAGGGCACAGGGCTGGTGGGGAGGTGAGGGGCTGCAGGCAGTGAGTGTGGCATCTTCCCCTGTGGTGCTGCTCAGCTCCTGGGCCAAGCTCTTCTAAATGGCTGGTACCATGCCTGGGAGCCAAAGAGAGATGCTTCTTCCAGAAATCCCAATAGCCCCCTTGTTGTATCAATTATGTGTCAGTGCAGCCCTACTTCTGCTTCAGAATCAGTAATTGCTTTGGAAAATGTCCTTTACCTCTTTGGAAGCACCATCATGCCTTTTGTTGCTAATAAAGTAATGGCTAAGAGCTGAGGGATGGCAGAAAATCTGAAATTTCTGAGAAAGGTCCTCGGGACTTGCCTCTGAGTCATCTCTATATTGGCAGGAAAAGCTGGCAAAAAAGAAAAGTATCTCTGCAGGTTCTGAAACAGCCCCAGAATTAGAAGTCTGGGCCAGCTGGACATATCCAACCCCTGAGACACATTTCACTGGAACCTGACGGGGCTGAGATCAAAAGCTGTCATTGCAGTTATGTGACAGGTGAGACACGACCTCCTTGAATGAGCTGCATGTGAGAGCAGCCCCGTGCTCCAGTAGCCATCCGAGCCCTGAGGAGCTGGTCCCTGCCCTGCAGCTTCCATGCTGAACACCATAAGGCACAGTAAGTGGATTAGCAAAACCTCTGGAAGCGGCAAAGGAGAAATGACACTAGGTCTTAAGCTGGTTTTGCATGTATTTACGCAAATGATGTCCCCAGCTAACTGAGGTGAAATCTGGGCTATCCCTGCTGCCCTGGCTCAGCAGCCTGCTGCAGGCTTCCTGGCAGAGCAGAGCCTGGTTCGTAGCTCAGGCAGACACAGGGAGTCAGAGCTGATCAATGATGGCAGCAGGGACAGCCCAGGAGAGGCGGCAGCAGCCGTGCAGTGAACACACTGTGGCTGCAGTGGGGAGGCTTTGGCTGCTGGGGGGTGGTGCAGTCCTATCCTGGCATCCACAGGACATGTTCCAGATGCCTCACTCCATCCATGGCTTGGAGATGCTCCTTTGTCAGCTCTCAGGGTGCTGTTCCCAGTCCTGCCTCCCTGTTGGGCACGGCACTGTGGAGGATTCATCTCTCACATCGGTGAGATGGGGATTGCAATTATTCCTGGCCCTTGCTTGTGCCATCTGTCTGTTCCCTGAACATCCCTGCAGGATCTGTGTCTTAGCAGGTTAATTTAATAAGAGCCTGCTTTATTGTTGCTGGCTGCAGGCACAGCACAGAGCAGCTGAGTCCATCAACAGCACAGAGCAGCTCTGGCAGCAATCGAATCCTGCCCGGATGTTCATTTGGGAAGGTTGTTTGGCAGAGAAAGGGCAAACCCTCCTGGGGCAGCACCGAGGGCTGAGCCCTGCTCCTCTCTCCTTGGCAGGAGCCATGGAGAAAGTGGCAGCAGAGATTAAATCAGGCCTTTGACCCGGGATGTGCCACACCTCACCGGGAGGAGATGGTGATAGCGAGGGAGTGGCAGAGGTGGTGTTGGCAGCATGGCTGGCTCAGGGCTTGGCCATTTATGGCAGAAGCAGCTCTTCCCATCCAGAGTTTCGAAACCTTTTACATCACCAGCTATTTTTGTGGCTCAGGATATGTGGTAGGGCACAAGGCAGTGAAGGAGCTGTGCAAGCTGTTTAATGAAGGGAATGACTCGTCTCAAGGATAATGAACAACCTGGTGCACTTTGGGATTGGCCTTTTTTATCAGCTTTAGACATCTGTGTATAAAGTGCTGTGAGTTGGGAAATAAATCTTAGGAATCCAAATCAATATTGGAGGAGGGGGGAAAAGAAATCCAGTTTCCCAATCCCATGTCCACCTGCTCGGCCCTCCCCTCAGCCCAAGAACGAGGCATTGCTGGTTAAAGTCAATTGCACAAAAATATATTCGGCTTTTCTCCCGCTGTGCTCCTTGCCCCTTCCTCTCCTGCAGTCATTCCTCCACCCATCACAAACATAATGGACCAGCAGTGCCACAAAGACACGCACATAATGAACCTAAGTGACCGTGTAATCTTATTATTGTCACCCTCATCCTCCCTTGCCCCTTTTCTCCCTCCCCCCATTTGTCACTGTCGCCGATTGTGTCATGGTTAAAATTAGATGGGAAGCTCCTCTGGGAGCTACCGCGGCTTTCCTTTATCCCAAGCACCCTGAGTGCATTAAGGTACTTTGCAACAACTCGTGATTTCTAATGGGGTTAAAGTAGGAGGCAGCCTGTTTTAATGCTCACCTTTTTACATTTTCGAGCTGATTCACCAGCCACATGAAAATCTTCCATCCAGGCTCGTCCTCCTGCCAACAATTCACTTGACAACACAATTCTGGAGGCAACGGAGAAGGAAGGAGAAGGATTTTTACTTACATGTAATAAAGAAGAGTGAATCATATTTGGTGTGACTTAAGTAAGATTTGTTCTGGAGGATAAAAGTCCTCTCTGACCTTTTCCCATAATGGACATGTTCTCTTTATGGAAAGGAAGTGAATAAAATAAAGCTGTTTGTGAAAAAAGCCACAAGCAGAGTCACCTCCTCAGTACCTTTGGATGGTTTTAGCCTTGACCAGGCACCTCTGTAGGGCTGCTGGAAGCCCAGGATGGACACAGTGCGGCCGCTGTGTCTGCCTTGGACTTGCAATCAAACAGGTGATGCAGAGGGGAAAGGGACAAACCCAGCACCTCACACGTGCCCGCTGAAATTCTGCAGACCGCAGGAAGCAGCAGAAACAGATGTGGTTGTATTAGAGGGCAGCTTCTCCTGCGGGTGGGAATCTTCGAGCTGGGTCTGAAGTGACTGGGGAATTTTATTTTAGAAAGAAAACAGACGTTGATTCTTTTTAGTTACTTCCCCGTAACAACGGGGGAGTTTCACTGCCGGGGGAAGCAGCCGGGGCTGGCTCTGGAGCCGTGCTGACACCTGCTGTCAGCCCTGCCGCGGGACCCGCAGCCGCCGAGCCCAGCATCAGCATCCCGAGCCCGATATCCCGAGTCCCACATCCCGAGCTCAGCTGGGGAGACTTGTGCCGGCTCTGGGAGGATTTTCATGGAAAGGGAAACGGGGGAAAGCGCGTGGCAGACGATAATGAGGCTTGTGGCAGCTGTGCAGGTGTAAAGACACGGGGCAAATCTTGCAGGTAGAGGTAACAACTTTCACAGAAGCACAGAGCGGTTTGGGTTGGAAAAGGAGCTTAAAGATGATCGCCCAGCACGCCCCTGCCATGGATGGCCTTGGACACTTCCAGGGATGGGGCAGCCACAGCTTCTCTGCGCAGCCTCTGCCAGGGCCTCACCACCCTGACAGTAAAGATTGTTCTCTTAATATCTAATGTGAACCTACACTCTTTCATCCTGAACCCATTTTCCCTTTCCTGTCACTACATGTATTTGTAAACAGCCCCTCTCTGTCTTTCCTGTATATTCCCTTCAGCCACTGGAAGGGGCAATTAGGTCACCCCGAAGCTTTCTCATCTCCAGGCTGAACAATCGCAACTCTCTAAGTCTTTCCTCATATTAGAGGTGCTCNGGTGCCTCGGTGCCACACTCAAATCTGCCCCCCCGGGCGCGGTCCGGGCGGGCCGTGACGCAGCACGCCGGAANCGGCCGGTGTCACAGCCCGTGTCCCCGCCCCCGCGGGTCTCTTCCCGGCAGAGAGCTCAGAGCAGTTTGTTAAGGAGTTCAAGTTATCGAGTGCCCAGCAGGAGCTCGAGGAGGGACAACGCGCCCCTCACGGAGCCGCGCTCGAAGGGGCCGGGGCCGCCACCGCCATGTTAAGGCCGCCAAGTTGGGGGGCGGGCACGAACGGTGCCTCGGTGCCGCACGCAAATCTGTCCCCCGTCACTGCGCGGGTGCCTCGGCGCCACACTCAAACC
>VZTZ01022849.1:1784574-1848367 GCA_013400955.1 Drymodes brunneopygia | reverse complement strand
GTGCTGGGCAGCGGGGGGGTGGGGAAGTCCGCCCTGACGGTGCAGTTCGTCACCGGGACCTTCATCGAGAAGTACGACCCCACCATCGAGGACTTCTACCGCAAGGAGATCGAGGTGGACTCGTCCCCCTCGGTGCTGGAGATCCTGGACACGGCGGGCACCGAGCAGTTCGCCTCCATGCGCGACCTCTACATCAAGAACGGGCAGGGATTCATCCTCGTCTACAGCCTGGTCAACCAGCAGTCCTTCCAGGTAACTTCGCCCGGTGTCCCGTCCTCGCATGGAGCCGGCCCTGCCCCGGGGAAGGCGCTGGGCCGAGGAGGAAGTTTTAGGGGTAGCCACGTGTGCGTGGAAGCGCTTTATCTCCGAAGGGCCAAAAGTGTAAATGCCCAGCTTGAAAGCGCGTTTACCAGCCCTGCTTCCTGATGGAAAACTGCTTGCTTTGCAGGTACTTATCAGGGTGCCACCATTGTTAAAGCCCACGCAGTGCTGGAGAACAATGACTAGCTCCCACTTCCCCAACAGAAATCTCTTGGCAATCCCCTTTTGTGAAGAAATCACTCGATATTAAAGTCGAGACTTCCCCTTCCAACACCCTCTCCTTCCTAAAAGGCATGTTTCTGCAGTTGCTCTTGAAGAGAGTCTCATTGTTCTGCAGTTGTGACTTGTTCAGTGAGCTGCTGTTTTCCGCTCCCTCCCCCCAAAATATATTCCCGTCCAGCACAAGCTCGGTGCTCTCACAGCGTAGGTGGAGTACTGGAGAGGAGAACCAACTATATACGATAATTTGTGGATCTGGATTGGATTTCTACTATTAAAACTCTCCAAAAAAAGGAAATATCTGAGCCAGTAGCTGGTCTAAGATGCCTGTAGAAGCGGGGCTTTGTTTTTGGGCAGTAAGTGAGTTTAACAGCCCTCTGTGCAGCGCAGGGATTTGCAGCTCCTGCCTTGGCTTGGGCTGCTGGGCTGGGTGTATTCCAGCTGCTTGGCAAGACCTTGCACTCCCCCACTGTTTGCTTCTGCTGAAGGCTAAACCTTATCTCAGCAGAGGCCTCGAAACAGCCCTGTGCAAGCTGAAGACGTGCTTATCTCTGGAAAACAACAGCAGTGACATGGGGATGCTTCTGCTCTCATTTTCACTGATTTTTGGGTTCCAGTGAGCCCGCATTATTTGAGGAATGCGTGTATAGTAATCCACCTTGTTAATATTTAATTATTCCCGTCTGTCTGTAGTGTGTTTGCTCTGAAGGCTGTAGGTGTAAACCACTCTGCAGTTCTTTACACAGTGGTAACTTCAAACGCTGGGATTGCTTTGTCTCAGAACTATGCAAGAATTTGTAGTACTGATAGTAACTTAAAACACTCAGGGGGCAGAGGAGGCTGACTCAGACTTTCAAGTGTAAACTCCCCATGTCGGCTCAGACTTGAATAAATGCATCTCTAGGTAATAAAATCTCTTTACAGCATCTAATTTGGTTACTTACATGTGATTAAATGTGTTCACAATGAATTATTCTAAGCATTCCGGGGCTGAGAAGGCTTTATTTAAATTGATGGCTTTCTCAAGCTGTAAACTAAGCACAAACTTCCTAAATGGTTGTGTAATGGCATGCCCCTGCTAGGGTTACAGGTCTTTAGACTTGAGACAACTTCTTCAGAAAGCTGAAACCAGCCTTCAGAGCAGCCATACCGTGTCCTCCTCTGGCTGAACTGACTGTCTGAGGGCACAGCAGTCACTTTCTGTTTGTGTATGCACATAAATTCTATAAAATGTGCATGCTTTTATATAAAAGAAAAAGTAGCTTAGTGATAGGCAGTAAATTTTCTCTGAATTCTAGATCTGTGTGATTATGAATTTAAGAAACCTTCTGAAGCATTTTTAATGCTCAGTTGCATGTGAGGGTTATTGAAGTGTGGTTCTGTAGCAATTCCATGTGATTTCCTTGCATGTACTAACCAGCTGGATTGTTTGGTCAGGACATCAAACCGATGAGGGACCAGATTGTCCGGGTGAAGAGATACGAGAAGGTTCCTCTGATCCTGGTGGGGAATAAAGTGGATCTGGAGTCGGAGAGGGAGGTCCTGTCTGCAGAAGGCAGAGCCCTGGCTCAGGAGTGGGGCTGCCCCTTCATGGAGACGTCAGCCAAGAGCAAAACAATGGTGGATGAACTGTTTGCTGAGATCGTCAGGCAAATGAACTATGCCTCCCTGCCTGAAAAACAAGATCAATGTTGTACAACTTGCATCGTCCAGTGAGAGAAATTAAGAAAAACCTCAACCATGGCCATACAGAGCAGGTTGGTGGAACAGTCCTGACTAACTGAGGTGCCCAAACATGGTGTTTAAATAAGAGATAAAGGGGCAGGGAGTCTGAAATGAGGCAGTCTAACCTGCAGGCAGCCTTCCTCCAAAGGAGATGGGAGCTTGTGCACATGATTGAGTCAAATGGACTTCTTGTGTTACCTCAGTAGGATTAGTCAGGGAATGCTGCATTTGCTTGAAGTAATTTTACAATGACAAAGTGAATGATCTCATCTGCACCTATTTTGACTGTTAGTGCTGTATTTGATGCTACATTATTCTGAATAAGTGCTTTGTGATGTTGCAGTGGGTTTGTTCTTGTAGCTGGTATCTGAATTGTTTTCAAGTAATGGGAGTTACCTTGGAGTTCAATGGGATTATTGTTGCCAAGTTTCCCAGTAGTTTTTCTGAGAAGACTTTGAGCTTGTTTAAAAGAAATAAAATTCTGTAGTACAGAAACTGACAGTACCTTCTGCCTTATCAGTGGAATAAGTTTCTCTTGCAAGAGAGCCACCCTGAGTGATGAGAAGTGGCTCAAAGCCCACATGTAATAGTCAAGGGCATGCACAAAGTGCTCTTCATCTCAAATCTCCAGAGCACAGAACACACTGTAAAATGGCCTCCCAATGCACAACTCTCCTTTCCCAGTGACTCAGATGTGATGAGAGTGCAGTGTTCAGAGGGCCCTCTGTAAAGCTTGCCCTGTGTCAGGTGTTGCTTTGGTTTTTATTTTTTTCCTCCAGGACAGCTGCCTGTGGCCTTTCACATGCATGGTTTTTTCCAGCACCTTTTTCACCTGACTGTGAAGGGGGTCTGTTCTTCCCCATGTGCATTCCCATGAGGTGGTTCTGAACACCCCCCCCCACACACAGTCTTGTTTCCCCTGTAGCTGTTGCAGGTCTTGTTTCACCACTGGCTCAAATCCCTGTTACTGCAAAGCACCATTGGTGTGCTCTGTGTGCAGCCAGCTGGTCCCTCACACCTCCAGTTGTCTGTTGGAGCTGTCTTCTCAAACAACTCGTCGTGATCTCCGAGGGCAAGTGCAGGAATGAGGGGAGGATGTGGAAATTCAGGGGAAGGAACTGTCCCTCCTGACAGCTGCACTGCTCGAGGCTCAGACTCCCACTGCCATGGTAGTAACTTAACTCAAAGGAGCTTTTTGTGTCTGAGTGACAAGAGGGAAAATAAGTTATTACTGGAAGCTTTGGACCATGTATCCTCTTTAATCTTGAGTGCAAGGTCAGAGAGTGAAGTCTCAAAGCTTGTCTTTGAGATTGTTATCAAGTACTTTGTAAATATAAAGTTTTAGGTGCTCATGGCCCTAGCACTGTCAAGCTACAGATAATATGTGATGTTTTTATCTTCAGTTCTGTGAAGTTAGGAAGGGCTGCTGTCACTGTAAGAGGTGTGTGTAAGTTTGAGATTTGCTTTGTGGAAGGTGAGCGAGCTTGTTGTTTTGGAGCAGAGAAAAATACAGATGAAGTCTTTCATTGTACATTAATCACACCTGCAGAGTCTACAGAGTTCCAGGAAGAAATGAATCTAAGAAATTACTGCCTTTTTTTAAATTGAGTGCTATAGGGGTAATATCCTGAATTGTGTATAGTAAGGCAATGTTGCAGCTGTTTCTAAGGCGGCTTCACAAACAAGATTATGTGGACTAGAAGTATCATGCCAAAGGACATGGCAATCCCCTGGCTTCCTGATGGTTCATCTTGTGCAAGTTACTGTCTTAAACTCTGACATAATCAGGCCTTTCATCCTTGAAATTTATAGTTCTGGAATTGATTGCTTCTGAGGCAAGCTTTGTAACCTGTCTGCTTCTGGATTTAGCACTGAGTAGCACATTTAATCTTAAAGGTGAAATTAAAGTAGGGGCAGGGCCACATGTCATTCCTTGGAATGATAACTTATGCCTAGATTTGGTGGGTTTCCTAAGCATGTTCTTGCTTCAGAAGAAACATCTGTATTCTTATTTCTTTGTGAGTTCTTGAGGCAGAGGATCATCAGCTTTTGTGATAGAGATTTCCTCTCTTTCCTTCTGCCTGGCTTAGACAATCACCCCAAGCCTTTAGAAGCAAACTGCTTCCTTGCTTCTGGGGAATGCTGTCTCTGCCCAGTACAGTCTCATCACCTGTGCCAAACAAGTCTTTCCTTCCTGTACCATTTCCTATTCAGTCCAGTTCTCACCATGTCTAGAACTTCTCTGGCTTTTCACAGGCTTCATGCTCTGTGTATTTCATTTCAGCCTAACACTTCTGGGGTACTTTCCTCTTCCTGGCTCCCACTCTATCCTTTTCTTTGATTGAGTAGATGTAGGATCTCATTAACTTTATCGTAAGCCTTTGCTGCTTGATAATTTCTGTCTGATGTGCTCTGGTAGGAGAGGTGCTGATGGTGTCTTGTGATGGCTCTAATCAGCTTTGTAATCCTGCTTATCTGTGATCCAGGAAACAATTGCTGCTTGTCAGACCTCTGCTTTAGGAGTGACCCCTCCTAGGTAAATCGAAACTGGGGAAGTAGAACCAGCTGTCTGAAAATCTGTGTGTAGGAAGTGGGCTTGAACTACAGCTGTGTCCTGGGATCATCATCATCATCATCTCTGAGTTCTGCAACCCGGCTGTGTCCAGGAGGAGTCTGGGTGTGTCAGTTCACAGAGCAGTACACACAGCAGTTTGTGTGCCTGCAGATCTGGTGCAGAAACCCATGGGGGGGATGTGGGGTGGATCTTATTGCTGGGCCCAGCTCTGCCTGAGGTTGTTCCAGGGTCAGTTTTAACTCACAGGTACCATTTAACCTCATTTTGGTGCTGATACCTTGGCCTGTCTGTCAGCTATGATGTGTAGGTTCTTTTATGACGTTTTTGAGAAGCATTTGCTGAACTCCTGTTGCAGTTAGCTGCCTTGGGTGAGATGAAGGATGGAACATAACTGCATAGTCAGGATAACCCATGGTTCCTTTTAAAAATGTGTGTTGTTCTCACATCCTGTTTCCCGCCTCCCCTTTCCTGTTTCTGCAGTGGTCTTCTGTCGTTTTGCTCTTGCATTCAGAGATAGGAGAGTTCCAGGATCTGCTTTGTGTTCCTTGCGCCAGTATTTCTCTTGAATTTTCAGTATGACACTGTTTTGTATTTTGAATCTTTTTTAAAATGTAGTACTGGTACAGTTCTTGTGCACTAAAGTCTTTCTGATACTAATAGGATTGGTAACACTTTAACGTTGGGATGAAAGACTGATGCTGATTAGTGATTTCTGTCCCCTGTGTTCATGAGTAACTGGTATTAGCAAGGTTGAAGGAAGAGTATTCCTCTCTAGGAATAAAAACTGGAAGTGTACTCTCTCCTGGTCTATTTATTTTACTTTATTGTCTAACTTCCCCTTTTCTCCTGCCTGCTCACAGAAGAGACCAGAGAGTTTTATAAAATATCACAGGCAAATGAAGCCTGGTAAGGTACCATGTGGTGTTAATTGTAGTAACTAAACACAGCTTCAATGGAGAGATGAAAAATCTGAATTGGGAGGTCCCTAACCTGCAAATGTAAGAATGCTGAAGGGCATGTGGAGGAAAATACCATTACTTCATTTTTCTGTTCTTACTATTCCCTGCAATTCTTTGCTGGCCACATTATTGAATGCTGGGTTTAGATGAAGTTTTTAGAATGGATCTAACTTTGGTTGGATGGGGAGCTGCACTGTAATTGGTTTGCCTCTTCTGTGCTCTAAGCAAAGATAAAACATCTATTAAGCCACTCTAATCCATCCCCATTAGAAGCTAAATGTTGGTTTGCTGCTTTTGACAGTACAGGGACCCTCTCAGTCTCAAACTTGTGGTCCAGTGACAGTGTGTGGGGTGGGAGTGATCTCACCAGACTGGGAGAGAATTGCTGTTAGTTGGAAAACATACAAATACAAACAAGCAGGAAAAACCTGGCTCTTGGCTCGGGTCAGGGCAGGAGTGCTGCTCCTGAATGTTGGGGTTGACCAGTTGTTAGGCAAGAAGGGGAACTCTGGCTATGTCAGAGTACTCTGTCCTGACAAACTGTTAGCTGGGAGCAAATCAACAGCTGGAAAGAAATGGTGCAGTAGGGAACATAAGGGCTTGACTCATTTGGAGAAATTACTTCAGGAACTGAGAAGGCTCCTCAAAATCCCTGAAAAGCCATGGATCAAGCTAGAGTAAAGTACATGCATGAAGTACATATGACAGATTTTTATAGCCTTTGTGCTTCACCTGAGACTTTTAGGATATCTCTGCAGATAAATCCTGGGAGCTACAAGCAAGTTATTTGAAATGCAAGAATGTTTTAGTCCCGTTGGTTACGTGTTGGTGTGCTTGGTTGAGGATGGTGCTGTATAGTTCTGTCCCTGCTGGGGCTGTCTGAATGCTAAGGGGCTTTTTTAGGAGTCATTTAGAGGATCTGATTGCTGAGAGCACAAATGTCAAATCTGAGTTAGTTGGCTTATCTGCCCGTTCCCAGAACTTGTGCTGAAGGTCATTGCTGGATGTTACTGGGTGTCACACATGCACTAGGTCCTGCATTGGTGCATCTGTACAAAAGAACTTAAAATTCCTGGCTTTTTCAGATCTTTTAATGCAATTTCGTATCCCACAGCAGCAGTTGTTACAAAGTTAATAACAATAGGTTGTCAGCTGCTTACCTCTTGTATTGCTAGAGTTAGTAGAGAATTTGGAAATGCTGCTGTAGAAAACAATGCTTTGGAGCTCAGGGTGGAAAACTAGCTGTTCCAGCCAGGGGAAGAGCTGTGTTCACTTTGGATGTGTATTGAATATGGTTTTCATTAATTTCTTTTTTTGTTGCTGTTTAAATTGCAGATAAAACTCAGAGGAAACTTGCACAGATGCTGCTTTGGAGAACTTTCAGCCCAGGTTGCAGAGCTGAGCCTTGGTAAACCTGTCTCTATTACAGCACATTGCCATACATCTAAGTGCATAAGGTTGGTGGCCTCCAGGATCCACACACCTTAATCAGAATGCTTAGCATGTTTACCATAAGTTTTAAAATCTGTTCTTTATCTATCAGTCCTTTTATAGCTTTCTAAGTTCATATAATGGCTAATATGCAAGAGTTCATTTTTAATATTTTAATTGATTTCTTTAATCAATTCTGAACTTGTATTTATTAAATACTTAAACTCAGTATTACCTACTCAATGCCTTTTAAAAGAAGAGAGTTTTAATGGAGAATAAATTGAGCCTTAAACAAATGGTTACTTCTGTATATTACCTCGCATCAGTGCTTATTTCTATTTGCAAGGTTTTCTCCTATGATGTAGTTGGTCATTCTTTGAGACTTTTTGTTTACGTGTGACAGTGTCATGGAAAGATACTGAAGGCACCTCTGTTGTATGGGTGTGTTATCCCTTTTCTTGGCAAATGCAGCTGTGACAATGTGTTTGTAACCAGTCCCATTTGACAGTAGGCATTACTTGGAATGGGATAGAAAGTCTCCAGCTGATGTTTCTCGCAA
Source organism: Drymodes brunneopygia (assembly GCA_013400955.1). Taxonomy (NCBI): domain Eukaryota; kingdom Metazoa; phylum Chordata; class Aves; order Passeriformes; family Petroicidae; genus Drymodes; species Drymodes brunneopygia. The sequence continues at coordinate 1,840,578 of VZTZ01022849.1, read as the reverse complement.
TCTTGGGTTCCCCAATTGAAAATGACAATTGTAGCATTGAAAAACAGCAGCACACTTTTCCTTCTACTGAGTTTCTAAACTTGCTTGTTTACAAATAGCTTCTCTATGCCTTTGAAAAGGGATAATGTATCCTTCAAAACGGGCTCTATGCCTACTCTGTCAGCTCAGCTTTGCCTGGCACAGTAAGAGACATCTAGTAGACCTCTGCACATGTAAATCTAATGCAAATAAGATCACTTTACATTTTATAGTTCCTAATATTTGTCTTTCTGAATAATATTTTAAAGCAATATTTGTTAAAGTTTTTCTTGCACTGTCACAAATTGCTTTTTGGTTTGTTTTTTTTTCCCCAATAAACAAGTTTAATATTAGAGACAAGTTGGTGTAACAAGGGGAAAAGCACCAGGTTTCAGTGATACTAACTGCAAGTGTGCTTTAAACAGCCATTGCCTTCCTTATTGTTTACCTGATCAACATTTTCTCTGAATACTTGAAAATTTTAACAATAACACAGGTATAAAGAGCAGAATGAAAATGTACAAAGAACAGACGAAGTCTTTTTGTTCACCTTTATTAACGTGTTGCATACATGAGAGCTTTTTCTAGCAGTGGTTTAAAATGTGTAATTTTTTTTTGCAGAAATTTAATAACTGCAGCTCACCTACTGCACCAAAGTTCTAGGTTTTTAGGAGCCCAGCTTTAGTCATTTGAACATGCTTCTAGAAATGTACATTCTTTCCCTGTAATAGCTGAATATCTATGAGAAAAGCTCCAGTAAAAGCAGTGATGGATATATGAGGTTAAGCAGTTGAAAACTCACAAATTGTATTGTGGATGATGGCATTTAAAACAATAAAAGATCACCGGTACAGTATCTCAATATTAATGTGTTTTATTGGTAATAATGCAGGCTGACTTTACAATATTAGCAGAAATAAAGATTCTGTGTCTACATTCAGTGTTGAATTTGAATCCTGAAAAGAAGAGGACGCCAGGATTTCTGCCTGGTTATTGAAACACCTGATTTTTTTTCTGTGGGGTTACTTGAAATTTTTTTTTCCTGTTTGTACAAACTTTATAAACAGGCTGAGGCTAATACTTAGGTTTGCACTTTAATATCAGAATTAAACCAAACCTTGTATTCAAAGTAGATTTTTTTTTTAAGTGATGGTTGTTGATCTTTTTTGTAGGTTGTAAGGAAGTAATAGGATATGAAAGTAATTCATAAAGATCCTAGTTTTCCTTTGTCTAAGAAGGAAAAAGTTGGTTGATATTGATCAGTGGTTCATTCCTATGGGTAGTTTCAAAGCAGTGTTCATTTTCATTGACCTCAGCAAAAAAAAGAAAAAAGAAAAAAAAAAGACAAAAAACAAACAAACAAAAAAAACCCTTAAACTTGAACTAGCTTAGAGTGACAGGACTGGGAAAATGAGAGATGGTTTCTTCAGCACACTTTGGGGGGAAAAAGGGACCAAAAGTTTATTTAGGCTTCCTCAATAGTTTGCATGTGAAGTTGCTTATTAGAGTATGAGGCTAATAATAAATGCAATATGTATTGTCTTTACTATGGCATCTGTTTAGGAGTTGTTCAAATCACTGCAGTAGGGCTCTACAAATAAAAATGTAACCTAACATCTTGTATCTAATGTACTGTATCTTTATCAGTGATAGGTGAAATCTGGAATAACAAGTGCAAAAATGGAACAATTACCTATAATGCTTTGTAAAAAGTTTTTTCCAGTAGAATTCATTCTTGTCATTTTGTAAGACAACCCTACAGTCCACCTGTTTGTAACTTTTTTAATAAAATAGATACCTGTATTACCAAACTGGGGTGAATAGTCTGTGTTCAGTTTCTTCTGGAGTGGGCTGAACTGAAAAACTGCTGCTGCTTTTTGTTTTGCGGGTTGTTTTTGATGTCCTGGTGGTTCAAATGCAGTAACCACATCTGAATTGTCTTGAGTGAGTTCTGGTGTGGGGGAGCAGGGTGTACAGCTGTGCCCCAGCTGGGTGTAAAGCTCACAGTCTCAGCTGCTCTGAGGAGAGGGAAGGGGGAGCAAGGGCTGTGCATCATCTTCCTGTGCAAGGCAGGCACTCCCTGAGCTCTGGGGGCCAGTTCAGAGCAGCCTCCTCCCAGGGCAGTGTGATGGAGCTTTGTTCAAAAGAAATCTATGTTTGTCTTGCGTCAGTCATTAACGTTCTCGTTTTCATACAGGCTTTATGTGTGTGAAGATGGCCACAAGCCCTGACATCACCTTGCAGTGTCTGTAGCTGCCCTCCAGCCAGAGCTGACATCTTCCCACCACCCTGGCAGAGTGGGTGCTCCTGGAGCTCTGCCACAGGAGAGGCACAAGATTTTTCCAGAAAACCAAAGTGCCCAAAGCAATTTGATAACAATTATCTTAAATGCTCAGTAAAAGCCCTGAATTTGCCAAGTCAATGATTGTCATCTGGGCTCTGTAACAAAAAGTGCATCTTCCTCAGGACATACAGTCTTGGCACTGACCTTTAGTACTGCGTTTTTAACTAAAGCTGTGCATTAATGGGAAATGTGATTTCAAGTTGAGAAAGGGTTGATACCTTGGGTACCTTCAGTCCTCAGCAATGTGTCAACAGGCAAAACCACGCAGCCTCCTCCCCACCCCTCCTCCAGCTGAAACATTTGCCTTATCTTGTAGGTAGGTTTCTTCTTCCTGCTCACACTTCCTTTGCTGAAATAGAGAAGTAGTTTCCATCTTGAGAGGAAAATGATAGAGAAGAGCAGAGTGTGCTTCTAAGTGATTTTGGGTGAAATGTCTGCTTCCCTAACCCAGCTGAGAGAGGTGAGGGTGAAACATTGCCCTGTCCTCATTAGTGTCACTGGGGGTGGGAGCTGACACTTTAGGATCAGTCTGCTCTGAGGTGTTACTGTTGGGTTCATTGCTGGCTGAGTCTGACTTCTCAGTGGTTTAAAAGAAGTCAGAATGCAGCAATAATACTCCCAATTCCTTATGGCACTCAGTGGAACTAAGGAAGCTGCTTCCTCTTTCCACAGGTTGGGAAGTGATGTGAGTACAGCTCTTAAGCCCCTGTGACTTACACCACTGGTTTGTTTCCAGGTGATAGTGCAATACAGGCTGGGTTGGGGATTTTAAAGAAGGACATACGTTTCATATTTAAGGCTATTATCTTTCAAAAGTCTTGGTGTTGAGATTGAGCTCAGTTGCTGCTACACAGACTCGTGTAGCATCCTTTGTTAAATAGGTGTGGCAATGTCATGTTGCTCTGTCTGGTTTTGGGGCTGTTTATGAAGTGTTTCATGGCAGCTTTTTCTCTGGTGTACCAGGTGCCTGCAGAAATCTTCCAGTGTCCTGTTTCCCCCGTGCAGCCAGAGGGCAGGGATGTCCCCCCAGAGCCATCAGAGAGCAGGAGTCAACCACAGCACAGGCAAGAGGCCTGTCCCCAGGCACCACGGGTGACACGTAGCTGTGTCATTGCCCAGGGCAGAGCTGGGCCCTGCAGCCCGGCCGGGTGTGTACAACCCACAGCCCCACAAACCCCACAGCGGGGACAGAGGGACCCTGCCAGGGTGGAGAGTGAACCGCCGGCCACACCTCGTGTGGAGCTGCACGCTGGCATCTCCCCAGGAGGCTGGGCTGTAATTACAGCGTGAAACTAGGTGGAAGTGTCTAGTCTTAATTAAAATGAGGTACGGGTTCCGGAGCAGTACGTGGTGACCTGTGTGAGGTCTCTGTGCTGGAGCCGGGTTCGCTGCAGTCGCTGAGCCCGGTGAGTCACCGCTCACCCCGGCCCGGGGAACGCGAGCAGCTCCCGGAGCTGCGGGCAGGCTCTGTCAGGAGATGACGTGGCCCGATGTTCTGTGCTCTGAAAGTGAAATAATGTGGGTTTCGGGTGTTTTACGTAGCCACTTTTATCTCTGCCTGGCCAAAACAGCTACGAGGAGCAGAGAAGAAGGACTGTGAGCTGTAAATCAGCGCTCAGTTTAGAGGTGATGTCCCGCTGGCAGCGCTGTGCTGGTGCTGCCGAGGGCAGCACTGAGCTGGGCTGGCACTGACACTGCTGATTGCAGAACTGTAAGGGATGGAAATTGTTCTCTGTGGAAACAATGTATTTAGTACAGAATCAACTTGCTTGGCTCTGGAGCTCTCCTGCAAAGCTGAGGTTTTCTTTAAGTCCCTCCAAAAGCTCTGGAGCAATAACTGCAATAATTGATGGGAGTCTCTCATGTTGCAGGAACCTGTAAAATATTCACTCATAGGGGCAGCTTTGCTATTTGTTTGGTTTGTGGCATGTCTGTGCTCCTTGGTGTTCTGCTGGCTCAATCTGAGGGTGCTGTGACAGCTCTCTTAGCAGTGCCTTACTTCCTCTAAGCATATTTCTAGTGATTAGGCGTGCGTGGGATTTGAGACTGCGACACTGCCAGTTCCTGGCTGACCTCGATTGTTCTTGCCTGGGAAGAAAAATCGTAACTGTAGCACTTCCCTCTTGGGGCACACGGGGAAGGGTGTGTTAGAGATGTGGAGGTGCTTGGACTTGCTTGGAATCAGATGCACCAGCATTGTAGAATAATTTTGAAATTGGACTTCTTGCATGTAAATTGATAGGTGGACTAGAACTTAAATAACAAGGTTGAAAAATTCTCAGACTTATGAAAAGAATTAGTATTTCATACATTTGTGAGACTACAATATAAGTTGTTCGGTCTTAAGACTCATGCTTCTACTAAAAGGTTTAATTGATTTATGACTGCAATTCAATAAAGCAAACAACCAGCTTTCTGGGAAATTTCTGGCTTTTCCAGATATTGTTTCTTTTTTCCTGCTACTAGGCTGACTACTTCATACAGTTTTATGTCCTTAGAAGATCTACCTTGACATTAGGTTTAAATTATTTGGTCAGCCCAGAACAGAGAAAATACCCTTGCTGTCTGTGACATTCCTGAAGGGCCAGTTGTCTTTTTTGGAACTGGCAGATAGGATGATCAGTCATCAGCTTGGGATTCATTCTACTGCTGGGACAGAACTTGGACCCCTTTTCTTCAAGTTAATAATGATTGTGTATTCACCAACAACCTGACTTCTGTGGGAAGACAAAAAGAAACTAACTGAATTTTCAGAAAGCTGATTTATGTTGCAGAAGAGAGAAAGCTGCTCACAGAGCACATGTAAGTGCTGGAGCAAGATGCAGCTATGTGGGGTGGTGAGGGATTTTCAAAGATGATATTGGATAACCACTGCTGGAGGAAGTGAGTTGCTGCCTGGCCCTCTGTCCTGGGCTGTCATGTGGGATCTCTGAAATCCCTTGCGGCACCGTGTCTCAGTGACCACAGTCACATTACTGATCCTGTCATTATTTTCCATTCATTGTTCCAGGAATTGGCACAGCCTTGCCAAATGCTCTAGGTCTAATCTCAGTAATGCAGATGTTTTAATAGGTTAGAAGAAAGATTTTTAGCTGCAGGGCCACAGCCCAGGCTGTGGTTAGAAGTGCTTGGGTGTCCAGCTGCATTCCTTTCCTTTCAGCTGTCTGTCCTGTGAAGTGTTTGTCAGCACAGGATCTCAGGCCATCTGAATGGCTTCATCTTGGGGCTCAGTTTAATAATCTGGAAAGGTTTTGTGAATGTACCCCTGAGACCTTGGGACAGTCACAGTGTAGGGATGTTTCCTGGTTTTGGAAATATATCTGTCTTGTAGCTGCCACCACCTGCCAGAAGGCCCTGGAAGAGGAGCCATGAAATGGGGACCACCTTTGATCACTACAAAAGTGCCAATCTCCCAGCTTCAGGTGGATGCTGCTCTCTTGTCCTCCACTGCCTGCTGCAAAGAGTGGCTTTGTCATGCCTTTCCCACTGCTGTGAGCTGTATTCCTGGAATTTGGTGCTCCCTGGTAGGACTGAAGTGTGATAAGGGTCTTTAAAGGAAGAATAATAGGAAAAAAAGAGTGGGGATAGAGAGGCTAGCTGGGAGGGAAGTGTTAAAACCCAGGATCAAGATCCATATGGTGGAATGGGTCTGATCCATTGGCCTGGTGGTACCTGGAGGACACGTGTGTTTCTTTGTCTAGATGTAATCAAGGCTTACTCAACCAGAGTTATTTGTCTTGAGCCAAAAGGGAAACCACATCTGTCATGAAAATAAGCACTATAGTTCCTTAGAACTCTATCCTTTCCACCAGGATTCACCTGGCATTGCAGACTCAATTTGGCAGCTTCCTCAGATGGAGCTGTTGGCTGTAGGATCCTTCCTGATGCTCAGCAAGTGACCCAACAATGACGTGTGGAAAAATAAAGGACAGCAAAAAGTGAAGGTACCAGCCCAGTTATTGCAGGTAGGTGGTGAGGTGCCTCTTCCCAGCTGGAATTTACTGAATGCTGTGGGATGCCCAAGTCTTTGGAGCCATCAGTGCTCCTTTGATTCAATGCATTTATGGGGCTTTCTCTTGCTGCATAAATTGCATTCTCATTTCACTTTGAAGAGACCTGTTTGATTTAAACATCACAGAGCGCTTTTTATATAGCTGTGCCAACAGCACAGTGCAACTGGCATATCAAAAATGAGATAAAGTTGTCTGGATATCACCAGAGTCAGGGTGGTGTTTGCTTTCTTGTACAGCTTGTGCTGTTGTTTGTATTTGCTTACAGCCAGCTGCCTTCTGCAGTCCTGGTAATAGTTTTTACGTAAAATCTGAAAAAGGAGGAAAACTCAGCAATGCCCGTGGATGGCCGCTGGAATGTGTGATTGCTGGGCTGACCTGCTCATCGCTGCACAGCTCTCCTGTGTTTGTTGTGGGGCACCGCCAACACCACGAGAGGGAGCGTGGAAGCAGCGAGTGGCTTGTCCTGGGATGGTCCGGCTCAGAGCGGGGCGGTGCTCCGGCCCTGGCAGTCAAACGCGGGGCGGCACAGGCTGAAAACAGAACAGAAATGGAAATAAATCTGTATTTCAGGGCTTTGCGACTTCAAAGAATGTTTTGCACTTAGGGTTAATTTGTCTCAGGTGTCTGGAATTGCCGTTGTGTGTGAAGTCTTTAGTGTGTAATCGACTTTATTTGGGATTTCCTACTCTGTTATTTCTGGTAGGTAAAAAGAGACACTTACTTTAGCTGCTGAAGCTGAAATAAAAGTACAGTCTCAAGAATAAGATTTGCTTTTATCCTGTGATTCCTTGAGCATGAGATTATGCACTAATTTTGCCTTGGGTGGGACTGGGGCAAACTGGCTGCTGCATAATGTCACCTTCTGATATCAAAATGCTGCTCAGAAAAGTCTTATCCTGCAAGTTGGAAGGTAATGGGTGAACCCCACCTAAACACAAAATAAAAAATGCAATTATTTCCATTTTCCCAGCGATTACTTATGAGTAATGAGTTTCAGCACAGTGATGTCAGATTATTTAGCTGATGGTTGGCAAGCAGAATTTGATGAAAATGTAAATGTATCATTGTTTATTATATTCAATAAATAGGACAGTTTTGGGGCAGAAGTTTTTAGAAGGACAGGACATGGCAAGTCAGCTCTAACTGTTGAGATATGTTCAAGATATAATGTAGAGAAAAGGTAAAACAATGATCATTGTTAAAGGTTTAAAGGAAGGACCATGTCCCTGGACTGTCCCTAACAGGCATGTCTAAATCAACCCTACTTTTTCCAACCTGCTCCAGTATTTTTTCTGCCTCACAATTTATTTCCTAGGACCTAACTCAGATCTTCCCTGCAATTTCCAGCAAACTCTTCATTTTCTCTTTAGCTTGGGAACACAGTTGATCCCTTCTTCTGGAGTGGCTCTGCATCAATCAGGTGATTGTCATTCTTTCTTCTCTTTTTAAGCTAAACAAACTCAATTTTTTCAGGCTTTGTTTTTTGAAAATACTTTTTTGGGGTATATTTTAGAAAAAGTTTAAAGCAACTGTGCATAAGCTGGGACCCCAGCTGAGAATGAAGCCATTCCTCCTGGAGTGGCAGCAGGAATGTGGTAGGTACCCTATTCTGGAAAGAAATGTCCCTGTTTACAGTGTTGGTGCCATGCCTTGGATTCATTAACCAGCTGGGATACCCTGTTGTGAGCCTGGAGCTGTTCACAAGGGCTTTGGCTGTGCCACAGCCTGCTCTCAGTGATGCAGCCAAGAGCTGGGTTGCTCCCTGGCCCTGCAGCTGGGGGAGTTTATGACTGGGTGAGGAGGGAACGTGGATGTTCTCCTGGCAGCCCCAGCTGAGGAAGAGGAGGTGAAATGTGAGTGTATGAAAGGTCACAGCTGACCAAAGTCCACCTGGGTGAGTCCTGTCTGGCACTTTGAGTGTGCACTTCTGTCTGCTCAGCAATGAGCTGGGTGTGGGTTCTTGCCTCTTGGACTGTGGTGTTCAAAATCCCCTGGGAGATCTCTGTTCAATAACTTTATCTGTCCACCTTCATTTCCTTTCCTCTAAACCCAGTTTGAAGATAACATGACAAAGCCCCAGGGGCTGCAGTGCACAGAGCTGCAGTGATGCAGGGGTAGCCTGTCCTGTCCCTTCTCCCCCAGAGTTTGTTGTCTCACAGCTTGCTCCTCTCTCGGGAGGCAGGGGGGAGGTTTGGGACGTTTCCTTGCCCATCCCCAGCCCCAAACCAGGACAGCAGCTCTGAACTCACTCTCTTGCTGCCCAGTGACAATGGCTCACCATTCCAGGAGGCTCTGCAGGGCTCTGCTGAGCTACAGTGCTCAGCTCTCTGCCCTGTCCTGTGGGCTGCCCTCACTCCAACACCAAAGGGGAACAAAGGAGAAACACCCAAACATCAATGTCTGGTATTCTTGTACAGTATTCTTCTTGGAAAAAGGGGCAACAGGGTTTGGGAGAAAGGAAACTTTTTATTTCTTGCTCTGCTCAGTTCATCCCAGCAAGCTGCAGAGTGTTTGAGAGGCTGAAGAAGACCCTGAGTCAATGCATCCAGCCTAATATGGGGTCAGATGCACTCGATGGAAGAAAGCCCTTCCTGGTGCAATGCAGGATGGTGGTAGCAAGGTCCAGAGTATTTAAAATCAAGAGCTGAGATGGCTGAGCAAGCAGCCCTGAAGCAGAACTCACTCCACCATGCTGCTGCTCAGGCCCCACTGTGCTCTGGTGCTGTTGCTTGGGGTTCCCTCCCCACTTGCCACTGTGGCTGTGCTTGCCCTTCAGGGGTTCTGTGCTTTCCTGCACCATTTTCACATCATTCCCTGCCCCTGCAGATAAGGAGGACATACATACCAGGCTGGACTTTGGCATTGGCTCAGGCCAGGAGCTGGAATTACTCCTGGTGCTCCCCTTGTGTGCAGCTCCAGCTGGTCCCCAGGTCACCTCTGGAAGAAGGAGATAGCTGGGGGTAGAACAGGTTTCTCATCTGCTCAGACAGCAAAAGTCTCCACGCCCCAAGCACACCTTGCTTGTCACACATCTCTTCTTGCTGTCCTTTTGTATCCTTTGCCAAAAAGTTCTTGCTTAGGTGGTTAGATCCTGTTTGTTGCTGCTGGCTCCATGCTGTCTCCATGGATAGCTTTATAGGGTGGCCAGAAGCTCTGTCTGACCCAATACAACCTTATTCCTTCATAGCCAGGTAGTGAAATAAACCTTCTTCTTCTGCTCACAACCCAACTGCCTGGTGCTCAGCTTCTAACAGTATCTGTGGGGTCCAGGGTCAGTGCCCCTGGCATGCCAGAAAAGCCTGTAGGAGACAGACTTGGCTTCTTCTGGGCTTTGGGGACTCCTCTCTTCCACCCCCATCCATCCCTCCTGCCAGTCCAGTGTCCCTGCTGTGCTCCCAGTGTGGAGCTGTGCCTGTGATGTGAGAGCCACTCACAGGAGAGCTGCTCCTCTCCTTGGTGCCTGTCAATGTTTGACAGCACAAACACTTTAAACTGCAGAGGGGAAGTGCACTCAGCCCCCCTGGCTGGTTTGCCTGTGATGCTGCCCTTCTCCTGTGACACAAAGAGCTCAGAGCCCAGGGCCACGTGCAGCGCTGCAAATTTGGTCCCTGCCATGGTGCTGGGACACAGGACACAACCATCCCCTCCTGGCACTGCAGCACGAAGGACTCAGCTGCTTTGCGGAGCAGCTTCATGGGGAAAAGCAGGTTGGCTTTGACTTTCAGGCTCCTTTTTGTCCTGGTTAGCAGAAGACTTGTGCATTTTTCTGTGGATAAAAAGCTCAGTGGTTTTACTCTCTGCCTCAGAGATGACAAGGGATTGTGTTGCCCTGACTGGCTCTGTCCTGACATCCCCAGGAGTATTTGGGAAGTGTAAGAGAGGCCATGGCAAATAGTCTGGAGTGACTTACAGTGGAAGTTTCAGTAGAAACAGGCAAGGGAGCACCAAGCAAAATCTCCGCAGCACTAAAGGTGGCTTTTTCAGTTTGCTGAGCTGTGTTTCAATTGCTCTGGGTTCCACAGGATTGTGTATGGTTGTGACTTTTTCCAGCAGCAACAATAATGACCCCCTGTGACAGCCCAGTGCCTGCCTTTGGCCCTGCTCAGTGCATTTATTTCTGAAAGTGGGGGCTCCTGCCCAAAGGCTGCTTTCACCCAAAGGCTCAGTGGGGCAGCCTCTGGTGAGTGAGAGGAGCCAGAGGGGTTAGACAGCTCCTCATGGCCCTGCAGCACCTGGGGCAGAGAAGCAGCCCAGGAGTCCCCAGGCACCCACCACACCAGGAGAGGCTGCACACAGCAGCCTGGGCTGATCCCAGGGTCTGAGGGTGTGCAGCTGGCTCTGGCACTCCAAGGATGAGCTGATGAGTGGGGGCATGGGCCTTTCAGATCTGAACTGGGAACCAGGTTGTCTCAAAGGCTTGTGAGACTTCACTAAGCTCAACCAGGGTGTGAGCTGGGAATTAGGAGCAGGTTCTCCTCTGCCTCAAGGACTCACAACTCGTTTTGAGTCCAGTTGGAAACATTTTCCAGTCTCTGGTGAAGTGTATCAGCCCATCCATATATTGCTCAGAGGACAGGATGTGATCTGCCCATCCCATGGAGCCAGCACAGCTGCCACCCAGCTGCTGTCCCAGTGCACCTTAACCAGAGCAGAGCAAAGGTGACTCCCACTGCTGGGTGACTTTGGCAGGAGAGATGCTCAGCTCTTCTCCCCTGACCCCGTGGCACCAAGCATGGGCTTGCTTTGCCCTGGCACTGCTCACCACCAGCTGTAGGAGCTCAGTGTTTATCTCAGCCCCATTACTGCCAATCCTCCCCCTATTGATACACCCATAATTCACAGGCAGAAAACACCCTTTATTGTAGTGGTGACATTTAAACCAAGGGAGGTACTGGTTTGTTGGTTGTTTTTTTTTTAAATTTGTTTTTCGGCAGTCAGCTCAGTTGCTCCAGCCTCCACTGCACATCTGTGACTGCAGCCCTCTCCATCCAGCTGAGAGGGAATTATGTGTGCACGAGGAGTCAGGGCTCCCTGCTCACACTGCTAGGACTGCTGTGCTGCCACACACCCAGCTGCGTGCCCAAGGATGCTGCACCTCAAAGTCCAGTTCCTGGATGATTCCCAGAAGATCTTTGTAGTTGATGTAAGTGGGTATCGTATTTTTACTGATTTTTTGCTGTTAATTGTTATGTCTTTGCTGCTCTGAAGGTTTGCATGGTCTCTGTTAGCTTCTTTGTTTCAGCTTAAAAAAAAAACAAACTAGCAAACAAACAAGAAAATCAATCTCAAATTCTAAATGAAAGTTTATAGTACTAATTGGTAAATGTTTTTTGATATCAACACACTCCTATGCTCCCCTGTTATTGGCATTATTTGTGAAGAAGGAGGAATGGCTTTTACTTACCTGGTGTGATCTTTAGTAAATCAGTTAATATGAAGTGATGGTCTTGACAAGTGTCGAGTTCTCTCCTTTGTCTGGCTGCCAGTGTAAACATTCAGCAAGGAAATAAAGTCTGGGAAAAGAATAAAAATAGCATATTTGTCCAAGTTATCCCTGGTGAGAAACATCTGCACACTTCTCTTCCTGGGCATTCATCTGAAAAAGAAAACTCTTTGGTTTTGTGAATAGTGGAGGAAAAAAATCTCACTCTATCTTATTTTCTTCATGGTAGTGTCCCACAACACATTGTGATTATAAATTCACGTTTATCAAATGCTAGCTCTGAACTTGGTTTAAAATGTTAAGTATTACTATCAGATTTATGTGTATGTGTATAGATAACTGAAAGCAGATATGTCTTGTCTGTGTTAGAAGCATCTTTTAACAAGTGTGATTGCACATTTACTGTTGGTTAGGGTTTGATAATCACAGTGGCTAATTGAATTAGCTAATTCAAGTAGATTTGTTCTAGCACTTACCTGCATCTCCTGTGGGACCAGAGTGTTTAATATAAAACCTGTGTTTTTTCAAGTTCTGTTGCTTTTCTTGTACTGTCCTCTTCTGTGGTTTATGGCACAGCCTGAGAACTGCTCTCTCAGATGCACAGCTCCATTTCTTTGTGACAGAATTTTGCACAAAAGGGGATTATAATGCAATTCCATCCCTTCACACAGTATGGAAATGGTTTGATTTAGTTTAATTAATCTATCCCAGTCCAGGAGTCACCTTAAAAATGAGACTAGGCATTTTAAAATGCCTTCCCCTCCTCCCCCCATTGATTAGATCAGGTCATAGCAAGACATAATTCAAAAGATGCTTCTGGTACAATGTTGCTGCATTTTTTTCCATCTCTGTTTTCTTATTTGCTCAAAACACAGCACCATAGCTCTGCACGACATGTTATTGCAGCAAATATCTTCCATTAGAGGAACTCCTGGTCATTTCCTTTTTTAGCATGGAATGGTATTGGAAACCCCTTTTAGGCATTTCATGCATTTGCTGCTGTGTGGGTACTATAAATGAGTAGCTGAATTAGTGACTTCTCCAGTATAAAAGGACTGCTTTGGGCTAAGTTTTGAGCAGATATTTTAAGCAACTCTTCCTAAACCCCTCCTGACTTCGGAAAGCTCTTTTGAATGTGGAGTACTTCAGTATAATGGGAGGGAAGAGGACAAAAGCAAGAAAACACAGAGGGCCTGATTCCCCCTGCACCTCCCACTCGGTGTAAACATCCCCACCTGCCTCACGTGGGTGTCACAGCTGCTGGCATGTGCAGCAAGGGCTCATTTCCAGGCTGCTTTGCATGAGAACAAGTTCCTCTCCTGGTGCTGGATGCTGACCCACGAAGGCTCCTGCCTCCACCTGCATCCTTCCTGACAGCTGGGACCACTGAGTTCCCAGGATTTCCTTCAGCTGAGCACTGGCGGTGGTTTCTGGGATAACTGATCTGAGCCCCCAGGGCAGGGGAAGGAAGGGGCTTGGCACACCTCTGAATGTCCCCACTGTGCCCTCCCTGCTGAACATCCCATGGCTGGGCCTGGGATGCTGCTGGGCAGACCAAACAAGCCCAGAAAAACTGGTTGCTGAGGCTGAGTGAAGGACAGAGTCTCCTGTGGCCACATGTCCCTTGTGAAGCTGGGAATTCCCTGACAGGAGGTGTGTGGGGCTGGTGGCAGAGGGGCGAGGGCACAGGGAGCCTTAGGGCAGGTGGCTTTTGGTGCATGACACTGTGCTGGCTGCAGCACCCCTGGTAGGGCAGGCATCTCCCCAGGTGGTGGGAAAAGATCACACCAAACCCCACGAGCTGTTGCTTACCCCTAAACCAAGGACCCAGGTGTAGCACCTGTCCTATGGGAACGCTGCAGATTTGGGCTTTGCTGTCAGACTGCAGGTGCTGCCAGAGTCCCTTTGGGGACATGGGTGTGTGTGTGTGCCCTGTGTGTGTCCCCTCTGCATTGCACGTGTTAATGTCTACCTCTGGAAGTGCCTCTGGCTTTCTGATTCTGCTCACAGTCCCAGATGCTTTCACTGAGGAGTGAAGGGCCAGTGCAGCCTCTCCTTTTCAGCCTCTACTCTGGGGTTTCTGCCTGTGGGCTCTCACCTGGGCCTGCACCATTCTCAGAGGCACGTGGAGCTTGGACATGGGACAGACAGCCCCACATGTCGTGCCTGTGCCTTGCACTGTGCTCCTCCAACACAGCACTCACTCCTCTCACTTGGTGCAGAGCAGGGCTGATGCTGCTGAGCACGACTGTGCTCGGGGAAGCAGTGGCCTCAGCACCCCAAAATCCAGGACAGGACACCTGCAAGCAACACTCTACAAGAGAAAGGCTCTGCTTCTAAAGCATCCCCTGCAGCAGCAGGGCTGTGTCTCCCTGTGAGCAGGTTTTCCTGGGTTTGGGGCTGCTCCTGTCCCACTGTGCCTGCCCTGGGCAGTGCTGGGCTTGGAGCAGAGTGGGTCTCTCCCAGCAGACATAGGGAAGGTAATAACCCAGTAAGAAATGCTTGTCTTTCCTGGCTGCCTGACAAAGGCCAAGGCCTTTCATGCTAGAAAATTCTAGCTTGGAAAAAAAACATTTATAATTTTTTTTAATTACCCTTGTGATCCAGTAATTTTGAGGAGAACTGGGAGTGCTGCAGGGAGAATGCTGTTATTATGCTATCACTTTTCTGCAGCCTTTCAGCACAGAGCCAGCAATTTCATCCCAGGAGAAGCCCTGAAAGGTGATTATTAGTGTGCATCACCACCAGCAGCCGGGTCCCTCCCGTCCCTGCTGGGGACAGCCACTGCCACAGGGAGCTGCAGCCTGTCTTGCTCTCCATCGCCCAACATGCCATAATTTAGCAGCTGTCTAACCTGGCCTCTCTGCTCCAGCTTGCTTTTGCAATAACTCATACTTCTTTCTGGTCTCCTTTTCACAAGCTAAAGAGGGCATATCAGGTTTTTGTTGGGGTGGGTCACTGCCATTTTAATTCCTGGTGCTTTCTGGAGCATTTTCCAGAGTTGGGGGCCTCCTGGTTTGCTCTCCAGCCAGGTCATGCAGCACGGCAGCAAGTCAAGAAAACACCCCGCAAGTGTTTCTGTTTACTGGGAATAACTACAGCCTGGCCTCCCTTATCAGCATGTAGCTCCACTTAATTCCTATTGCTAAAGCCCAGGGATGACTCAGAGCCCACGGCTCGGGATCTCTGGTCCTGTGGCTGTTAATTACCATTAACCATAATAGCAGCTCAGCCCTGGCTGTCGGGGCACACGGACTCACTGCACAGGTTTGAGGTCTGCTCCCGTTGGCTCTTCCCTGAGCACGTTTGCCATGGCTGTGCCTGGTTCAGGCAGGAGCTCGTCCTGGGGAGCACTCACTGCTTTGCCAGGGACAGAACTGCCCAGACTGTGATAGCTGCAAACAGTGGGTCAAAACATGGTTTCTTTTCTCTTGCTTTCCTTTCTGGTTTATGTTCCTTAATAAAAGAGAGAAGTGATGGGAAGGAATTTGATTTCCAAAAGCAGGGTGCACAGCCTGCAGCTGTCCTGTTGTACATGCTGAAGCCAACAGCATTTATTAGGTAAGATTTTGCTGCTGCGTGAAAGGAAAGGGATGAGGGAAGGGAGCTGAAACTTCTCCCCATCTCTCTGAAATCCCATCATAGCTTCTGTCAGCATTGCCTAACCTGCTGCTTCTGTGCTGTGTTTGTTTGCCAGCAAAAATCCTGTGGGAAAGGGCTCTTCAACCTCACCTGCAGCCACCTCAACCTTGTGGAGAAGGAGTACTTTGGGCTGGAGTTTCACAGCCAGGCTGGGAACCAGGTGAGTGCAGCCAGCAGAGCAGGCCCCTGGAGCTGCCATCACCTGCATGGCTGGGGGATTGTTAGCACCTCCCTGAAATTCCAAATGGAAAATTAAATAGAAGGGTTTGCCATGATGGCAGAAAACCCCTGAAAATGGGAGTTAGGGGAGCTCATGGGGTCTCTCCATAGCCATCCGTGTGGCACTGCCCAGCAGGACACTTGTCACAGCACCCAGGCTGGCCAACATTTCCATGTTACATTCTGCCATGATGCTGCTGCTTTTATTCCCCATCTCTTGTGCTGGTTATCTACCCAGCTCTTCATTGCCTTATTTCAGGTCTGGTTGGAACCACTAAAACCCATTACAAAGCAAGTCAAAAGTAAGTATTTCAAGAATAGAATTCTTATAAATCACTACCAGTGAGAGTCTAGCACAGACACATTCATGCAGTGCTGTTGCTTGGGGACAGGATCTCTGGCTTCCAGCACTTACCCAGGCTCATTTTAGAGGGTGAGGCTGGGCAGAGTTGTTTGCAAGGACACCTCAGTCCATGCAAAATCCCGTGGAAATACTGCTGCCTTTGCAATCTGGTATCTGCACCATTTTAGGCCGGAGCTGTTAATAACCTGACAGCTTGGCAGAGGAGCAGGAGTGGCTCAGTGCCTGTGTGGCCGTGCTGGCAGTGTGACAGGCACTGCTCCTGCGTGCCCTCCTTTTCCCTTTGCAGCTCAGAGCGGCCCAGGCACCTGCGTGAGGCAGGGTCCCCCCTGTGCCCTGCAGGCTCTGCCACTCCTCCCCAGCCCCACGGAGATGCTGCAGAGCCTGACCTGAATCCAGGCCCAGCCTCCTCTGCCGTGGCCATGACTGGTGTTAATGCTGTGCCCCTTTCAGCACAGGCCTCTTTCCATCCCTGTAATGTTTCCCCCAAGTACTCGATGGCTGGGTGGTGACCGAGAGCTTGAGGCCATGACCCCAGTCTTTGTCATGGGGAGGCTGCAGAGCAGTGTTTGCATGGATATCCCTGACAGGGGAAAGCCTGATAAGGAGCCTTCCCTTTCTGGGTGCACCACAAATGGAATTGTTGGAGGCACCTGTTTCCTTTGCCATGTGCCTCCTGGCCTGTCCCTCTGAGCCGTCCCAGGGTGTTCTGTCACAGTCAGTGCTTACATAATTGCCTCCCTCCCTCCATGCACTTTGCCTTGGGCTTGGCTGCTTGTTCTCACTCATCCCACAAAAACAAAACCTTTGCCCAAGCAGCCTACCATGGAGCTGTTGCATTCCAAGTGCTTGGAGGGCTGGGTTTAACACACAGCCCCAGTGATGGCAATTACACCAAGGCTCTGGCCATGCTCTCCAGCACCATTTCATGGAAACCCCCTCCCAACAGGGATATTTGCAATTTAAAGGATTGCTGGGGCATTTTCTTTTTAGAATTCTTTAGATATCCAAATCCCTATTTGCATCCATTGGTAGTTCTGGGGGCCTGGGCAGGCTGGTTTTGGGGGGGCAGGCTGTAGTCCCTAGTTTGTAAGGGTCCAGTTTCATTTACTCTGTAAGGAGGCAGCATGTGTGAAGAGAGTTGTAAATGTTCTCAATAGACATGTAAAAGAAAACTTATGAAGATGTTGTGTTTTAAGATCCTAAGGAGGTTCTTTTCAAATTTATGGTGAAATTTTTCCCAGTGGACCCCGGCCACCTGAGAGAAGAACTGACCAGGTACAGCACTTGTTTTGTTACTTTCTTACCACACAGTTCTGTGTTTTTGCAGTGTATTAATTCTTTATCTTCATTCACCCCAGCCTGTCTGTGAGCAGTGGTTATCCTAAGTATCCTAAGTATTATGCTTTACAGAACAAAACCAGAGAATATCTTTCCTTGATCCTCTGTTTTTAAACACAATCCACTCAAAGGATCAGCCGTCTTATGAGGCTGCAATTTGTTTACTACCAAACACTTCAGCAGTTGGGCACAAAGTCTGACTGCTCAGTCTAGCTCCTGCCTCAAGCTGCCTTCTGAAAGAACAACTTTAGTTTTATTGTTAAAAATGACATTGTTAGCTCTTACAATTTTAGAGAAAGCATTGCAAACAGGGACTAAGAATAAAACCAAGACAGTGCTTCTGCAGAACGTCAGCCCCAAGAGAGGCAAATGCCCTCCAAAACAGAAAGGAATGTTAATTCTGAAATCTACTAATGAGCATTTCAATGACAGGGACGTGCTGGTCATGGTGGTGCCCAGCTGCAGCCTTCTGCAGTGCTGCCTGCTCCTCCTGCAACCCTGCAGATGTGCATCCCGTGGGTTGAGACATGGGAACAGGCATGGCCCTCATGGCTCAGCCCAGCACCCAGTTCCCCCCAGGGCATGCTCCTGTCCCCCTCCACAGGTACCTCTTCACCCTCCAGATCAAGAAGGACCTGGCCCAGGGGCGGCTGCCCTGCAGTGACAAGAGCGCGGCGCTGCTCGTGTCCCACCTGCTGCAGTGTAAGGGCCTGCGGGGACAGCGCCCCTTCCCTGCCACGGGCTGTGGCTGTGCAGCCGGGGCTTCCCACTGCACTGACCGCTCACAGCCTAATCCGTGCTCTCCCCGTGTCCCCAAAGCCGAGCTGGGTGATTTCCACGAGGAGACAGACCAGCAGCACCTGGCCACGCACAGGTACCTGCCCAACCAGGAGTACCTGGACAACAAGATCATGCACTACCACCGGCGGCACAGGTGAGGGCTGTTCCCACCCCCAAACCCCTCACGGACCCCTGCTGACAGGATGTTCCCATCAGCAGGCAGGGCTGGCGGTGGGGTGCGTGTGATGCCAGCATGTGCACACCCAAAATGGCATTTTTCAGCCCATTTCAGCATCTGCCTTCTCACTCCTGTTGCTTCCCGTGCGTTTGTGTCTCCAGAGGGAAGACGCCGGCGGAGTCGGACGTTCAGCTGCTGGACGTGGCCAGGAAGCTGGAGATGTACGGGATCCGCCTGCACCCCGCCAGCGACGGCGAGGGGACACAGATCAACCTGGCCGTGACACACATGGGGGTGCTGGTGCTGCGGGTGAGCCCGGGGCTCAGGGGTGGCCGCCGGCTCCCGGGCGGGGTGGCCTCTCCCGCTGAGGGCGACCCTACGACCCTCTGAGTGCTCCAAACCCTCCCAAATCCTTACAAGAGTGTGAGTGTTCCACACCGGAGGGTGAAGGTGATGCTCTGGGACGTGGCTGCGGGGCTCAGCCCCACCGTCCCCCAGCACCCGCTGCGTGCCACTGAACCTGCCCCGGCTCTGCTGGCCCTTGTCCCGTGAGCGTGGTGGCCGTGTGAGCAGCACAGGTTCCACGGCTCTGTCACATGTGCCCACCGTGTAATCTGCCGGCGAAAATAGCCCCCCACACCTGTGCAATTACACCGCGCTGTAATCACGGCCGAGCTGCACGGTAAATACAGACTTCCCCGCAGCCAGCGTGAGGCAGCGCTCCGCTCCCACACCAGCTGATTTCAACCCGGGAACATCTTGTCACAGCGAAAAAAATAAAAAACAAACCAAACATAAAACCTGGCTGTGGGTCTGCTGTTGGTAATTAGTGCTGCCAGACCTGGTTATTTGTTCAGAGCCATAAACACCCCTCATGCATGATTAGAGCATCTCTGAGCCCATTAAAATCTGAGCTGTCCCAGAAAGCTGAGAGGGTCCTGGTGCCACACAGGGCAGTAACACAATTTTTCCTGGCTCTCCCTGGGCACCAGTGTTTGGTGGCTGCATCTCATCTCGTGCAAAATGATAACGGGGTAAAGTCTGCTTGCAGCCTGCTTAAACCGGGTTTAAAGGTGTGGGGCTGAGCTGAGCACTGCTACACTCCCAGCAAAGGAGGGGAGAATCTTATTTCTCTGGGGCACTGATTCTGCCTTAACTCACATGGTATTTTAGCTGGCACACACAGGACTCCCTGTCTTGACCCCTCTGAGGTTTGTCTGGGGATCCTGGGCTCTGGCAGGCAGAGTTAAGCCCTGAACCTCAATTTCTACTTGTTGAACCAGCTGATGTAGAGTCAAACACCAAATCCCAGGACCCTTTCTCCAGATGCCAGCAGCTCCAAGAGCTGCTTTGGAGTCCTGTGCAGTGTCCTGTGAGCTCAGGTCTTGGCCCACTGCATTTCTGTATTTGTAGATTGCCCCCATCCAGCTGTAATTGTTGTGTTTGTCTTTGCAGGGCAATACAAAGATCAACACCTTCAACTGGTCCAAAATTCGCAAACTGAGTTTCAAGAGGAAGCATTTTCTCATCAAGCTGCATGCAAACATCTCTGTAAGTACCACACCACAAGCAGCTGCTGGGCTCGGGAGAAGACAGCTGTGGATGGAAGGTCAGCCACACAAAGTCCCCAGTTTTGAGTAAAATCCATTTCTGCTGTTCATGGGTGATGCTCCTTCTCCTCGAGTGTGACATGTGCTACTCCTTGGTCCCTGGAGAGGTGACAATGCCTGGAGCCACTGGCAGCCCATATGACCCTTGGGGCTTCAGGAGGGCAAATGGCAGAGTTTGTCCCGTGCCCCTGACACCGTTTGTCCTGTCTCTGGTGCACAGGAGCTGTGCAAGGACACGCTGGAGTTCACCATGGCCAGCCGGGACACCTGCAAGGCCTTCTGGAAGACCTGTGTGGAGTACCACGCCTTCTTCAGGCTCTCTGAAGAGCCCAAGTCAAAGCCCAAAGCCCTTCTGTGCAGCAAAGGTTCCAGCTTCCGCTACAGGTAAATTCCCAGAGGAAAACACAACTGCTGGGGCTGGGAAGGGCCTGGGGATGGCTCTGAGCCTCCCTTTTATGTCAACCCTGTCTGAATCCGAGGGGGTGATAACAGCAACTTCTGGAGAGACCCGTGCCTCTGTCCTGCTGCATCCCCTCACACGGGGCACAAGGCCTGCCCAGGCCTGGGGCTGATGGTGCTGCTCACATTTCTCCCTCCATGCTGTAGTGGGAGGACTCAGCGGCAGCTGCTGGAGCACGGGAGGAAGGCTAAGATGAAGAGCCTGCCCTTTGAGAGGTACTGGGGGCATGGAGGGGGGCAGTGCCTGAGGGGACTGGGGAGAGGGGAAGGACCCCCCTGGCCATACACCTCCCCACGCTCTTGTCCTGCAGGAAATACTACACATCCCGCTACGATGAGAGGCAGTGCCGCTCCTCCCCGGACCTCCTGACGGATGTCTCAAAGCAGGTAAGTCCCCATGGCATCAGCAATAGTTCCGTGCCAGGATCTTGGCTTTGCTGCCCCGGCTGGAGGAGCTCAGCTGGGGGCCAAGCCAGACCCTCAGCTCTGGGTGCTCCCTTCCCACCCTGCTGTGTGCCCTGCCCAGGTGGAGGAGCTGCGCCTGGCCTACGGCAGCCGGGGCTCCTACCACGCCAACGGAGTGCACGGCTCCGAGCCCAGCCTGGACAGCCGGCGCCACAGCTCCACCATGGAGGTGACCTTTGCCGCTGAGCTGGAGCACTCCAAGCCCGAAGCCTCTCCCACCTTCCTGCCCCACTCCAAAAGCTCGTCTGCCTTCCCCCTGCTCTATGCTGAGCTGGAGATGGAGCGGGCATGGGAGCCCCTCGACCTCTTCGGAGCCAGGAATCCCTTGACATCCTTCCGGCCCCACCACCAGTTCACTGGCAACAGTAAAAGCACCTCTGTGGGCAACATGCGGGAGGTGAGCGCCCGGCCGCTGGTGTACACGGATGTGCCCTGTCCCCTCCCTGTGGTGGCCCCGGCTCCACCCGTGCTCTTCTACCTGGACAGGGCACCACAGCCCCCATGCCCTGCACCAGCCCCTGGCGAGGACACAGCAGGAGCAGCTGGTGCAAGCGGCCCTGTGGCAGCAAAACCCCCTCGACAGAGCCCAAGTGGGACCCAGGCTGGGCAGTTCCATCGTGAGGCTGCAGGCACGGCCATGGGCACGAGAATGGTAGGGGAGAACTGGTCACTGGCTCGCTCCTTCGATTACGGCCTTCAGGAGCAGCCTCCCAAGCGCTCTTGGAGCCAGTCGGACATGAAAACCATCCGCTTCCCCTACGGCTCCGAGTTCAGGCCCCTGGGGCCGTGCCCTGCCCTGAGCAGCCGCAGAGGGGGTGTATTTTGGCACATCCCAGCCCAACAAGGGCTGGCTCCGGGCCCGCGGCGCTCAGCCGAGCGTTACCTGGGCAGCAGCACCGAGTCCAGCGACTCTGACTCGGACCTGCTCGCCGCTGACTACTGCTCCCTGTACGGCCGCGTGCTGCGCTCGCCCATGGCCCGCGTGCGCCTCTCCTCCGGCAGCCTCCAGCTGGACGAGGAGGATGAGGAGGTGTCCTTTGCCACCAGCGCTGCTGAAGAGAGGATTTCCAGAGGGGCCTCCAAGTATTTCACCTAGGTGCCTGACACTGGCCAGCAGGAGCAGAGGTGGCTGGTGCTGACCCAGGGTCAAAGAATGGTGACACTCTTTGTTTGCCAGGTCTGCTTACAGCTCATGTAACATTGATGGGATTGTGTTGTGTGAGTGCTCTTAGCTATAGAGGATGTGTTAATGGACATCAGGGGTGTGTTCTGAAGTGTTCAACCCCTGCACCACACTTGGAAGCTGGTTTGCCTCTGCCCCCACAGTTTGAGAGGGGGGATCTTGCTTCAGCCACGGAGGCCAGGGATCTCCTAAAGCCCTGCTAAGCCTGTGTGTCCTGCCCGAGCTCATGCTTGGAGCTCAGCTGCTGGAGTCTTCATTGAGGGGGAGGGAGAAAAAGAGACTTCTCACAGAATAGTTTCAGCTGCTGCTTTTCCCAGCTGTAGGGAAGCACACTGGAGGGAAGGGTGTTTCAGGCCCTTTTGGAAAGGAGCAAGATGTTCATGGGAGGCTACTCCTAGAGCTGATGCTACGTGGACAGGGCAAAACCCCAGCACAGAAACCATCTCCTCCACCTGCCTCACCTCCCTCCAGTGCTGCAGTGTGTGGCTGTCTTCCCCAGGCCAGTTTAGAGGATTATCCTTCCCCAGAAACATCTCAGCAGTGCTTGTTCAGCTTTTAGAAGCACCCCATGGTGAGCACTGGGAAGTGGGTTCAGACTGTGTAACCGTGCTTTGCTTAGGCCCATCAGCCATCATCTCCTGGCAGCATCGTGACAGCCCCAGTACCTCAGTGCTCTGCTTCAACCTGAGGGAGGGAGACGTGTAAGGGGGTTCTTTGGGGCCCTTTGCTTCCCCAAATCAGTCCTCAGTTAAACAGCATGGAGAAAAGGCTATCAGGAGCATGTAGGAAAGGAACAGGCAGCTTCTTGAAAGTATTTTTATTACGAAAACTTACTATTACCCTAAACCTACATGAAATCTACTCAGAAATCTTGAGAATTATGACACCTTCATAAGAGTTTAGGGGGGGGCGGATCTTGATAATTTTCTTTAGGAACAACCCTGTAAGTCTTTGTAGGACATGACTGTAAGCAGAGGGACAGCCCAGAAAAGCCACGGTGAAGAAACCACTGCAGACTGCTAGGATTTCAGAAACATGGAAGCTGAGACAAAAAAAATAGCTTAAGATGTAAAACCAACTGGGCTTATGGGTCCCGCTCACTCTGCATGTTGCTGTCCTTTGTTTTAGAAGGTGGACAATAAAGAACGGTTGTTCACACTGGAGTTTTGAGTTCCTCCTTCTGCCCTGTGAAATCTGCACCCCCAGTCCTGCAGGCATCCCCCTCCTTTCCCCCAGCACACCTTGCCCTGCACCTCCCAGCTCCTGGGCTGCCCTCAGTGCTCCAAGGAGCTGGCTTCCCTCCCCTACTCTGCTTCCTGGCTCCCTCTGTGCCTTTGCTGTCCCAGCAACTGGGGAGACTTGTGGAGATCCCTGAACGACGCTGAAAACAGCCACATTCTTGGTTGGTTGCCCAAAGAAATGCATTAGCCCAACAAGTGAGTACATTGTAAGGTTTGCTTCTGCTCCTAGTTACCCTGTGCTGAAGCTGTGAACTGCAGTGATCCCTCACGCTGCTCTGGCACATGCTCTATTGAAAAAAGGGATAATCTTTCTGGCTAGAGTTGTTTCTTCCCCATTCCCAAAGCTCTGCACCTTGGAAAGAGCAAGGATTACCACACTATATTTAAGAATGGCAGTCTGAGGGCACAGTTTGGTAGAGGGCTTAGAAAAGCAGCAGTGTTTCAAACACAGGCTGCACACCCAGCCCCGGGATGTATCCACAATCCCTGTGAGCTCCTCAAAGCATGTGGACACAGAGGGGAGGGCTGGCCCAGGTCAGCTTTACCTTGAGCATGTCCCAGAGCAGACACAGTCCCATCATGAGAGATCATTGTACAAACACCCTGCCCAAATCTTCAGGAAATGCCAGGTCTGGTCTTCAAGACTCTGCTGGGAAAACAGCACTGAGAGGGAGAAACAAGGACTTGGGAACTATTTTCGGATTTTTCCATGGACTAGGGAGCACTGGGGCACAGTGTGGGCACTGTGCCTCAGCACATCCTACACATGGTCAACAATAGCAGAGGAACAAAGCAGCTTGTCAGTAAGTGACACAAATTGACATCTCCCAGTTAAATTCATTGCCTAAAACACTTCCTTGGGACTGACTAAAATTGAGGAACAATCCCAGTAAGCAGTGGCTTACTTGTCAAGGAACAATTGAAACAACCCTTGACTAAGCCCTTCCCCTTGGTCCCTGCTCAGCCCTATTCAACCCTGAGATAAGGACATCTATTTAAGTGATTTTGTTTCCCTAGGGAAGAAAACAAGGATGGAGAGAGGATGTGGAAATATTTGGTTTGCTGGTGGTCAAAGACAAACAGCAGTACCTGGAAAATGTAAACTGTTATAGTCCTTACACAAAGGATTATTGAAGGGAGAAGGCACAGCAGCATCACAGTGTGGGAACATGAAGCTACTCAGTGCATTCAGATAGAAATAACTGGTTTATATAAAACAGATAAAGGTTTAGACAAAATAGATACGGCTGTGAAATAAGACAAGCCAACATACACACCACTAAAACTTTGCAAAGAGGAAAGGAGGAAAGTAATTTTATTCCAGTGTTAAGTTATAAAACAGTGTGATAAAAATCAGATCTTTAACAATTGCTAAACTTTGTGCAAACACATTAAAACCCATACTCTCCTATTCAGCTGTCAGTATTGCAAGGCCAGAGCAGGTGTGATGACACTACACTGACTGCACAGAAATGAATAGAGGGGTCAGAGACCAAGGGCTTAAGGAATGGTTGCATTGACAAATGACTCATCTAGCCAAGAACAAATACATTTCTCTATTCTGCAATTCAGACTTTGATAAGATTACTTCAGCAACAATTCTTCTCAACCTACAGCAGGAATCCTGACAAACCAAAAGAGCAAGAAGATGGTTCCTGGATGAATATTTTGATCTATCTTTCCATTAGCTATCTGCCAGCAACAGAATACTGCTGATTAAGTTACACAGTTCATCAATAACTAACGTGGGAAAAAGACAGCTCATCTCTGGAACCAGCAATACAGATGTCCCTTCTTAGGAGCTAATTATAGTCTTATGATGCACAGAAACTTCAAGCATATGCAGCACAATAAAAAAACCTTCTTGAACGGACTGTGATACAAGAGAATGAGTCTGTTCTGTACACATGTGGGTGAGTTTTTCCAAAGCCATCCCACAAGGTAGGTATACATCCCACCCCTTCCACAGGAAAAGAAGAGACATCATAGTTCAGCAACTTATTACAGTTGTACCTCAAACATGTCAGGTTCCAGTTTCCTGTGTCATTTGCTAACCTCACCTACCCAGAATTGTCCACAGAGCTGCACAGATTAAAGATCCTGTGTCAACAGGGTAGAGCCACCAGTTGCAAAACTCAGGAGGAATTCCCATCAGCTCTTCCCTCAGCCTCCCACAGAAAAAGAACACCTTAAGGGAAGTGACATGGAAGTGAAAACATGTTTTTAATTCTGAAAAATTTATATGGAGCTCCTTAAAAAGAGATTTGTGTTAAGGCTGCCGAGGTGAAGGTCAAGGGAGCTGTGGCACAGCCTCTGTGTCCCTTCACTTTGCCCTGCAAAGCACCCAAGCAGGGAACAGCTTTCTCAGAACACGAGTCTGTGACAGACACATCCACACCTCTGCTCAGCTGCTGAAATCCAGAAGAAAATGATACACAACAGAACAAGCTCATGAAAGTTTACAGAACTTAAATATTTATTTTTAAACCATTTTAAACCCCCCAAAACATTGAAATAAGCTTCATCTATAAACAGATTTACAAGACTAACAACTACAGAAGCTAGAGGAGCACTACAATTTGTTTCTGTGATGCAGTTATTCTGTAAAGCTTCAGATCAACTGTATTTACAACTTTTGCTGCTTTTACATTTATAAAAATATTTATTTAATCCATAACATTATTGTTTTCAAAAACTATTTCCAGACTTTTTTCTCAGATATAAATTCTAATTGAATTTCAGTTATATAGCAGATGAAAGTTTTAAACAGAAACATTTTTTTTAAAATTAAAACAAGGAGTTAAAAGTAATTTTTTTACAGTGTAGGCACCATTGAAAATAATTGTCCTTGGCATATCTAACCACCATCTCTCACAAGTGTCCTTTATATAAAAATGATGTAATGGCAACATTTGACGAAAAATGCAGTATTTACTTGCACACCATTACTTTTTCAATATTTGGCAGATATATTTCAGATTCTTTAAAATGACTTTTGTGCAAAAAAAAATGTGCAGGTCTGAACCATAAAATAAACACACCCAGCCTTTATCAAAAATAAATTTACACCAACAGTTCCACAGCTAAGTACTGAAAAACAATCCCAGTTCAAAACTTCAGCATAATATACATACTGGGCTGAAAAAGGGAAAAAAACCAAATCAAAACAAAACAACAGAAGAGAAGATATTACCCATCTAGCAGTACCATAAATATATAACTGAAAGCAACTTTATAGTCTTACCTACTTTTTATGAAAAAAATCACTCCGTACTGCACAGTACTACCTTTTTGTGAAAGAATATCTATAACTCAGTTATTTGCATATTAACTAGTAAATACATATTTAAAATACACTTTCAGAAAATTATAAACAAATTATGTCGATGTACTGTATTCAATGTATTTCAGAACAAAAACGTGTATAAATATCTTACAGGAGAAACAACACCACCACACAGAACGCTGGTGTTACACCGATACCTGCGTGTGAGGTATGTAACATGTGACGCTCGGCTTCTCTGGCTCCCTTCCACCCAGGCATGTATACTCAGAGGAAAAAAAAAATTAAATAAAGTTTAATTGGACTTCAGGTTTTGTCCATTATTGCCAAAAGCCCCACCCCCTCAACTGTATTGCTCTAAATTTTCCTACCATGATGATGTAAGATCGAGTTACTACTTCAAAACCTGTTCTAAAAGGTAATACACAGACTGTACATCAGGATAGACCTGTTGCTACATATCACCTGCAAACTATTGCCATATTGCTCTCAAATATATTTAATCATAGAGCTGCCTAAAATACTGTACCAATTGAGAATTAAAATAAGATACTGTTGCAGGTTTGTTTTCCAGGGCACAATAACTATATGCTGGTTGAAGCAGGTGCTACAGCAATACCCTTGCCACTACATTACATGTCTTGAATATGCTTGTGAAAAAGCTATTTTTCTCTGAAGCTTGTTAGTGATTTACAAAAGTTTAACTCATGAATATAAAAGACCTGTACAACTCCATGTACAGGAACAAAATAGCATCAAAACATACTGTACTTGCACATTCTATTAACTAAAGTAATGGTTATTTCTAAAAGCAAAACTGCACCTCAACATTTATCAGATTAAACAGGTGAAACTACAATATTAAAAGTTGTTCTTTACAAAATAATTTCCTGAAAATATAAAACCATGTGCACTGCCACAAAATAGTTGAGTAGGTTCTTTCAAATCCTCAATCACCATCAATATGTTGCAAAGATCCAAAAGGCACAAGGAGCTCATGAGCTAAGCACTGCCAAGCTTGAAGTAGTTTTGGTGGGTTTCACTGGGTCCATTTGAAACAGCAGTCAATTGTGTGAAGTTTCTTAGGATGAGTCATTAACAGAAAATCTACAGATAAAAAATACAAGTTAAAAATTTTGTTAATTATATTGTTTCAGCTAGGCAAACAGCACATAAATATTTCTGCATTACTGAACTAGTCCGTGCCTTCATCTCAATGGTTCATAGGAAAAAATCCATCAGAAGTGACATTCTCAAGAAAACATTCCTAAAAGAGGTTAAGAAAAAGATTCTCTGTCTCCCCTATTGCCTGTAAATATGCCCAAGACAAACCTGCAGGCAAAATTAAAGAAGCAAGATATAGCAACTACAGTAAAGCTGCAGCACTTCAAGTCATTGTTACTATTAGTTTCAATCTCAAAGAGAAGTGTTACCTATAACTACAAAACTACAGGTTTAAAGCACTGGACATAGCAGATCTTTCCCTTATCACTAAACTACTTACTTCTGAAATTTCTCCATAAGTTTCTTCACCATCTTATCTGTGATCCCTGGACATGTTGCTTCTGCCACATTGATGCTTTTCTCAAGTTCCTCAATTGCTTTCTTTCTGTTAGCATTATTTGTGTCTTGCTGCTTGAGCTGAGGAGCAAACCAAAAAAGTTAAAACTCAGAAAAGTTATTATACATTTGGCTAATACTTTCAAAGATTTTTAAGCCAACACTTACCTCAGCAAACACAGGGGTGATTATCATAGTTAAACAACTCAGGGTTTTAACAAGATCCTGATCCTAGAAGTTAATAAATATGGATTACATTAGCATATTCCCACACAACATATACACTGCCTCTTAACACAGCACATGTGATTTTGGAAGTTGAGTTAAATTTAACAAAGTCCTAAAAATACGTTACAAAACCCAAAAAGGCACAGTACATCAAAATATGTTACGGGATGTTGAAATAGATGCCCAGTGACACATCTCAAACAATATCATACAGCATCAGATGAACAGTTCAGTTTTTCCTCACTAGTAAGTCTTTAAAATTCCCACCCCTACGAATGGAGAGTGATCTACACTACATCCTAAGTGTATTTTGCATTTGAGGCTGACACGGCATAGGAAATACCACTAACATGAATTATCTCTTGAACTGCAAAAAAACCAGTCAGTTCTTATGAAAAGTGAAGTTACTAAGTTTTATCACTATCTTCCTTAAATTGGCTTCAGAGCCAGCAGTTAGAAAGAAGAACTCCTGTCTGTACGTACCGTCCCATTCTGGAGCTTCTTTGCATCCGGCTTCTTCCGAACTGTAGTGAAGCTCCACTCAGGGTGAGAATTATTTTCTTTGTTGCTGGACTCCCTGAAACAAAAGGGACATGATGTACATAATACTAGCCACAACATAACACCAAGCAAGCACAGGTAACCCAAATAAAAAACAAGTCTATCAGGATTAGTTCCATATTCCTTACAATAAGAAGAAAAACATGTATTGAAACATTAACTGAACTTTGAAAGAGGCTGAATAAATTGAAATGTGATCAAAGCACACAGGAGATGTTATCGACCTACAAGACTTACCTTCTCCCATGGCATCCCATTAAAGAGTTATCTGATAGCCAGAAAAACAAGAGACTTACAGAAAGCATGTTGTTCCACAGGCACTGTGCAAACTTCTTCATGCACCTCAACCTTGCTCTGCAATATCTCTAATTGTGACTCAGTGGTTTTGGTACAACCACTAGCCTCAGACTAGGAAATAAATTGCACTTAAACAGAACTGAAATTGAGTCCAAAGAGAGAAAGTTTAAAGAGGCAACAAGCACACGGCTTGGCTTATGTGTTAGTCTTTAGGGTCATACAGGGGGATTTCTTGAAAGAAGAAAATAAAAAAACAAAAGAAACAGAGACAGGTGTACAGAAATGGCATTATTACACAAAAATGCTGCAAATATCTAAACAAAAAAAGACACCCAAAAAAGACTAAACTGAAAATAAACTTACGAATCTGAACCATCGGAATCACTTTCATCACTACTATGTCCCTCTGCTTTCCATCTCTTAAACCTATCAATCAGCTCTGTCAGATAGGAAGTCTTCTTGGCATTTTTCATAATGAATTTGTGCTTCAGAAGTTCTTTTGCAGTGGGGCGCTGTAAGAAACACTTTAAATATTTAATATTATGCTAACATTTTGTGATTTTAAATGCTAATAGGGGAGATTTAGTAAGACAACAGACTTCTAGAGCTAACTTGTATAATATCAGGAAATTAGTGAAACAGGAAGTCAGAAAAGTCAGTAATCCACATTTACGAGCACGCTAAAAATATGATCACCCATAGACTATAGAGCTTATCCTTCTACGTTAGACAGTCACACCCAGGAAAATGACTAATGAAAACTCTTCAGTGCAACATTTCCTTGTAAGCTGAATTCAGACAGCAAAAGTTGTGCTGAAGAAAAGGATTTCAGTTGATTCTCTCTGTTAAAGTTTCTCTTCTGACATTATCCTAGTTTGGAGTGCATTTTAGGAATCTGCCTCTGCCACTGTAATTTCAGCGTTCTCCCTACTCCGAGCATTTTAAACAAAACAAACTAGGATAGAGACAGAGATATTAAAAAGCACCACTAAAATTTACAGTGGAAAGTACAGTCTCTAAAATTATTTCAATCACTGATGATGCACAACACCAGCAAAATACATCACAAGCATAGGAGAGCAGAAAACAAAACTGAAACATCTCTACACACACACATATTTATCTACTCACAAATGTTGGGTCCTTATTCAGGCATGCATCAATGAATTCTTTAAAAGGTTTACTGAAGTCTCCTAATAAAGTGGGAGGATTGTTTTTTGGAATGAGGAACAGAACTCTCATTGGATGCATATCCGAGTTGGGAGGCTCCCCCTTGGCCAGTTCAATTGCTGTGATGCCCAGTGACCAGATGTCAGCCTGAGAGAGGGAAAAGGGACTGTTAGTGCAAAATTATGGGCTGTCATGACAGAATATTCAACAACTGAAATCTTCACATATAATGCATCTATATAATAAAATTGATGTTGGTCTAAGCAGATAATGCAAACATTCCTTTCTAACACTTTGGGAACGCCTGACTCACAAAGACCTGGCTGACTTAAGCAGTGTTCAGTGACAAACATCTAGATCATCACTTTTGTTGCAGTTGGTGCTCTAACACTGCCAGCAAGTTAAACAGACACCTAAATTTACACACGTTTGGAAAAGCTCCAGAAATGTTGACCTTCCTTTGATTTTTTCCATATGTTAATGACAAAATGCCACAAGTTTCCTATGTCTAATTCAGAGTTTGTTTAGGTATCCAACCTTGCTTGACAGCTCACTCTAAAGGAACAAGGCAGAAAGCTGAATCAAATCCAGCAGGGGATCACTTAATTTCTTTCCTAACAGACTGCTTGATGAATTTAGCTGGAGAATTATTGACAACTAGTTAGACTTGAAACACCACTTGAAACACCAAGTTCACAGTGTAAGACATAGGAGAATAACGAAGTACCATTTATTTTAGCTAAAAGCAAGCACTATGAACAGATTCTGCTTTTGTATCAAAACACATTATGGTATTTTGACACCATATATAAAATACTCGTATTCTAAAATTCTTTTCTGATTTTGATTTTTTTCCCCAAGTGAAATGTATTATTATTTGCATCTTTTTACATGAGCTACAATAGCTACTTAGATCACTAAGGTGTTTCTCATTAAAAAATGTTTGGCAACAGTCGACTACACTTGGCACAGAATCATAAACCAAAATTTCCCATAGAGTAAACAAGGATTACAATTCGCATCTCTACAATATTCCTTTTTTGTTCACAAGACCTAAAATAGCTGTACTTTATAGCAAAGAACTAAATTAACTCACTGTTTATTACTGAAATACCATAACCAACAACTCTGTATTGGAGTAAAATTATTTGAAAGAAGAGATGGGGCTTACAAATCTCTGGCACTACTAAAAATGTATGAATTTCTCGTTTATTTTCCATCCTTTTGGAGTAGAGACAGAAGAAGAGTAAATTTCAGTCCAGATATCCGAACAGCCATCAGTATTAGTCTAGAAACTGAAGTGTATCCTATCCAAATCCTTCATCTTTCCTACCAAAGGCTTGTATCTTCTGTGCTCTCTCACCAGACTACTGGCATGGAAAAAAAGGGGGAAGATATTGCTTGTGCAACATAGTGAGGAGATGTGGAAGGTAAAAGATTGGGTTGCTGGGGAAATGTAAATGAAGGGGTGGTAAAGCTGATCTACACACAGGGCAGGCCCAAGAGGGATTATTCCCAATCTGACAGGCCAACATGTATTTTTAAAGCAGGATAGAGGGCTTTTCCAAAATGCCCTAGGGAACATATTACAGGGGGACCACTGAAGCCCTGAACAGGAGAATTCCAACTTTTTTATCAGCAAGAACCCTTGTGACAAGTACACAAATTCCTTCAAGTCTGACTGATTCTATGAAAGTCTCTTGGAGTGTGAATGTTTTCAGGACACTTCAGATATCCAATATTTTTTTCTTTATATGCACATTACATAAGTACAGTTTCACGTTTACTATTTAAGAAAAAGCAGCAACGAAGTACTAGTTCATACATACCAAGATTTTTTATTCTCTTGCTCCTATTTTCAGGTTTTGTCTACAGAGTGTCGAAAGTCCAATGCCAGACTGAAACTTGCTGCTGTTTCACCAATCACATGCTCTAGGACATCTTGTGGTTTTACACACAGAAGAGGGGACTGTTCCCTACCTACTGTCATTTCTAGCACCAGTTCTCAACTCCCAGAAAAACATGGAATCTGCTTTTCTACTGCTAGTTCACATAGGGAAACTCTCCTTTGCAATTAGTCATCCATCAAGAGCTCTCATGACAAAGAAAGGCACAAGGTACCATAACACCACTAAGCCACAGCCACCAAGTTGTTTTTTACCTTCTGAGGACCTGTGATAAAAGTTTCAGCATTACATGAATCCTCAGAAATACCATTTGAGAAATTATACCCACAGCTGTGTATAAAAATCTGAGAAGAAATTAACATTTTGGCCAGCATCTTGGCTTTAAATAAACAGCCATATTCTGGTGGCATTTTACTTTGTGAGCACTTTATTACTGCTTGAATTAAATGCAAAACATTGAATTGAAACCAAATCAACCAACCACCCCACATCCAGGGAGTTGCTCTGAAAGAGACATGACATCACCACTTTACCCAGTGACTTTGCACCTGAGTACAATGACATGTAACTACTGTATAAAACCAATTTAATCCTACTTTTAATTTTATTATTTGAAATCCTGTAATTTCAAGTCTACTTCACCCCCCTTACTGATAGAGCTAAAAGCAAAAAGTCAAAAGAAATGCTATTGGATAATTACATACAAAAAAAAAATGTTCTACTCTTATACTTACTTTTGAATCATATGCTGACTGCTGAATAACTTCAGGGGCCATCCAAAATGGGGTTCCAACAAAGGTATTTCTCTTAATTTGTGTGTCTGTTAGCTGCCCAGCAACTCCAAAATCAGCAAGCTTAACATCGCCTTGTTCTGATAACAAGACATTGGCAGCTGCCACGGAGAAATAACATAGTAACTAAATTAGAATACTGTTTTACAGTCTTTAAAGGCTTTAACAAAGTAACATTTGAAATGTTGCACACCTTTTATATCCCTGTGAATTTTCTTCTCTGAGTGTAGGTAGTCAAGACCTTTCAAGATTTCCTTTAGCATAGTAGCAATCTGGAACTCATCAAATGGGCCAGCTCGCAGCTTCAGAAAAGAGACACGTTAAAATAATTTCAGTCTTGTATCTAATTTTTGCCTTGCTTTGATTACATTAAATCTTAAACTCGAAACATTTTTAAAAGTAAAGAACTAACAAAATTCATGAAATATTCAATGCAATATTCTAATTGAAATAGGTACCACTGGAATGATTACCTTCACATCTCCCCTACTGGCAATACACTGAAAATGCTGCTACTGCTAGAACATGCACTGTCTGTGCTCCCCTCAGCATGCACAGCACAAGAAAAGCAAAACTAACTTTCCACAAAGTTGTATTTCCCTACAGGCAGCAAACACAGCAGACTGAATTTTGCAATTTAGAATAAGTAAATTAAGAAAACCAGTTTATTTCAAAATAGATTTATCTGTTGACTGTGTATTTTAAATTTAATGATGTAGTTTTTACTTGTTCCACCATTTTTGATTCCATGCTTACTTTTGTATCAAGAACATAACATGTTACTATAAAGCTGCTATGGAATAAGTGCAAACTTTGCACATTAGAAAGCTATGCAAATAAAACAAAAGAAATTAAGGTGAGTGATCAAAAAAAAATACCAACAACACAGCACCAAACCAGTGAACACCATGAAATTATAGTGAGTCAAATGAGGCAAAACTTATATCTTATTCTTCTAAGATTTTATTCTTCTACAGGTTCAGTGATTCAAATTGGCACTAGTAAAAGCTATTTCCCTGGTTTTGACACTCCACAGAATATAATCAATTACTTAAGTGTTGAAGAGCACCTCACAGCCCCTTTCTCAAAAGGGCTAAGTTCTAGAGCTACAAACTACCACATGCTACACCTAATTACTATGCTTTTGATGAGCTGATATAATTTCATAAAGAAGTTTAAAAAGATTTGTGAAGTCAAGCACATACTTCAGCTCTCAGACAGAACCCCTGTTAGCAAATACATAATTATTGCCATTCTGTAATAGTGAAGACATGATATTTTCCCTTCAGAATCACACAAAGACTGAGCTATATTATCTTACAGGAAAGGGTGGGTCTGTAGCATTGCAGCTGAGGCAGAGCTGCACTGAAACCAGGGGGAAACCACATCCACACTCAGTGGACTGTGCTTGTGCCCTCTCCAGGCTACACCCTCCATGAATGCCACACTATCTGAAGTAAAAGGCACTTTCATGCTTAACTGAAAATACCCGAACATGGAAAACCCAACACCTTTTAACCAGTAAAAATTAACTGTCTGTGGACACACTCTTCATTCATTCCTGAGATCCAAACCTAAAGGAAACATTTTTTACTGAAGTGTAGTGAATTCTACTTGGAGGATGTGGGACGTGATGGCCAGAGGACCCCAGACCCAAAACCCCACCAACATACAGCAAGAAAAGGACTTCTCAAACTAAAAAAATTCATTGCTTCAATTGACTCAGAACAAATGGATGCTTCCCAATGCTTCGAGACAAAGAGTAAAATAGAAAATATGAATTCGATGTGACAGAACTAGCATTCAAATTCACACTTTTTGGAGCATTACCACATAGCAGTGATGTAATATCTGCTGCCTCCAGGTACTTATTTTTACAAAGTGATATAAAAACACAATGCAATAAAGTTCACTTATAATGCAAAAGCAATCATATACTTACAAGATCCAAAGCTGAGCCTCCACCCAAGTATTCCATTATTATCCATAGTTTTGTGCCCTGTAAAGGAAGGCATGAGTTGCTAAAAGTCCAAGGCTGCCATAAAAAATTTATATATATTTCAATAGACTACCAGCACACTCTTAGGAGAAGGCAAATAGTCTCATTAATCACCCAGCTGTATGCATTTACTTCTTGTAGAATGATCACACAGCTCCTGCGAAGTCTCAAATATGAATTAATAAGTTTGACTACTGTATTTTAAAAAGCAATGAAAAAACACCATCACTAAAAACCAATTTCTGCTAAATACTATCTAAAATGATTTCACTTAAAGGAACAGAACTTAGAGGGGAAAAAAGTGATTACGTGGTGGTTTAAGTTTTAACTAAAAACAAATTATTATTTAAAATGGACCTTGAGAGTATGTGAGCTTCTGCACTTCCTCCGTGGAGATGTCTCAACCTCTAGAAGTGACAAATTATTCTAACACTGATTTCTAGGTGCTCACTTTGTCCTCGGCTTGTCACTACAAAAGGTGGCTGGTTCATAGAAACACTGGAAACACTCGGTAGCAAATCTACAGACTACTTGATTGCCAGAGTCCCCTCACATTTTAGACAAAACTCAAAGACTAATCTACGTGTCACTACTCTAGAAAATTCCATGAATAAATACATTTATTTAAAATAAAACCCAGTTATTAAAAATACTCCACTGAACCACAGCTGGTGAAGTACCACACACAATGTGTAAGTTTCCAGCAAATATTTACCAGTGCTAGTTCCTCATTACAGAGCACAAGCTTAGGGCAGGAGTACTCTCTAAAGCCTCTTGCATTCTCCATTGTATACTTTCCCACCCTATGGCCTGCCCAGGGATGGAAATCTAAAGAAAACTCAGCAAGCAAATAAAGGTGCAGTTTCTGAAAGCACCACATCCAATCATTCTAACAAAGTGTGCTCTATTAGATTTATACTGAATTTAAAAACCACACCATTTATGAGTGTCTATTCTAATATTATGATCTCAGCAGGGAAGGGCTGGCTAATTTTAGCAGGTTTTATAAAGCCCAACTTTGTCAGCTCAGAAGACCTGCAAGGAACTCCTGTTCAAGGCAAACATTGTGGTTACCAGACATGTTTGGAGGATTTGACTATTACTTGAAAACAGTACAGGGTGAAAATGAGTAAGTACTGTTTCTCAAATAATGTCTCAAAGAAATTGCTACTATCCACTGTAACCGGGTGTGGATATTTTCTAGCCAGGCATGAACAACCTTTTTCCTAGCTATTTTCTGTCAGCCAAGTATAAATAGACAGGGCAGAACAACCAGTATCTTTAGATTGTCTCAGAGCTCTGCTACACAAAGAGCTGCACAATTCTGATGGAAGTCTCTGGATACTGTAGGATTTCTCCATATTCGAATCTGAAAAGCTGACAATAACTTCAGGTTTGTTTTAATTGCAAAAGAAAAGAGCAAGCTCAGGTGGCTGTAATAGCTACAAGGCTGGATACTGAAAACCTTGGCCTAAATGGCACAAATAAGGAAAACAGTAATGGATTCCCAGTCATCAAGAGATTTATCTATGGTACTGTTGGAAAGTCCAGTAGCAGCACTTTATCAGGCTTCCCAAATTTGTGTAACCAGAATATGTCAGAACTACAGGAACTTTCAATGCTTTTAATCTTTTTCTTGCCTGAACTGGTAGGGGAGTAATGCATTTTGACAAGCCACTAAGCTGGAGGAAAATTCTCATTTCAGCTATCTAACCTAACTTATCAAGAGTACCCTCCACACCCAAAGCTTTATTTATTGAGATGTTAATTGCAATCAAAGTGCAATAGCAAATGAGGAGAGTCTCTGGAATCCTGACCTTCTACAAATATGAAATATCTACAAATATCTACAAATACCTCCATCAGGACTTAAGTTATCTTACAGCCACAAAAGTTGCAATACAGCTGAAGCTTATATGATTCTACACGTATTAGTGAAAGCCATGCTAGAAAGGTAAAACATTTTATTGTTGTACACAAACGTGTCTATTAAGGTGCATTCTTTGTATAAATGCTTGCACATCACCTACTAGTATGTTTAGAAAACACTACTGATCTTGCCAGACACCCAACAAAAATTTAGGAAAAAATTACTAGTATTTAAGCTTTAAGGTTAATTAAACGGGAAACTCTCATTTGAACTTCAAGATATCCTACAATACCATGATATGGGGCTTTTGTACCTTTTTGTGTCACAATAACTGAAAACTGGCATCAGCTTTATCACAAGAACCTCAAGGAAACAGACCTTGCCATCCTGTACCAAGGACAAGGTTTTTAAAGACTAAAATACCTGATAACAGACAAGTAACACTGCACTGCTAGGAAAACTATTAAGGGACTGTCCATACTTTTCAAATCACATTTCCAAGTTGGACAGAGAAGCTGTAGCTAATGAATAGCTAGGCTGCAGAATGTAAGAGTAACTCACACGGCATCAGCTGAGCTGACTAAGTTACAAGTTAGTAAGTCAAGTAATTGGAATAAAGACACTCTTCCCTTCCGCCTTTCAGCAGCAGGGGCACGGGGGAGAGCCTGCATACAGCTGGCAAGCCCCAGGCTCCCTGGGACTGGGCCACTCCATCAGCCACAAGGCTGCCTTTGCATCTTGAAGTGTAATGAAACTGTCAAGACACAGAATATGTAGAAGAGACTACAAAAATCTCTCATCTGAAATTTTGTAATTAGAACCCCCTCACAATCGCATCTCTTCTTTCCTGTTTTAGTTTTAACAACTTTTAGCTATCAACTGTCTTGCCAGAGGGAAAACTCAAAAACTGAAAAATTATGACAAGAACAATCTGCTTACTCAAAGCTTAGTTAAAATTGATCAAAAATCAGAGGAAATTACAAGAGATGTTCCATTAAGTTCAGTTGGATGAACTGAGGCTTACATTATAAGCTTGAAGCCAACACATGGTCTCAGCTGCGATTTCTTCAAAGTAAAAACTGTAATATTTAAAGATTTAAGACAGATCTAGATTACTGAACTAGAGAAATATCAGTAAGTGCTGTAGGCAACCTGAATGCCTTTGCACTGAGGGTTTGCTTTCCTATTTAGTCAGGAAAATACTAAGTCTCTTTGAACTGTGTAAAACTACAAACATTTCTAATGGCATTTCTACAGCTTCAGAGAGAGCTACATGTATGATTAATAAACTTTAGTAAAATATTTCTAGTCCATAAAGCATGATCTGGAATACAGCACACTGGCTCAACTGTTTGGTTTCCCAATAAATAAATACGCAAAGGAAAAAACAGAAGTATCTTAAATTTTGAAATGCCTTCTATTTATCTTATGCTTATGCTCTTTTTAATCATTATCTTTAAAAGTATTTCTAGGAACTTTTCAGTGATCTCTATATACAAATTGAAGTATCCAGCAATAAACATATGGGATCACTGTGAACATGAACTTCACACCAGTTATATCCATGGCAAACTGCTTCTGATCTCTGCAGCCTAGGACTTGGCTTTTTAAGAAATAAGATGTCTTATTTTTCAGAATTTAACCCAAATATTCTTTAACCCTTAATTATACAGTCATTTGGTACAACATTGTTTCAAAGAGATATTTACAGTGTACAGAAAAATTAAATCCTGAATGAAGTACTACACAACTTAACAATTAGGCTGACAACCACTTTTAAAGAAATAGCTAATAAAAAGTTTACAGCTAGAGCAATTAAGTAAAAAAACCAAACAAAATGAAAGCAGATAGACACAACTCTCAAAATACCTGTTATTACTAAAATGAAAAGACAGAACAAAAGATTCTCTGCACACTGAACAAAGCCAATACCCTCTTTGCCCTGAGGAGTCTCAAGCTGAAAGATCTTGAACTAGCAACCAGGGATTAATCTAGTCCAAGAAAAATTTAGATAGAAGACACTACTTTATTTATTTTTAATTACAGAATTAAAGGTACTCATTTATTTGTGGACATTTTCATTCATTTACTTGGGGAACAACAAACATTAGAATTACCGATCATGCTACTCTGGGATGAAAAACATTCCTGTGAACAACTTCTTAGGTTTTTTGTGTGTTTGTTTTCTTTTTTTTTACAGAGGAATTTCTTAAAGGAATGGGAAGGTAACCAAAATTCTACAAACACCTTCCCAAACTCCATGCACAGAAATTTTCCTTCCCCAAAAACTTTGCAAGTGTGAAAGTAAACAAGAGAGCAGCATTAATCTTTCAGAATTTAGCAATTCAGAATAGAAATGGATAGAATTCACACAGTGGTGAGGAGAGTACTGCAGCATTAACATGATCCTACATTTGCCAAGAATCTTAAAAAATAAAAAAAACCTAAGCAGAATTTAATAGTTGGATAGCACTGATAGAATAACCAGACTTTACTTTCCTCACCTATATTGCTGTAAATAATGTTAAGACCAGTTTCTTTCCCTGTTCAATTCATAACTTATAAAGCTTTTTCCACCCCCCTCCTCCCAGAAAACAAAGAACAAACAACAAATCCCCACCCAAAGTTTAATTCCTCCATTTATAGCTGCTGAAATCACTGTTGAATTCTGAGATTTCACAAAACACTTTTCCAAGCAAAAACACTTCCAAGTAAAAACACTTTCCAAGACTTACTTTGACCTGTTTGTACTTCAGGGCA
Organism: Drymodes brunneopygia; assembly: GCA_013400955.1. Taxonomy (NCBI): domain Eukaryota; kingdom Metazoa; phylum Chordata; class Aves; order Passeriformes; family Petroicidae; genus Drymodes; species Drymodes brunneopygia. The sequence goes on along the minus strand of VZTZ01022849.1, from coordinate 1,800,855 downwards.
AACAACTGGGCTTTTACAGCACAAAGGTGAAATGATGGATATTCAGGAGAATAGAATTTAGGGCTTAGCTCATCACAGAAAATAAAGGACTGTATAAAAAGACTGATCATGTCTGGATCTGCACTGCTCCAGGGGAACTTTACTAGTTGAATTCAAAGTTATCTTGAGACAAACCTGCTTGTTCCAATATGCTGAGATGGTGGAAAGTAAATCCTATTTCTCAGACCTTTATTACTTAATAACAAACAAACAAAACAAAAATCCCACTGATTGAGCCCAATAAAGAGAAGCAAAAACGGATTAGCAATGGTAATTTGTATTTTGTTTACTTGGGTATGAAGAACTCACAGCCACTCAAGCTGTCTTACATTAGCCAAAATAAGAAGTTGGTATTTGGAGTATACTAAATATACTGGAAATATTGAAAAATAACTTGCCCACTTAGGATTAAAATATAAAAGATTGAATACTTTTGCAATCTAAACAAAGCAAAAACAGCATAACCTACAAAGAATATTACTAAATAAATTCTGCAAATACTTTTACGTATCACTGAAAGCTACAGTACAAGTGTGACACAGACAACACTTATCAGAAATCTGTCTTTAAAATGTAGAACACCCCATTACACCTTACGAAAGCAGAAATGCTGAGAGGGAGACCAAGCACCAAAAACCAAAACCAACCAGAAAAACCTCCCAAACTGAAGCAAACAAACCAAAACCAACAAAAAAATCCAAACACAAGGAAATAACCCCTCCCAGACATTTAATATACTTTGAACTATCATTAAAATATTAGTTTTTATTAAATGGTTTCAGGGATTTTTTTAAAAGTCACCTAAAATATGTCTGCAGCACAAAACATTTAAGCATTATTTAAGGTGAAAAGTTTTACTCAGCATTTTGGTTTGCTGTAGGTTTTCATTTTTGTTTGTTAAATTATGCCTTAGATAATATTTCACACAGTGGTTACATAACTGCTGATGTCAGTGTTACTTTGTCTCAGGCCTACTAAGCTGCATAACTGCCAGCACATTTTACATGGTGCAGGGTTTCCTTCCACACCAGGAACAGCTTTTGTTTCTGTAACTATGAAGGCATATTTCTCTTGCTCAGGCCACAAAATTGTGCTATGGATTATGGAAGGAGGAGAGAAAACCAAGGTCCAAAAGCAATGGCAAAAAGAATCCTATATCAACTCTGTTCATTCTATAGCCATTTTGTGCAAATCCCAGCCCCAAAGAGCAAGCAGCAAAAAGACAAAAATGGAGTGAAAAACTCTGTTCAAAGAAAAATAAAACCTAATAAAAATGCCAGGTTGGCATGATAAATCTTGCTCAATTTCAGATGATTTTCCTAACAGCATTCCAGCGAATCTTTGTGCAATATTACACATTACCTTTAAATATGATCCATAGTATTTTGTTACATAAGGACTATCACACTGACTTAAAACAGTTATCTCTTGCTGTATATCTTCTATTTCATCTTCTGCTTCCTCAAGGTCTATGATTTTTATGGCAACCACTTGCTGTGTCCGATTATCAATTCCTTTGAAGACCTCACCAAAGGAGCCTTTCCCAATGCGCTCCAATTTTGTGAATAGTTCTTCTGGGTCTGCTCTGTGGTTCTAGAAAAAGAAAAAGGAAAAAAGACACATGAGTTACCTAATTTACTTCCAAGTTACTAGACCTCATTACTTCCCAAGCAGCACGTCATCCAGATTTATCATCACCAGAAGGGTTGCATCAGATAAATTTATTTCCTACACTCTAACTTCTAATTCAGCTATTAGTTATAAAACATTCATTATGCAATTCTGTCAAAGGTAAGTGAGCCTTACCAGGGAAGGAGTCAGGTACAAACCTCATTTCACTTCCACACATAACAACCCTTTAAGATGAAAGAATAGAGCTGTTCTTAACATGAATCCTGTCTGTGCAGTAATTCAGAAGACTGGGGACTGCAATTACTGGCACAGGACCACCACCACCATCACCCAGGCAGAAAAGGCTGGGCTCCCCACCTGGCTGAGAGCCTGGGGCAGGCACAGCTCCCTGTCATGGCACACAGTAAGGGGTGCTTGGGAGACTATGGCACTGCCAGAGTCCAAGATCAGGTAGGACCAGGTGTCTTCAGGGCAGTTAAAAGTGCTGACAGAAAGATGAGCCCAAGAGACTGAGAGATCTTTAGCAAAGGAATAAGAAGCTGTCATGGAGCGCTGAAGCTGTGGCACTGATTGGAACTGGCTGGTATCACCAAACAGGCCTTAAAGAGGGGAGCAGAGCCCACAGCAGCAGAGCACTGCTGAGGACACTGCTGGTTCAGAATCTCTGCTGAGCAAATACTCTTAAAATCACCAGACTAGTTATTATACAAGTATTTTAAATTTCTTAGCTTCACTCAAGTAGTTGGGAGGGCAACAAAAACGAAGCAAATTCTCATTTTCCCATCAAGATAAAAAATACCATGTGGCTGCTTAGAAAACCTTGCACATCCAAACATCAAGGCACTGGCTTTTGAAGGACATGGAAGACACACTCAACAGTTTAAGAATACAGAACTTCAGAACAGAGTACAAAAGTTTACAGAGATATGTTTTGAAGAGGTCAGACAGACACACCAAAAGAACAGAACAGTCCATGCTTTGCAGAGCAACAGAATTAAACACCTTAATGCTATCAGAACTGGCCAACTGGCTGCACAATCAGTGCTGAATAAAGAAAACAACCCTGCCTGGAAAAAGCCCTCTAATTCAGTTAGAAGTTTTGAAAATATGGGAGTGATGCTTTACTCTGCATCTTTTTCACATTCTGAAAGTCAGAACCATTAAAAGAAATGGCAGGTTTGGCAAAAGCAGACATTTAACCTGAAGCACAGATTACTCTACACAACCAAATACTCAAGTATCAAAAAGAAACTCCAGAAGATAATTTTACATTGGTGCTCCTGCAAATTCATGAGAGAATCTCTACCAGAAAAAAATACATTAGTACTTTAAGCTAGTCCAAAATGGACAGTCCCATTTTCTTACATCTGGGCCCTTACTGTTGCTTATTCCCTTTGATCAGAATCGGAATTTATTCCACAATACTGTGAAATTAATCAGGAAACAGATTTAGCTAAGAGTTAACCATATGACTTGCCAGGTTTATTTTCAGCTGAAGCAGTTCACTGCTCATATATACCAAGCTGTTACTTCTGCTATCACAAGAGGAGGGAACACGAATTAGTGTAGCAGATTCATACTGATCTGTGGAGGTAAGATTTCTAGATTTTGCAAACAGACAAGACACACTGCTGCTCCTGAGCAGTACATTACAACAGGAATGAGGAATTTCCCCATTGTCTATACTGAGCTCATTGGTACTCTGCTCCATTAGAAACAATTCATAGAAATAGCTAAACAAAAAAAATTGTATCTTCTTCTGTTGATAGAGACAGTGAAAGACCTAAAAGGTGAACAAATACACAATCAAAGCAAATGAAAAAAAAAGAAAAAGAGTACCTCTTTTGTCTGAAACTTGGGAAAACTAATATTGTTATACTGGGAAAGAAAATGACTAAAAGTTTCAGGTGCTCATAAAGTTTTTAGTTAAAATGGTCCCAGAACACCAGTAAATCTTCAGACTGCCCAAAGACAGACACATTGCCATACACTACTGCACCAGCTCCTGCCATCATTCCATCGCTAAGATTAAAAAACATTTTTTAAAAAAATCTGAATTTAAAATCTATTTATAAGGGTGCTCCAAAAATTGTTGTAGGGATGGGTGTGGCAAAAGTAGCAGCGACTGCCACCCAGCCATTCCCCGCTGACAGGTAAGATGCCAAACCATCCTCTAGCCAGGAATCATTTCTCAACTGCATTAGTTAGAATAAGGAATAATTAACTGATAGCTCTCCATTTACAATAAACAGAGATACACAAGAGAAATAAGTTAAGAGAGATTACTGGCAAAACTTTTTATTGATGCTTAAATACTCATCTTCAGAAAAACTAGCTTCAATTTAAGTCATACTTGGAATCTGGGATTTCAGGAGTCACTCATACTAATAGGTATTGTTGATTTGAAATTAAACCTGCTAAACACTTCCAGTCAGATAAAAGAAAAGCAATTTAATCAGAGACATACTCAGCTAATCCAGCCCTTCACAAATGTCTGATTACCTCAAAGGGCAACAGTTGGATTTTGCTGGGGGAGAGACCTTAAATAGAAAACTCCTCTGGGGTCCTCAGAAGAAAAGCACATCACTCCATCCTATACACCCACTTCATCACCACCAACAGAACAAACCAGGCCTACCAATTCCCTCCCCCAAGCTAGTGGAGGTGAATCAGAGCTTTAGAGGCTATTTTATCTTCCAACAACTCCTGATGCCATTATATGTGAGTGTTGGAGTACAGGGAGAGATCAGTCATGGCTGGACTTCCCAGTGCTGCAGAACTCCATGTACATCCCTGGGAGGAGGAGGTGGAACAGAGGGGCAGCAGAGGAGAACAAACTGTGCAGGACTACTTGAGGAAACAGTCACCTCTTTCTATTCTCAGAAAATCCTCTCACAGCAAGCAAAGTCAGCTTTGCAGCTTCTGTTACTCTCTGAGGCTGACAAGGGACTGTAGGACACTCCAGGATAAGGACAAATATTTCCGACCAACTACAGCTAATATTGAGATAATGTCCTTTGGAAAGACTTCAAACTTGTAACACTACATAACTTAAAACAGGCCTTAGAACAAAGACTGCACTTTGAAACAGATTTGCTTTTACTTTTCTTAATTTCCTTGTCTTTCAGCCTACTGTTCTACAAGAATGTGTTTCTATAACTAATGAAAACAAAACAAAACTTTAAAAGACTGCTCCATAAACAAATGTATAGAAAAGGATGGAGACACACTTTATATAAATACAAGTGTCTATGTGTGTATACACACCCTCAATACACACCAGTAAATTTCTGCAACACAGCTGCCAGCTAAGCTTCTAATACGGTAGAAATTAATTAATTTTTAACACTATTAACACTCCTGAGCAAAACCACCCATACCTTCTTGTTTCACAGATCTTCCACTGAGATGGAAAAAAACTTTGAAAGATGACTGCATGAATAACTGGTATTCTTTTTTTAAAATAAATACTGGTTTCCATGGGAAGCCATGTCTGTTGGGCATCAGATGGTAACAACACAATAGGCAGTATATGGACTCCATCATCACCTCCTCTCCAAAGATAATACCTATAAGTGGACAAACCAGGCAGAGAATGTCTTGCTCTTCCCCTCCCTAAGCCCAGTTCCACAGACAAAAGCAGCAACAAGTACAAGCACAGGCACATTCACAGGCACATTCACATGCCAGCTCCAGTCCCGCCAGCGTGACTAAGAGCACCAGCACGAGCGTGACAACACAAGCCCTCTGCACCCCTGCACTGCTTCCAAGTGCTCCATTTCACCAGCCCAGCACAACCACACAGCCTGGGGCCTTCAGGAAATCTCTCTTCCCCTCTTATCCAGCCTTGTGCCATCACTCTATGTGTTTATACACATATGTATGTGCACACAGAAAGTCACACAATCTGGCTCCAAAGAGACCTCAGCAGGTCATCCAGTCTGACCACCTGTCAGAAGCCCCAAATAAAAACACTACAGCACTGTTTTTGCCAGCATACTTTTTTTAAACATAATTTTTCCCAGTTGTTGCATCAAGTATTCTGCCAATCTGGCTTATATAATCTCTTTCCTTTGATTCCAATAAACACATGCTTCTAAAGCAATGTCCTGCCTGTGTTGTGCTACAAGACTGACTTGCTGACTCACCTTTTCACCTCTGACCCTGTCATGTAACTGTTCTTCTAATTCTGAATTCTTCCTTTAAAACAAACTTAAAACATTCTGAATATGTAACTTCCAAGATTACACAAACATCTAACGACACAGACCAAATAAGAAGAAACAGTATGTCAGGTTGTGTCTGGATCTGTTGGTGCCGGACAGCTCTTTCACAGAAACATTAATGAGTATTTCTGAAAATACTCATTAATGAATTTCATTCAAAGGCACTGAATACCATCAAACAAAAAAACAAAACTTCAAATAATCTTGGACAGAGACTGAACTAATGCCTTGATTCTAACAAAATCAAGCACCTAATATCCTCTAGGATTCCTCAAGCAACTATTTTAACAGTCTAGTGAGATTTCTTTTAAACAGTCTGTCAGTGTGAGAACATACATCCTCTTGTCTTAACTGTATTTTGAAAAGCTGACTGAGAAATGCTGTTGCACTATCAGGACTTTCAAGCATCTCCCAGGCTTATCTGGAACACTAGTTCCCTTAGAATTGTAGCAGTGCTACAGTACAGCTCACCTACACTGGGAAACATTACCCAAATATGCATTAAATAAAGATAAAATAATTAGTTCAAAGGATTTTATAAAAGGTGGGTAAGAGAAGACTCTAGACTGTGTATTCATGTTTTTCAAGCACCCACTACTAAGGCAGCCTAACAGGTCGTGGTATCTTTGGAAGTCATCAGAATCACCTGTGTTTAAAAGACTGTCATTTCAAGCAATTCCATTTGCAGGCATTTATCTATTTGCAGATAATAAAGTACCTCTTACGTTTTTATTCTGTTCAGACCCCCCCAAAAATAAAATGAAGAGGGAGTAAGACTGACAAACCTGATAGGCTACAGTACTTCTTAACAGTAACATCTTAATCAACAGATACATTCTTCTTATCTCTTCCCATACATTATCTGCATATACTTTCAGATATTATATATATATACACACATTAATTATACACCATGCATATTAAAACATGTAACAATATTTATTCACATAAATTATAGATATTTTCATATTTTACCTGCATAAGGAAAGTTACTCACAGAAACAGTGCCATAGGCACACTGTGTGTGTGTGTGAATACATAAAAATTTAAATAGTTTGATGTTAATGAAGGCACAGGTGCAGATCCATTATTACTTACAAAGAATAAGAAAAAATGAATCTGCTGTCATTCAAGAAAAGGGTGGAACCTTTGGAACTCTCTTTTTCTCTATCTTGAACCCATACAGACTTTCGTTTTCAGCTATTCTGGCATGTAAATATACTCTGATGCTGCCCTGCAGTCCTGTTCAAGACTAAGATATCAGGATTTGATTATATTTACTGGAACTGTATGATACATATTGCAGAGAAGAGTATTTTAACAACATTTTACATTATCTACAAGTTTTTTTACTCAGTGGGTAGTAAAAACTAGATCTGGGTTTTGCTGTCCTTAAATGGGACCTGACCTCTGTTACACCCTTTATGAAACATCTCTCTTATCTGACAAGGCCAAGACTCATTGCCATTTTTAGTGAGAACCTGGGGAACTTCACAGAAAAGCAAAGACAGCAAGCAAAAACGTATGTGGCTTTGTTTTCATCAAGTTAGCCATAAGGTGAGCTGCTTGAAAATTTATATGACTACCAAAACTCCATCTACTGCCAGATTTTTAAGCAAAGAATTACCTTCATATTCAAAACATCTCTGACCTGTGGCAGATGCGAGCTGTCAACTGTACGTTATGCTGAAAATGGAAACCACTGAACTCACTTCCTCTATTCTTAGCTTTTCTTTCACACAACATAAAGCAGCTTAGGAAAAAGCATAAATAAGCACAAAAAAAGATTAATACCATATGTCCCAAAGATTAGCTCTTTGACACAAGGCAATTAAAAAAATTTACACCAATTATTTATAAAGAGCACGCTGCACCAAGGAAAGGAAACAAAGAGAAATTTCTCATGACAGTGAGTTTCCCTATAACTGATATCCTACAGATCCTACACTTCAAATGGAGTCCCACTGGGCTTCTGTTCTATGCATCAATACCTTTTAACTACCTAGTATATTTTTAAAACATCCTCAAACCATTGCATACAGCTCCATAATCTCCAGTCTGTCCACATCTCTGAGGAGAACAGCCTATAAAAAAATCAGAGAAATTGAGGTGGAGGGAACACACAAAACACATGATTGAGTCTTTACTATTATTTGAAAAACATGTGAAGGGCTGAATGTTTTCTAGCTAGAAGCATGGACATCCTGAAATAGAGACAGAAATCAGTTCAAGACATCAACAGGTTCTGGTGTCCCAGTGTTTCAACTAACTCTGTACTGCATTTACTAGGAGTTCAACAAACTGATCTTTCACAGGAAGTTTCATGTTCTCTGTTGAACAGTGCAGGACAAGTGACTGCTGAATGAGTAACTAACCCACCTCAATGAACTAACCTGAATCAGAAGTCAGAACATAAAGGACTACTGCAATTTTTTATTGCTAAAGAACACTTGTAACCTCCCCATTTTAAGAACTGCTTTGAAAAACCTCCTCTGCAGAGAGATTTGAAAGGCCACATCTAATAGGTATATGGAAAAATAACCATTTATGGGCTGCAGCCTACTTTTAGCAGTGTGCCTTTCCTTTCAGCACCAGACTGCTTATCAGTACACAAACAATTTTTTTTAAAATTTTTGCCACACCCATTTAAAGGAATAACCATGTCAGAACTCAGCCAGCAATAAACTATATCATTACAGCATTTCAACTATTTTCCTAATACTTAAATACAGCTAAGTGGCAACTGCTACATATGTTTGACAGGCCTTCTCACTCTAGAAGCCATTTTAGCATTTCTTCTGTGTAAGTTAGGACTTTATACACAGACTTTCCTCCTGTAAATAAGATCAGAATTATACTACAAGCCAGCTAGAACAAAAATAACAACAAAATCCAGGTATTTAACTTGCCAGCTCATAAACTAAAAAGCAGTAAAAAGACTTTCAAGTATGAGACATGTCAGTACTTTTGCTAAATCTCTCCACTGAAGAAGTCATTACTTATTTTCAGGCTAAACAAAATTAAAGTGAGGCACAAACATGCTAGTTGAAAAAGGATGGCTCCAAACCACAGTGTGGGTGGGTTAAAGAGCAGGCCACAAGTTTAGTTACCACAGATAACACTCCAGGGCACAAGCAACGGCCTGCAATGAACCCAAAGTGGGACCCCATACTTAGACGGCATCACCATTCCTCATTTGGGGAGGGACCATTTGGAGAAAGGAAGGCAAACACCCGTCTATAGAATCCTAGGCTTCTGTCCTCCCCCCAAGGCTGGAGGACCACAAGCTTGAAAGCTGTACTCTGTTCTTGAACACTGGCCCTCGATCGTATCAATGATACTGGACCTGAAGCTACAAAAAGCACACAATGAAAAACCAGAAATACAACTCCAAAATGAGCTACAAAGAAAGCAAGAAACCTCCGCTGCCAGAACCAACCTGCCCGTTTCAGGAAACTCCTTTTTCAATTACTTTGCAGCTCATTCATACCATGGCAAAGCATCTCATTACATAAAAGGCAAGGGGAAGGGGGAGGGGAGGAAAAGAAACACCCTGGAGGAGAAAAAAAAGAATCAGATTCTTCTTGCCAACTAGGCTAGAATAAAGCTGTGCAGGAATGTAAAAATGTTCTTGCTATGACCAGCTGCCAGATGACACCTTCCTAGGTGAGAGATCATCAGCAAGAACATTTTGCTCCCCTCATAATTCTCTGTTTTTTTAACTGATCTGCATCAGTAGAAATTCAATCTTTTTTATTCAGTGTTTTACATTTAGGCATGCTACAACACTCATGGTCACTTCAAGCTGTACACTGTTTTTATTATTCTGCATTCAGCTCCCAACACAGAAGCCTCCATTGAAACACAACTTGACATCTAGCAAAGCATAGACACCCTCTGATCCTCCCCCAGTCAACATTATTCAGATATTCAGAACATATAACAGTACCCAGTTGAGAGGAAAGCTGCAAAAGATTGGGGAGCAGGAGGAAACAGGAAAAAAAACCCCACTCTCCAGGACTGAACACATGGTTCTTGAATTCTGGTTCATGTAAACAGTGAAGCCACTCTGGGCTCTCAGACTCTCCCTTCCAAGGCTTAAGTGTGAAACCTGAAGATTTCTGCACATTTTTCATTCATTTTTTCCTCTTTACTGATGCACAGAGAATTCATGCAGAACCATGACAGACCATGTCACAAAGCTTTTTCAGATATGCTGCCTCAATCAAGACCATTCAAATCCAGATTTCAGCAACACAAACTTGGCTACACACTTCCAAAAATTGCAGTTCTGCGCAATTCTTCAAAGTTTTCCTTATGAAGAAGAACTAAGTTGAAGCCATGCTCTTTCCCAAGCTATGGACCTAATCAATACAGTCCATCTCTGCAAAAACACATGCACAAAATATAAGGAAGAATGAGACCAGCAAGCTACTGCTACCTTGTCAGTACCTGTATTAATAGTTTCTCTGATTCAGTTCTTTTTGCCAAATCGATTTGGCTAGCAGTCCTCTGGCAGAGGAGATTTCAGTGAATATCACCAGGTGGGCACACCTCCCAGGAGATTTAAGCTTCTCCTTCAGAGCTAAGGAGTGTGCTCAGTGATCCTCATCTAATCACCAGAACAGACACGTTCCAGAAGAACTGCAAGAAGTTTAAATTCAAAGAACAAATGACAGTTCTTTAAATAGAGTAAATACTGGTGAGGCACTATTAGGAAGGAATTTTATTTCCAATTATTGTAAGAAAGAAATAGCAGGATTTGGAACAGTGACTCCTGACATTGTAGATACATCACCAACTCTTTATTTCTTCAAAGACAACATACAGGCAGACACTACAGCATGACAAAAAATATTTGTCACAGAAGCATTTCAAAACCAACTTTGTACTGTTCATCTCCAACCTCATCTTCCCAAAACCCATTTCTCAACGCTTTTGTCAATTATAAAATTCTGTCCCTAAGAATAAATGAAAGACAAAACAATAGTCTCTTATAATTTTCCAAATTTCACGACTTCTAAATCTGAAGACTGTCACTAGAGAGAAAACAAGATTTACTTTTACTACTGGTTTTAAAATTCATCCTTTCACTTTTAGAGATGACTGAAAACTGAGGCTACTACTCCTGTCTATCTTCACTAATACATTTCACAGGTCTCATAGAACAAATGCTGTTGAAGAGCCACACTCGGTCATATACACTTCCAGGTGTACCACCAAGTTTCTGTATATAAAGAAACATTCCTCCCCTCAAAATAAGTACCTGAATAAAAAAATGCAATACATTACTGAGCTATTGCTTGCTATACATTCTTCTTTTGGAGAAAAAGGAGAAAAGCCAGACAAAACTTTCATCAGGACTTGTAAAGCTGAGACACTGGAGTTCAAGAACAGCCAGTGCCAATATATTAAATGTTAAAATCAGAATAAAATAACAATTATCTCCTTTTAGAAGTTAGAACTCTATTTTCAGATGTAATGTTTTTACCTTTGGGGAAGTATTATTCTCTGCTCAAAACTGACAGTGTAAGATGGTACAGAACAGCACAGAGATTAAGGTGACTTGGTTTATGCGCCCTCTCCAGCTTCAGCTGATTTGCCTCTGAATTCCAAGTCAAAGCACTTAATCTATAAAGTCTATAAAACTGTAAAATATGCACAGAAAATACTACTACAGGACTGGACTTTTTCTTCTAACCCTGATAAAAGCATCTGCTGAATTCCAGGTGATGATACCTGTGCAGCTGCCATGTACTGAATACTTTTCAGAGCTCTGTCCACTCTCCTCCTTTAACAGCAGTAAGACAGCACAAGGGTGTCTGAGCCCTACTTTTCTTGTCACCAGAGTAACTTACCACAAGGCATAAGAGGGAAAAAGCAAATTCAGCTAATAAAGCCTGAGCTGATTTAGCAATTTACTATTAGATACAATAGAGCTTGTAGGTCCTGCACACCCAGGAAAGGAACAACTGCAGTGTTGAATTCCACAAATATTTTAAAGCAGATCTGCTTCAAGCAGCGAAGAGGCAGGCTCTCCCTAAGGCTTAAAATACTGTGTTCCTGCAGTCTACCTGCACTGTACCAATCAAGGAACTGAAACTGGAAAAAACACCACAGTCCACATCAACTTAATCACAAGAAATCAGTTTTCTAAACACTGTGGAAGTCTCCTGGTGTCCTGCAAGTGCTAGACTTTCCGAGCCCTACTTTTTAAGACATGTCTCTAAATAGCAAAAGTTTAAGGCCTTTACAAATTCACTGCAGAAGCATCTGGAGCTCAGTTCCTAGGAGAGGAATAAAAAGAACCTTGAATGGATCTTTCTTCAAGGGTTTAAGTTCCTCTAACATGCACCTTCTAAACATTAAAGTATTTTACAGTAACGGACTGGTTGGTCTTAACAGAAGCCATATTCTTTTAACTTCAGTGCATTAGGTTAACTAGAAATCTGACACTTCCAGACTAGCTTCAGGTACCATGCATTTCTAGATGTGCACTAAGTTAAGAGAAAATGTGGGGTTTTTTTCTAGGGCTATGAAAAAGACCACTTACAAAATTAAATGCTACCTATCATGTTTCTCTACCCATCCAACTAGGCTTTACCTGACCTGCCCCTGAGCAGCCTGCAGGGAGGGACCCTCCAGCTGCCAGGCTCAGGCCATGCAGTGAGCAGTGCCCTACAGCCACTCTGTCAACTGGCAGCACAGAGAGCAAAGCTCACCTTGACATCCACGTTTTCATTTAATCAAGAAATCCTTCAATTGTGAATCACAGTACACTGCCTGACAGGTCACATGCTCCTGGCTGCTCCACTTTTAGAGGAAGTTAGGTTCTTTATTGCAAGACAGTCTGAATGCCAACAAAAACAGATGGAGAGCAGGTCTAAACAACCTTTCTGGCTGTGCTCAAAACTACTGTCATACAGGATCAGGAGATATCAACAAAGCCATGAGAAAGGAAACAGAAAGTGTTTAGATGAGTAGGATAGCAGAGATAACAGGACATAAAGCCCCAAACCAGGTTCCAAAGACATACATACTAACAAAAAAATGCATATGAGAAGAATCAGTATTTCCATCAGTTAATAAATTAATGTTTCACAGACTTAAGGTTTTGCATGACAAATTAGAATAGGAAAAGGGTAAGTTCATACATTAAAACTCTACCAGCTAAAAAGAGCATTTATTAATTGAGTGATGCTCCATCAAGTTTACAGACTAGTTTAGAAAATTTAAATGCTGACATTGACAAGCAGCCTTCCTGTCCACCTTAGAAAGGCTATTTGTTACTCACTTGCAAGTGATTGGAAGAGTTTCCAATCTCTTTTATTTGCAAAGAGTTTTGGAGCGTTGTGTGAGATGATGCCAAGAACATAAGTTCATCAGAAACACATCAACCTGAAATGACTGACATACTTGGAATGTTCTGATCACTTGAAACAAACAAGCCTCTGAACTATGGACTCTGCCTGCTGGGCAATACAAAAGCACTTAGGACTAATAATAAGGGGTCCAACACTTTCTTCACTCCAGCTGTTTTCAGCACCTGGGCTGGCAAAGACACAGACAGGCAACAACATCTCTCTCATAAGCTGTATCTGGAAATGTTCTGTAGGAGTTCAACTGGATTCCTTCAAGACAGTGCTGGTGAACAGGTTTCTCACTGTGAGATCTCAAAGCATTCCAGACTAAGAAGTAGTTTAAATATTTTTATCCCAAGGAACAACAAAGTTACTGTGACATTACTGAATAAAACCTCAAACTGTGCCTCCCATAACCAGGACACCTTAACTGTCCTTTCCGTTTTCCATCTCATCTTGGATTCTGAGTAAAATGCTGTAATTTGGGGTACCATATTCAGCTTCAGATCACTCATTCTATAGATACACTGAGTACTTTGATTTTACTGAACGGGCTTAGAAGTTTGACAGCTGGCTAAGTTAACACTACAACTGCACCTAGTGGAGCCTTTCCAAAGGAGACAGGAAAATGAATGTGTTTAGGAAGTTGTTTGCAGAGGCAAGAATTGTTAGGTATAAAATCTGGTTTTGTTAGGGATATAGGACAGGTTAAACAGAATGCAACCACTACATAAACAAATGGCTCTGTAACTACTCATAAGGGCAACAGATAATACTACCTCTGGGTCTGCCATTGCTGCCAGGGGACTTAAGTCAGGCTCCAAGTCCACCAAAATAACTCTGTGTGACTTTCTGTAATTTTCCATGTTTGGGCTTTTTTTTAAGGGGACCTGACTCTTCATAAGATGAAATATCTTAAAAGAGTCAAAAAAGCTTCTGATATGCCTTGGTGATAAACTGTCTTAAGCCTTGTTTTTGGAGTATGTGAATTACATAACATGTTTATTTCTGGATTTTTCTTGATATTTTTTGTATAATGCAAAGTAAGAGAAAGCATAAGATAACAATACAGCTGAAAACTTCAAGCTTGTGACATTCTCTGACAAACTGAGTTTCCGACTGTTATATTCAATAAAACCTTCCCTCAACAGATTACAAAACAAGAGGTTTGACATTACAGGCACTTTCCCACAGTGATAGTTTTAACATAACTATTACATCTTGCATCACAGAAGAACCTGTTTATTCCTTCTTCAATCAATCACCACACATTGACACTGAGCAGAAGCAGGCACACTCCTACCATCACTTAGATGTTCCTGACTGAATAGTCCAGATAGGTTAAAGAAACCCGAAGGAAGCAACTCTTCTACCTCAGACTGCCACAGCTGCTGTGTTGGTTTTAGGTTTTTTTAATTAAAACACTCTGTATTATGACTCTTCTAGAAGAAGGATGAGCAAATTAACATCACACCAAATTCTATTTCTTTGTATTCTAAAGGTTTCAGGACCTGTGTAATCATCTTAATAAAAAAAAAGGTCATCGAGGAAAAAATTGCATTTTCTATGCATCTGGACTTATCTAATAGTTTAAAAAGTATTTTTAATATACTGATATATGTTAAGGGCTGTGGGTTACACTAATAACAATACTAGCGGGGATAAGGATACTATTAAGATAATGTTTATTAGTATATTGGTATAACAATGGAAAAACAGAACCTTAAATAATTTCGAGGTCCTTTCTGTGATGACAGTTACAGAAAATAGGACAGCAATACATTAAGCAGATATAAAAATAGGAAATTGACAAACTAGAATGTTGAAACAGAAGTTTCCCGAATACAAACACACTGGAATGCCCAGAGGCTGTAAATAAAGAGGCTCAGACTAAAGCCTTTAAATCTTTTATCACAAAATTTCTTTAGGACGTTCTAATACAACAGTTACTCTGACACAATGGAACGAGTAGGCTGAGAAGATGTGGCTTGTGTCCTCTTATAGAAACAGAAAGTCAGTGAATGACCATAATTTAACAGATTTCAGAAAGCCTAGAAATTATTAGAAATGAGAAAGGTAAACTGAACCATAGCACTGTAACTGGCCTAAATTAATATATAAATACTGTTTATACATCAATTCTACACTTTCTAGAAGTCATAAAGTTACCTGATGAAGAGATATATTAACCTTCTGTTCTGATGCCTCCTAAACGTTCTACTGTATCTCTCACATACACAGAGATGGTTCATAAATGTTTCTATATTATTTGAAGGTAAAAAAACCTCTGAAGTTATACAGGTACGATTATCCCAGAAGTTAAGAGAATTCTCAAAACACTGACCGGGCTGCCAGTGTCTGACAAGCAAAAATCAACACTGAAATGAGCTGGGTTCTTAGCTCCTTTACATTGGTAAAGATCCCTGGCCAAATTTGTATTAGACTGTCCAATGGAATAAGAATGAAGAGTCAAAAGTATTCCACCTTTCCTATGGAAGTCAGTAACATACCAACTTGTTTGTTTTCTAAGCAAGTAACGCAAACATACAAAAATGACACTAGGCCTCATTCCCAGGCGAGGAGCGGTGCAGCTTTCTGACAGACTATATTCCCCAGTGCTCTGTCCCCACCAGACCTGGCAGATACCACCTTTCCATGAATCCCAAGGTCCTCCGGGAAGCAGCACTACAGGCCCAGCGCCAGGGTAGTGGGGAAGTCCTGCAGCAGGTCCGCCTTCCAGTGCGCCTGGTATGCCATTTACAGCGCACCCACACACCCTGCGATTAACTTCACTTCGCCTTTAATCAGTTTTAGAGGCTCTTACGTGCTCCTGGACGCGGCGCGGCCACCCCTGAACAAAGGGGGCAGGGAGGGAGGGGAATCCCTTCTCCCCCGCCGGGGTGCAGGTACGCGGCCCCCGAAGCCTCCCGTTACCTCGCAGCAACCCCTGCTTCCCTCCCTGCCTCCCTCGCTCCCCCGGCGAGGCGGCCGGCCCGGCCTCCCCCCAGGCCGAGCGCGGCCTC